>JACEFZ010000770.1:0-224484 GCA_014155875.1 Cepaea nemoralis
GTGTTGTGCATATTTATCTTGTATACGTTAGTGGGACCGGCGATCTGCTAAATCGCATTACTTCCGGTTTTGGCTGGATTTTCATTACTGTGACCCCCCCAAAAACGCGATATCTGTCTGTTGGTCGTCAGGGATCCCGCAACTTTTGAGCGCGTCATTCGGGAACTTTCCTCAGCTATAAATAAGAATGAGGGAAAGCCCCCCCAATGGAGGAAATAATTTATACCAGTTAGAAATCTTCTCGGGAGCCCCTGAATTTGAGCTGGACCGCGTTGTTCAGAGTGATAGGGAATTATCAGGCCAGGGTCCATATTATAAGGATGGGTATACCATCTAAATTCTCGTGCAGAGAGATCTAGAAAATTATATGGCGTGGGAATGAATGGTTTTTCCGAGGAAGAAAGAATCACGCGAGGTCTTTCCCAAAAAGAAGCCACACAATTAGCTCCTCGTGCGGCATGGGTAGTTGGCATGAGTGGGCGAAAAAAAAAAAAAAAAAAAGAAAAAAAAAAAAAAAAAAAATTTTGCGGGCGCTAAAAACCATTCATTCAAACTTCATGACTCTCGAAAGAGAGAAGATGAAGGCCTGTGTTGAGACCCCACCACATTTGTGTGCCGTCTCACCCTCAACCATGTTCTCGGCTGCACCTACGTTATAGAAAAGGATGCTGATGACCCCCCTGAACAGTTCTTTTTGGATGAATAGCCTGACTGGAGTCCTCATGTTCTGAATATTACAGGTACCGATGTGTTTAAGAATGTAACTTGTATCGTTTACAAAACGCGCCACGTGCCAAACCTCATTACATAGCGCGGACTGTCTTGCATTATAATTGTAGCAAACCGATCGAGTCTAAGCGCTGCTGAAGGCTCCTAGGTACGTGTGCGTGTGTACTACCAAACGTGACGTGTTTCACGAATCAGCTGTTCGGGAATGCAGGACATGCTGATGTGGGCGGATTTGCGACTTTGTGTTCAGTTGTGGTATCTTACCATCTATCGCAAATCGTTGCGCAGCTATTTAGTTGCTGGGATTGAGAATAGCAACATAGTTAATAGTGCATGGATAGAAACCTACATTTATGATCAGATCAGTAAGCTGCGGAAGCTAAGTGAGACCAGTACGGTTAGATAATCCTATGGGGTAAGTTGCGTAGGTGAGATCAGACACAATTGTGTCATTAGGTACTAAGTTAAAGAAAGAACTGAGTTCTTAGTCTCTGCGCACCCTCAGATGGAGAGGGTGAAGGGGTGTGTCGAGAGGAATGAGGTAACTAGTGTGTAGTAACTAATAGAGAATTCACTGTGTGGAACACGGGATTTCTCGTGTGAAGTTAAGTCTTCATTGATGATATATATATTTGATGGGCATCGTGTAGATATTAATTAGTGTCATGGCACATGGTGATGTACTTCCTGGAGTATAGATATAAAATCATATTTTCCGAACGCCGAATAGGCGACGCGTGATAAAACAATGCATGCCGTCGCGAGCGATATACATATGTGTTCATGAATCTTCGTCTTAGCTATCCTGTTCTTCATACTGGCGCGAGTGCGCAATTAGTGAGTGCTGAGCGTCGTGCTAGGGGTATGGAGGGACACAAGGAGTTGTGAAGAGACACGGGCGGAAATCATGGCTGAGGCCGGGTCTGATATGGGGGATTTGAAAGCAAACGTTATGAAAGTGGTACTAGGTTGTTGGCAGACCACGCCAACTCTTATGAAGTTCGGTCCCGCCAAGGCCTAGGCAAACCACTGGGAGGCTGAACGGAACATCACCTTGACTTGTCTGAACACTGTCGTCTAACAGGTTGGGCGTTTAGCGAACATGTGATTATCAAGAGGCTTCTTGTTTTTGACTCTAAGAGGAAGAGATCTATAATCAATAATAACAAGTCTTTAGTCTCCAAGGTTTAATGAATTGGGCACGCAGGCCCGTCTGACATTCCCTGCCCTATTTTGATCCAGTTCTTCTCTATTTCCTCTCAGAAATTCTTTCATTCAACATCACTTACGTGTACAAAAATTGAAGCATACTTGTTTGACAACAATAAGACCATGTAAAACGCATGATGAACAAATATATCCAATAACCGAAACGACTCACTGAGGCATGTGTGTAACAAGGGATTATAATACTCAATAAATCAAGGAGGAGGATTAGGGGTAAGACGTGACATACATAAGGGACATATATCGGCTGTCTTTTTTGCTAGTATGAAGCTCTGCTTTGAGAGATGTCGCTATACCATTATTGACCCTATTGTGTTGTGTGTTATGGAGGGCATGTAGTCGTACTAAGTAGTGTTTGCAATACAGGTTGCGCATGTATGTATCATGATGGTGGAGTCTCTTGATTTCTCTAGTGGTAAGGAAGATTGTTCCACAACTGAGTGCAGCGAGTATGCTAAGCTTGTTTACATATAGTCATATCCTAGAGGTTAGGGACATGAAGTATATTTAGTTGTTACGCTCTGTCTCGCGTTATATGTAAACACAATGGCCCAAGGTAGATTGGAAGCATCGTTGAAATAGGAGTTGTGAGATAGTTTGGTCATTATAACGAAGCAGCGCCTTGAGTGGCAGTGTGTTGGGCAAGGGTAGAGGGTTGCGCAGGGTGTTCTACGGTTGGTGGCCGCTGCTGTTAACTGTCTTTGTAACACGGAGATCTGTTTATTCATAATAGGTAGAAGTTTGTCGGTAGCTTTCCACCAATTAATTAAACGCACTGCCTCTTTTCTGAGTGAATATATAGGCGTTTTGTGATGATTTGGAGCATCCATCATCCCAGACTGGGAGCAGTAATCAATATGTGTGTGTATATCGAGAAGTATAGACAATCTTTTTGCTTGTGTTTTCGCGTCAGTAAATTTGTGAATTTGGCATAGTGTGGTCATACTTTTCTGGCTATTCTTGTTAACTAGAGCATGAACAGGTGCGTAAGAGTTAAACAAGTTAGATTCTTTGACTCTATGATAACACCAGTGTCAGTTTGTGCTCCGGTGTACTACTTTCTACAGAGCACAAAAAACGAGCGTGCCCACCCGCAGCTGCACACGGTGCAGTCATGAAGAGTTCTCTGCGAGTTTAGAAGTGTAGTGAAGTCTTGCCTGGTTCCTATTAACATATGACTTGTGTTTTAGTCAAGGTTAATTTGCATGCTGGTTTGCATGACTCCAGTATAACTACACGATTATTTCCTGTTGCAAGGACTAATTTCTAGCACACTACGATCAACTAGCGTTGTATATACTGTGTGCAGTCATCAGCAAATAAGATCGCAGGACAGACGACAGATTTACGGAAGATCACTGTTATATAAATGGCCACATAATAGAGGGGCCAAGGAATAGGCGGAGGTGACTCCAATATTCAATGGTACAGCAATTGAGATAAAACTATATATGTACCGTGTGATGACTACTTGCTTTCTGTCTAATAAGAATGATTTTATATAATGCATCATATATATTAAAAACTTACTTTCATGTTTCAGTTCTCAATTATGAATAGTATGATCTAGCATATCAGAATGCTTTCACTAAAGTCATATAAACACCGCTCCACATGCTAGAGTTACTTGTTAGTTACTAATTTGATGCACAGTTTTCTATCATGTGTTCGTTAGTGCCGTATGGCAAGAATCATTTTGTGGGCCGAAATCTGACTGACTAGTCAACTATCTTCAAGTTTATGGCGAACTAAGTGATCTAGTGTGTTTGTGGATGTGATTGTCTAGCGGTTTGGATAAATGAGGATAATATGAAATTGGTCTATAATTACTCATGAGACGATCGGTCTAGAGGACCAGCTTTAAATGAGGATACACTTTAGCGATTTTAAAGGCTGATGGGAAGTGACCTCTGGTTAGACATTGATTATATATAAAAGTTAGTGACTCGCAGATCGCCGGTGCAGCTATGGCGAAGGATCCGAATAATAATTCCATCTAGTCCTGATGAGTTATTGTTTTTAGATTACGGAGATGAGTAAATACTTCAGTTGTCGTCATTAGCGGTATGTTGGAGGAAATGTGTCCATAGCATTTGTTCTCACAGAATGATGATAATAAAGATATGTCATGAGGCGCATCTGGTATTGCAGCCTTCAGTTGGTTTATGTCGGACTGAAAGTATCTACTGAAGTGATCACATGTGACTGATTTGATGTAATGATTGTGATGATGTGTGTTTGTTTGTCAAGGTATAATTGCTTTCCATATATCTTAGTGTTGTTTCTATCTATTACTATGTTCTTAAAAGTTTTCTTTCCTCCGAATAAACATATGGAACTTTGTTTCTCAGACTACGGTACATAGTTAGATCTCTATTTTTGTGAGCCCTGTCGCGATCTCTCATAAGTTCAACTACCTCCTGTGTGATCCACGGGAGCTTTGGTGATGTTTAACACGAACTTCCTTAATGGAACATGTTTATCAAATATACTTAGAAAGGTCTTTAGCCAGTGGTCCAGAGCATCGTCTGGGTCAGGAAGCTGGTAAACATAATCTAGAGATGAGTTGACCAAATCTTGTAAGAAGACGTCGCGATTGAAATTTTTGTAATTTCTATATGTTATGCTTATATGTTTGTGTTTGGGAGTTTTGGTGCCCCTTTTCGACCACGTGCAACATACTGAATAGTGATCGCTCATTGCATGATAGGTACACTACATTCTGTGAGTGTTATCAGCACACGTAGTATAAATATGATCTATAAGTGTTGCAGATGATTTAGTGATTCTAGTGGCTTGTTTGGACTAACTGTTGGAAATATATGACTTCTATATGTTTTCCCATGTTTTGTTTGATTTGTTAGCGTCTATGTTGAAGTCACCTAGCAATATTATTTCCCTAGCACTTACTAAAGACTACATCCATCATAGTGGTGAATTTTTTCATACCAGATATTTCCTGCACTGGGGTTTCGATAAAGATAGCCAACTTACTAGCGGTATGCAATTTTGAAGTTTAACCTATCCATACACACTCAATCTCACAGGTTTCAAAGTCTAGCCTGCGGTGGGCGTTAAGCGAGTTGGAAATATAAACTGCAATACCCGTCTCTTGTTTCTGATAGGGATCTCTTCTAATGGTTTTAAAACCTCTGATAGCGATGTCATCATCTGAGATGTTGCCATTTAATCGACTTTCGCTAACGCCAAACATGTGCAAATTTTGATTAAGTATAAGTGATAGTTTCGGGCAACTTTCCCTAATAGATGGCATATGTTTACATGCCGATTCTGAGCCCATTATTCCTGAGCCAGTGTTCGTACTATTAGACATTTCAACAATGCATAATCACAAGTTTAAAAGCAAAACACACACACACAAAGTGAATACAACTTACGTCCCTTATTACAAAACACACTCTAAAGTACAGAGAAACAGTAATATCTCTGTAAATATATAAAAATACGTACACAGATCCGTAAGGAAGAGCAGTGGAAGACCCCCTCACTCACCGTGAAAACACAATTAGAATTATTATAAAAGCTATACAGCTAAGTACTATCAATTAATATAAAGTCAAAACCAGTCAATGTTTGTAATAACTTATAACCTAATACGTTACTAGATCAAGTTATAACCAAATATGCAGATAAACGTCTGATAAGAAGAGTTTGCTATAGCGTGGGCAGGTGGTCCCACCCGCAAACAGGCATGTGTACATATTGGATGTGATCATGTATTATTCCTATATCCCGAGGGATGGTATATTGATCAGTATTATGTTTATTAATGAACATTGATAATGTAAGGAACGAGTCCAGGGACTCTTTACCTTAATGTAAATTAGAACTATGATAACAGCGTACTATCACTAGTGACGTTAGCAACAACTGGTAGATGATTAGGGATAGGTGAGACCCACGATCAGACTCGTCATTCTGATTTCTTGCTCTGTTTGACGGGCTGTTCTTTGAGGCCAGCTGACATTAACGAACCCATGCTTTACTACTCTCCATATAGAGATAATGCTTTAGTTATTTGCATAACTAAGTATCATGACTGAGGGTTGAGTAGTCATTGGTAGGATGCATGTGGACTAATGTTTGGGCCAGTATACTCTCACCGGTCGCTCTTCCTTTTCAGGAGTTTGCCTGTTGAGGAACCAGTCAACTATACTTGTCGTTGACCGGAAACCACTTCGTGTAACACATCGAAGGGTCCAATTCTTTACTTATCACGCCAGACTCAACCACACCATGTGCCCAGTGTGATTCATCATGCGTGAAGGTTTGCATCCAGTGATTCAGGTGCCCTGAAGGTGCACGTGTGGGACATGATGGTTTGTGTTGTTTTTCTGCCTTAGAAGATACTCTATTTCAGCAAGGAACATTTCAGCAACTTGAGCAATCATGCTCAAAGAAAGGAAACACCTGACCGTATACTATTACGGTGGTTCCGCCTAAACGCGGGAAGAATTTATTTAGACACTTGAATGGTTCCTATGACAGCTTTAGTGGCCGGTCTTGAGGAGACCTACACCAGCTTACGAATTGTAACTTGTGGCGAGTGTTACCAGGTGGAAGGGACAATAGATTATAGTCCAACCTGAATAGTCTCCCTTGGAAGTAGATGTCTGATTCTAATAGTGTACTGAAAGAGTATGAAGACTTTGAACTGTGTTCGTGTAGGACTCAGTGACATATCAGTTGCCTTATCTGATTACACAACCAGTGTTACTATGTTATGAGTACGGGACCATTGAATTGGTCATTGACTTATTCTACAACCAGTGTTACTGTGTTATGAGTGCGGGACCATTGAATTGGTCATTGACTTATTCTACAACCAGTGTTACTGTGTTATGAGTGCGGGACCATTGAATTGGTCATTGACTTATTCTACAACCAGTGTTACTGTGTTATGAGTGCGGGACCATTGAATTGGTCAATAGACTTGTTATCCAACCATGGGTAATGTACTACTGAGGGACCATTAGATTGGTCAGTGGCTACTTAGATTCATCGAAGTCACGAATACTTGGGGTCAAATCCAGGAGGATTGTCTCCCAGCCAGTGTATAGAGAACTGGGTATTAATTAACAGTGACTTAGTAGGAGTGATGAAGATGCAGTTGGTCCAGTTGAGTGAGGTCCAGCGGTGACTCTATTGGTGTTGATCCACGCTCTGGGGACGGAGTGGTCTCCAAGGTTCTATCATCTCACTGGAAGGAAGCCGGGTGAGTGGCGGACCGACTGGACGGGACATCTGCATCCAATCTACTTCTCAACCTGATGATGACAACCATATCTCTGATTCTGTCTCTACTCTATCCTCTATTTGTGTAAATAGATTATTCTATCAGGATGTTCATTTCAGTTCTATATTCTCAAGGGTAGAATAAACTTTATGTATGTTGACTTGCTTTTCGTATACTGATTGAGTGTGGTCTCGGACGATGCCTAAGTGTTCATTGTTCCACAGGAGTAGGTAGTTAGTGGGGGTCTAGAATCTGGAGGGGCTTGTAGACAAATGTAACTAATATGAGATCAGCCATAGAGTAAAAATGTGTATCTGCCTATCCAACCCCTGGGGTTAGAATACACGGGAGTGCTAGAGACACTTCGGGTGTGGTTCACTCTCACTACCCAAGACGATCTTGTCACATATACTCATATTGTATCTCCTGCATGTTGAACTCAGATTATTAATATGATTTTGAAGTCTGCTCTCGTCGCTATAAAACAGGCACTGATCGTCTGCAAATAGAAATTCATTTATTTCTTGTGGATCAGTTGATTCATCTGGAGTAAAGAGTTCTAAATTTTCTGAATCTTTTCTGTCGAGACTTGCTTCTTTGGAAATTCTGTCCATGTAGATACTAAATAGCAGGGAAGAGAGCACACATCCCTGTCTCACCCCTGTATTGACTGTGAACATATCTGATATACCTTCTTGTGTTCTTACTGCACTTTGGCTCGAGTGGTACATGGCTATGATGTTTTCTAGCAGTTGCCTTTGTATCCCATAGTCTTCAAGGATTGCCCATAATTTGTATCTGTCTACTCTATCGAAAGCCTTTTCCTGATTTACAAACACAATATTCTGCTGGTCACTATATTGGATAGTTTTTTCACATATTTGTCTAAGTGTAAATAATGCATCAGTGCAACTTTTACCTTTCCAAAAACCGAATTGTACTTTGCTTAACTGTTGTTTTCCTATGGGTTTAGTTCTTTGTTCCAATAGTTTTGAGAACATTTTCCCTATATGGCTCAGGTGTGATATACCTCTGTATGTTTCGCACTCTCTCATATTGCCTTTCTTTTTCCATATTGGCACTATTATTGCCTGTTACCAATCATCTGCGACTTTTCTTTCTTCCCATGCTATATTAAAAAGTCTTGTTAGCCATTAAACTCCTGTTTCCCCACAGGCCTGAATAGCTTCTGTGGTTACTCCATCTGGACATGGTGATTTGTTTTTAGGACTTTTCTGTATAACTGCTTTGACTTCTGCAGGTATGAAATTTGGTTTTCTATGTTATGTGTGGGGTTAAGTAGTTCTTTGAAAGTATTCTGCCCACCTTGCTAGTCTTTGTTGTGGATTAAATATTGGTATACTTCTTTTGCTGTTTATGATGGTGGTTGGGTTGTAACATGCATCTCTGTTTCTCATTGTGTTGACACATTTATACAATTCTCTTGGGCAGTCTTTGCTAAGGGTCGCCATCTGTTATACTTGAACAAATCAGCATCATGACAGACATTATAAAGTTAAAAAAGAGAAATTTCGTAAATTGTGTTTGATGAACAATAAATGATTACTCAAATACATCAAGACATTAGTAATTAGATGGTTTCAGCCAATTTTGTGCAAAAAGAAAGATTTCCTATTAAATTTGCAATTTCCAAGGGGAAAACTGATGCTCCACATTCAAACAATACCGGGTGACTGTGTTTTAAGTATTTCAGCCCTAGTATAATTCATGTATTCTTCTTCTTCTTTCATTCGCCTGAAATATGTCTATAACTGCAATGTTGTCTCTTGAATGAATCTAACAGTCATTTTTAGTTCACTCTAGTTCCGTAGAGTTTATCGTCCACAGTTGTCTCTCTAGGCCAGAAGGTTTGCCTGGATATGTTGTAGTTTGGGCAGTCCTGGAGTATGTGCTCTGCTATCTGTGACGCCAAACCATATGTGCACATGGCTGAGTCCCCAATCTTGAATTTTGTACAGATGTGGTTGCATAATCTATTGTGTCCTGTTCTGAGGCGCAGAATAATGATCTGTTCTGGTCTGTCCATAATGTGGTAGTCGTCTTGAGTAGGTTTTGGTGGCTTTCTGACTGATTTGATCATTCTTTTCTTTTGGCGGTATGTAATGGGCAGATCAGGCTGTTCTTTTGCTCCTTCCTTAGCCAATCGATCAGCTCTGTTGTTTCCAGGTATTCCACAGTGGGATGGTATCCACTGTATGGTGACCTTATGCTGACTGCTAAGTTCAGAAAGTAGTGTTCTTAGAACTGGCAATTTCCCAGACAGGAGTGCCTCTAATACTGATTTTGCATCTGTCAATAGCACCGCAGGTTGTGTACCATGGCTGGTATTTTGTAATTTCTCTGTTGCTATCTTGATTTCCTCAATTTCAGCATCATAGTTATAGCAGTACTTTCCTGTTGGAAGTCTGACCGTGTCCCTAGTATTATTTGGGTATTTTATGTACACTCCCGCTCCTCCATTTCGAACAGCATTTTGTGCTGACCCACCTGTATAGACTTGGATCCAGAGGTCCTGTGGGTATTCGTCATCAAGGAAGCTGAGAGTGGCTGTTCTGCGCTGTACACTGTTCTGTTCTTCCTTGTCAAATATTCCTCTCACCTTTATCTGGATTTGTAGTGATAGTCTATGTGCATCTTTCCATGGAATTCGCTCTGGAATAGTTATCAGGAGGATACCAACTGTGGGCAGATCGGTGGTTTCTCTGCAGAGTCGTTTGTCTGGTGGGTAAAACTACTTCTTTTCAACCACCTCATAGCTAAGTTTTTAAATCAGTTCTTCATAGGGTGGCCTGGCAAGCTGAGGAACTTTTCTGCCTGTATTAGCGTTTTCGTATCTCTGCACTCTCTCAGTGCTTGTGTCCTCCCCAACTTCTCCATCTCCTCTATAGGGGTTGATCTCATACCTCCTGTGGTGACTCTAAGAGCTTGATTTTGCACCTTCTACAGTCAGAAATACACAATGCAAGGAAAGATTGTCGAAGCTTTGACCGCCACATATGATTGTGTTACTTGTGATCTAGTAAAGTCTATTGTCTACTTCTCGTTTTGCGTGGGTGTGTGTGTGTGTGATTCATTCACTGTTTTAACCGGTGCTTGTGCAGATTGAACAGACACACAGGGAACGATGAAAATAATTATTAGTAATTAGTCGTGGTTTCAACTTCACGGCAACGGGTAATCCCCATTATGCTCCGTTCATGTGCCAGTGAATATCACACAAAATGCTCCTTACTGCCCAATGTGAAAAGTGGAACAGACAGGAGTCTCAACAAACCAACATCCCGCATAGGTTCACTGTGCATATTGCTGCCGACAGAATGCTAAAAACAAAAGGCCTCCGCGAAAAATACAGTTCATTGTCGATTCATTGTTCATTGGCAGTCACTAGAAAACCAGCAGCCACACACTACTACATAAGGAAAACCAGTCAGTACTGCGACAAATCGGCCGCCATTTTCCCGAACATGCAGTTCATGCTACAAACAACCTGGACAGATGTAAATGACTTATGTAAAATGTTATATATATATATATATATATATATATATATATATATATATATATATATATTATATATATATATATATATATATATATATATATATATATAAGACAGTGTATGTCTGTATGTATGTTACTTATGCGTTCGCGAATGGTCCATCCGACTGAGATGAAATTTTCTACACGTGTTCTTCTCATTCCCGTGCTGCCAACTGGCATAGTTTGTTAGTTTACAGTTATTTACGTAATAAAATTAAATTTTTAAATCTATATATATAAAACAGAGTGTATGTGGCTTTGTTTGTGGTCAGCTATGTATTGGATGCCTTCGATAACGGTACATCTGATTGAGATGAAATTTTCTACACGTCTTCCTTTCATTCCTGTGCAACCGACTATAAATAATAGTTTCTTAGTGTACAATCTTCTACTTATTTAATAACATTTACTTTTTCATTATATAATTTCTATATAGCAGGGGGACTTCACTCTAGAAAAGTTATTTCAAGGGGCATAACTTTTAATAACATTTCTATATACTTTATAGTCATATTGTTGGACTTACTTGCACTATTGTTAAACTCTTTGTCTATAGTTATTTTCAGGCATATAAGTTATAATAAATAATGATATAATCTTTAAGGCATTTTCAAAGTTTTCATAAAAATAATGCATAACATTGTAACCCATCTTTTTCTGCTTAAAGAACTTATCAACTGTCATGTCGGTGATTAAAAACAGTTTTCATTAAAAATGTGTGGAAGGACATTCTTTTAAGTTACTGTGCGCCAGGAGCTGGGCGAAACCACACCGGGTCAGATAGATAGACAGACAGACAGATAGTCGGGAACGGAAGCTTATTTGACTACTTATATGAATTAAATGACATGCTCCCCACCAGGGACTGGGTGAAGCCGGGTCAGACAGACAGACAGTCGGGAACGGGAGAGCTTATATGACTACGTATATGAATTAAATGAGATGCTCCCCACCAGGGACTGGGTGAAGCCGGGTCAGATAGATAGACAGACAGATAGTCGGGAACGGGAGAGCTTATATGACTACTTATATGAATTAAATGAGATGCTCCCCACCAGGGACTGGGTGAAGCCGGGCCGGGTCAGACAGACAGACAGACAGACAAACAAGCAGACAGACAGACTGATAGATAGATCCCCTCCAGGGCCTGGGCGAAGCCGGGCCGGGTCAGCTAGTTACATTATAATTTATATATAGCAAGGGGACTTAACTTAAGAAATGTTATATCAAGGGACATAACTCTTAGTATCATTGCTATATCTTAAGTTACGTCCCATTGTTATATGTACGTCGAAGATAGATCACCGCCAGGGGCTGGGCAAAGCCAGGCCGGGTCCTCTAGATGGATAGATAGATAGATAGCCGGGTTGTCAGACAGATAGAGATAGATAGATAGAACGAATGAACCAACGAACGAACAAACTTTATTTTCAAAGGGTTAAGAATTGGGCACGCAGGCCCGTCTAACATTCTGCCCTTCTATCACTCTCTTTCATACATTATTTCATTCACACATCATTCAAGGCTAACAAAGAACAGCAACAATATAAAAGATATGCATTATAAAGGCATGGGCAAAATGCAAACATCAAAAATACACGACACAGTAATACTAGATAATGGTCTGACACTTGTTATTAGCCATGTGGAATATACTGGCCTACAAAAAGGGGATTGGCTGTTATACTAGGGTTTTGTTATTATTATTATTATCTCAATTATTAAGGGGGAAGGTAATCCGTATTGAGATAGTGTTCGAATAATTTGCGATTATATGAATAGGGATTGGTGATGTCTTTGATTTCTTGTGGAAGATTGTTCCACAGCTGAGCTGCAGAGTACGTTAAGCTTGTTTTGTATAAGTCAATCCTAGGCTTCGGAATGTGTAGTATATTTAAACGTTTACTGTGTCTAGCATTATATTTAAACAATGGCCAAAGGTAATTTGGGGCATTCCGATGCAGGATTTTGTGAATTAGTTTAGCTTTATTGAAAAGCAGGCGTTTGCGGAATGGTAGTAACTGAAGGCGTTTATACAGGCTAGGATTGTCAGATAAATGTTTGCTATAAATTAGACTCATGGCCCGTTTCTGGAGTGAGTAAAGTCGCTTGGTGTTTGAATTAGAACAACCGTCCCAGATTGTAGAGCAGTAGTCAAAGTGTGTCTGTATATGAGAAGTATAGAATAGCTTCCTTGTGTCCTCATCAAGGAAGTTTTTAATCTTGGCGAGTTGGTAGACTTTTTTCGCTGTTTGTTTAATAAGCGCTTGAACGTGGGAATTAAAGGTTAGGTTTCTATCAATGATTAGGCCTAATGTTTTGTGCTCAATTACACTTTCTACTGGCATGTTATCGATGTGAAGTTGAAGTGGTGTGTGTGAGCTTAGAGTTTGAAGTCTTTGTCTAGTTGTTAATAACATTGCTTTTGTTTTAGTGATGTTAATTTGCATACGGTTTGAATAGCTGCACTTAACTACATTATTTAATTCTTGTTGTAAAGACGACTCCAGTAAAATACAGTCTTCAGCGTTTGTGTACACCGTACAGTCATCTGCAAATAGATCGCAGGACGACGAAAGATGCAAAGGTAGATCGTTAATATATATGGCAAATAATAGAGGGCCAAGAATAGAGCCTTGTGGTATTCCAATATTGAAGGTAGTGGTTTGAGACAGAGATTTATTATGTGATACTACTTGCTTTCTGTTTGATAGAAAAGATGATATTAGAGTGACTACATTAAGGCCAATTTTCATTGTCTCGAGTTTTTTAATTAAAATAACATGGTCTATCATATCAAATGCTTTCTTGAAATCAATAAACACAGTTCCACATAGACTGTTGTTGTTTATATTCTGGTGCCAATTTTCTATCATGTTTGTTAGGGCCGTATGGCAAGAATATTTTGGTCGAAATCCTGATTGGCTGTCAACAATAAGCTTGTTGCGAACTAAATACTGTAATGTTACTTTATGGATGTGTTTTTTCTAGTGGCTTAGATAGTGATGATAGTAATGAAATGGGTCTGTAATTGTTCGGGAGACCATTGTCCAATGAACCAGATTTAAGAAGAGGGTACACTTTAGCGATTTTGAGAGCTGATGGAAAGTGGCCTTTGGTTAGACACTGATTATATACATAGATTAGTGATGTACAGATCACTGGCGCAGCACAACGGAGAATCCGGTTGCTGATTCCATCTAACCCAGATGAGGTTGTGTTTTTTAGGTTACTGAGGTAAGCGAATACTTCAGTGATTGTCATTAGCGGTATGTCGGAAAGAATATCGCGGGAGCATCTATTCTCGCAAAACGATGACAATAAAGATAAGTTGCAAGGAGAATTAGGTATTGAAGCCTTCAACTGGTTTATGTCAGTTTGAAAAAAATTACTGAATTGGTCGCATGTAATATGATTTGAAGGTAAAGAATTTCGGAAGTTATACTTGTTTGTCAAGGTGTTAATTGCTTTCCATATATCCTTACTATTTGTTTTATCCATTACTAAGTTCTTAAAGTAAAGTTTCTTTTCCCGTCTAATGTTATATTGAACTTTGTTTCTAAGTGTACGGTATGCATCGAGATCCCGCTTTTTATGTGCTTTATCTCTGTCTCTCATAATTTTAAGTATTTCCTGGGTGATCCAAGGTGGCTTGACGTGGTGTTTTACTCGAACTTCCTTGACTGGCACATGTCTATCAAAAACATCAATAAAGGTTTTCATCCAGAATTCCAGAGCATCATCCGGGTCAGGAAGCTGATAAACATTGTCTAGAGGTGAAATGAGCAAGTCCTGTAAAAATGTGCTTTGGTTGAAATTTTTGTAACTTCTATATTTTACACTTATGTGTTTATGTTTAGGAATTTTAATTCCTTTTTTAGATCACGTGCAGCAAGTAGATAGATCGGACCCGATAGATAGAGAGGGAGGGATAGACGGGCAGACAGACGGATGGATAGATAGATAGAGAGGCAGGCAGATAGATAGATATATCCCTGCCAGGGACTGGGCGAAGCCGGGCCGGTCAGCTAGTTATTTACAAACTACAAACATTCATTAACCGGACTAAAACGGCATGACAAAGACTCTAATGTGAAGCTTATGGGGAAAACTATACAAATTCAACTGGTGCTTAATAGGACACACAATTGGGAAACTGATAATAGTACGCCCAGACAGTCTTTTTTCTGGGTTGTACTGAGCAAATGAAAATAATCAGAGACCTAGAACAACGCGGATAAGAGAATTAGAGAAACATAAATAAGATGGGTATAGCGTTCAGCTGAGATACACTACTAATCACTATAGCTTGCGGGCATGGCTACTCCGGAAAGAGCGCAAGCAATGACCTGTGCTGATATACTGAAGTCCACAAAAGGGCAGGGAGCAAAACGAAGCAAGCGATGACTGTGAATGTGCAGCCTTGACTAAACTGCAAGAACAAGAAATCAAAGGGGTGGAGCCAGACAAAATCATTTTATATCAAGTCAAGTCAGGAGATAAAGAGCAGAAGACATTTGCTAAAGCATACTCTGCACAACTATATGATTACTTATTCTCATCTCGTTGGCTATTTTCGACTTTAATACAAACATAGAGCTGAAAGAGAAGCGGCTGGCCGAGTGGCTAGAACGCCGGACTCTCCTTCAGGAGACCCTGGTTCGATCCCTCGGTAAGGTGTGGGATTTTTTTATGTCTTGGGCAAAAAGAAAATCCTACCTGCAAAGTTCGCGGTGACTGCACTATCCAGGCTGCCTTAATTCCTCAGACTCAAAGACCCCTCTGCTATACACCGCAAGGTACTATATTGGCAGTAAATGAAAGTTTATAGAGCTGAAAGTGACCAAGCCATAAGGGATAAAATCCGGTACAATGAAGTGGATCCTCTCGAATTGTAACACTTTTTTTTTAAAAAGGAAAGTATAACTTATCCACAATTGCCACTGTTTTTTGACAGAAAAAAATATAGAAACGGCCAAAATAACATCTCCAAATATCTCAGTTATCAGTTGGGGTATCTTCACTGCACGCCGGACAGGTCCATAGGTGCTCAGATCCTTCCCCCCAGCATATGCATCAGCGTCCGGTGGCTAATAGTGCCAGTTCTATGTTGGTTGACGAGACGCCTTATTTTCCCGATGTACCTCTCGCGTCTGGCTGTGCCGATTCTTACTCCCAAGTCTTTCTTCCTGGACAGCGATGTGGATTCACTGACGTCAAAGTCCTCTGTTCTCGCCATACCTTTAAGGGCGTTAATAACATCAGCACGATCCATGGGCTGGCCCTCTACAGGGGGTGCAGAGCCAGCCAGTTTATCAGCTCGTTCATTTCCCTCGACTCCCGCTTGTCCCGGGACGAAGATGAAGGTGTCTTGACGGACAACAGACTTCCGCAGCGACTCAGTCCACTGTCTGCGTACAGCTCCAGCTTCGACCTTCTGAATCATGCTCATTGAATCACTTAGTACACACACGTGGGTATAATGCTGTGATTCTAGCCATGTGAAAGCCTGTGTAACTGCCATCACCTCCATCATCATGCTGCTCGTGGTCATAAAGTGGGCACCACTGGATTCTTGAACGGTTCGGCCCACTGAACGAGCTGTAAATGCCCACGCACTTCTCTGCTGCTTTACAACAGATCCATCTGTATAGATGAGCACTTCGGGGCTATCTGAGTGTTCATAGATGAGCACGTTGACCTCTGCATTGACAGCGGCAGGGTTCTGCTCTCTGCACCGTCTGTCGAGTGTGATAATGCAGGAGAAAGTGCACCCATTCCTTGCCGGGGTTGATACTGGTAAGACTGCAGACCTGTCTGACGACATCTTCCGCCCAACCCATCCATGATTTGCCCCTCTTTAGCCTGTTACCCTTTTCTCTGAATATAGCATCATGCAGAGGGTGCTGCTCATCTGCACTTATTTTTAAGTATGCTCGAGCTCTCCAGATCTTGATCCTGTGTTCCATTGCTACACAGCTGGTGTCTCTCGTGCAGCCCAAAATGATGCGCATGGCTTCGTTTTGTACCTTTTCAAGTCTTCCAATCTGCGTATGGCTGACAGTGAGGATGGCCAAGGCATACTCGATGCGTGGCTTTTCAAATGTCTAGACTGTGTTGGTAAACATCTAGAAAAAAACATCTAGATCGAGAAAGTAAGAAATTACATAGATATCGATGTGACTTACCCTATAGAATCATGTCCCCATCTTCTTCTTCTGCTTTTTTCGTTCGCTTGAAATATGTCTATAACTGCAATATTGTCGCTTGTATGCATTTAACTGTCTTTTTTAGTTCACACAGCGGTTCATAGAGTTTATCTTCCACTGTTGTCTCTTTAGGTCAGAAGGTTTGCCTTGATATGTTATATTTTGGGCAGTCTTGGAGTATGTGCTCTGCTGTCTGCGACGCCAATCCACATGTGCACATGACTGTTTCACCAATCTTGAATTTTGTATACATGTGGTTGCGTAATCTATTGTGTCCTGTTCTGAGGCGCAGAATAATGACTCTTTGGTTCATCTTTGGCTCCTTCCTTAGCCAATTGATCAGCTCTGTCGTTTCCGGGTACTCCACAGTGGGATGGTATCCACTGTATGGTGACTTTATGCTGACTGCTAAGTTCAGAAAGTAGTTTCCTTAGTACTGGCAATTTCCCAGACAGGAGCGCCTCGAGTACTGATTTTGCATCTGTCAATAGCACCACAGATTGTGTATCATTGCTGGTATTTAGTAATTTCTCTGTTTCTATCTTGATTGCCTCAATTTCAGCATCATAGTTATGGCAGTACTTTCCAGTCGGTACTCTGGCTGTGTCCCTAGTATTATTTGGGTATTCTATATACACTCCCGCTCCTCCATTTCGAACAGCATTTTGTGCTGACCCATCTGTATAGACTCGGATCCAGAGGTCCTGTGGGTATTCTTCATCAAGGAAGCTGAGTGTGGCTGATCTGCGCTGCACACTGTTCTGTTTTTCCTTGTCAAATATTCCTCTCACTTTTGTCAGGATTTGTAATGATAGTCTATGTTCATCTTTCCATGAAGTTCGCTCTGGAATAATTGTTACGGGGATACCAACTGTGGGCAGATCAGTGGTTTCTCTGCAGAGTCGTTTGGCCTGGTGGATAAAAGTACTTCTATTCAACCACCCCATAGCTAGGTTTTCAAATATGTTCTTCATAGGGTGGCCTGGCAAGCTGAGGAACTTTTCTGCTTGTATTAGCGTTTTCGTATCTCTGCGCTCTCTCAGTGCTTGTGTCCTCCCCATCTTCTCCATTTCCACTATAGGGGTTGATCTCATCCCTCCTGTGGTGACTCTAAGAGCTTGATTTTGCACCTTGTCCAGCTCTTTTAGTGTGGTTTTTGATGCCGAACACCACGCAGTTGACCCATATTCCAAGTGTGGTCGTATGCTCTGTTGATAAACTTTGCTAAGTATTGTCCCACTGGCTCCCCATGTGGTTCCACTTAGCTTTCTCAGGATGGCTATTTTCCTTCTGGCTTTTGCTACTGCTTTGTTGTTGTGCTTTCTCCATGTCAGCCTGCCATCGAATGTTACTCCAAGGTATGTTGGTTCTTTATCTTCTCTTAGGGGTGTTCCATTTATCTGGATTTATCTGCCTTTTGTTTTGGAGAGAGGGTAAATAGCGAGGTGCTATGTCCTCATCTTCACTGATGTCTGTCTCACAAGATTCACAGGATAAACTTAGCTTGGATGATGAAGTTGAAGCTTCAGATTCAAAATGACTCTGGTGTGCTTTAACTGTTCCAATTTCTTTTAATGCACGATCAGGGAGCTGATAAGTTGAACAGCATTTTCCTACTTTCATCAGGCCACATCTTATTGTCAAGATAGCATTTGAGAGGTCAAATTTCATCCTATTTCTTAGTTTACATTTTATATAATTCATAGTACTGAAAACTCTTTCCACATCAGCATTTGAATGGGGTAGTATCATGGCAGACAACGCACATTTAAAGAGCTTACAGAATTGACTGTTACCTGAGGCATCTTTAAATTGTCTTACTTCACTCCAAAAAGCTTCAGTTTCTGTTTTATTTGTCCAGTCAACCAAATTTTATTTTGGTTAACTGATATTCTGCTTCCGCCACAATATTAGCAGAAGCCCCCTAAAAATGTCAAAACTTGACAACATTTAGGTATGTCCTTTACTTGCTGAAGTATGTCGTTAACAGAAAAGAGTGAAATATTTTTCAATACATCTAAATTTTCAGGAAGTCTCTGCTTCAATTGCTTGAACAATGAGACAAGAAAATCTTCACAGCGCTTTTTTAAGTTGTTTTCTTCATTTTCTGTTAACAGTCCTTTTGTTTTTAAACTATTAATTTTTGATTCGATTTGGTATTCCACGTATGGCTTAGGAGCCAAATAGCTCTCTATAGTGCAAGTGAACAACTCAGCTTTAGAAGTTGGCAATATAAGTCTTTTACCAGTTGAGTGAAAAAGCAAAGTGAGATCGTCAAGTAATTTAACTTTATCAACATTTTCAGATTCAAACAGTTTATTAACTTTTTGCAGTTCACATAGAATGGGTTGTAAAAAGAGAAGAAATGCTAATTTTTTTTTTCCCCATCGCTGTATATTCCATATTGTATTTCACCTGTGTAGCACTTTTCACTTTATTTTGCTATCTCGAAGTGTGTCTTCAACTCCAACCATAGATTCACAATTATTTCAACAGCTCGTTGAATTGATAACCATCTAGTTTTGCAGTATGAGAGAATTTTCAGTGGTGAGGAACTATAATTTAAATTATTGTATTGCTGTTGTCTGACAGACGATTTGGAGAACCAGTTATGTGTTTCAGCAATAAGGAATTCCAAATTTCTTGGTAAACATTCTGATTAGGCATGTGATAATGCTAGCTGCTAGGAATAACACGCACATTTTATGAGGATTAAAGATGGGATCAATCAATCAATCATGTGCCATGCCGGAAAGCGTGGGCGGTCATGACTCGCTATTTCACTCGATCACCAGCGTCGTGGATCAGCTCTGTGTTCCTGTCTCGTTCATGCCATGTGGCCAAGCCATCCAGATATTTTTCCTCTCGGTCTTCCTCTTGGTCTGTTCCCTTCGATCTTGCCAATTGTCACTAAGTTCTCCAGTCCATTTCTTCTCATAACATGTCCAAAACATTTTGACTGTCTACGTCTAATTTCTCTAATCAATCTAAGATTTTTATTTGTCTCCTGTAGTACTTGGTCACTGGTTTTTCTATCTGTCCATGGTATTCTTTGCATTTTCCTCAGAAACCACATTTCTGCAGCCATCAGATGTTTTTCATCTTGACTGCACATTGTCCAAGTTTCACATCCATACAAAAGAACAGGCTCTATGTATCCCCTCAACACTCTTTTTCTCGTTTCAATTGACATCTTTTTATTGGTCAGAATGTTTTTCATCTTGCTAGAGGCTACTTTCGCCATGGCGATTCTTGTTCTAATCTCTTCAAGGCATCTCCCATCAGATGTTATGACTGTTCCGAGATAATTGTACCGATTCACTTGTTGAAGAATATTCCCATTTACTTGTATATTACATTGTGGTACTTCGTTCTTCCTAGTGACGACCATAACCTGTGTCTTCTTACAATTTAATTCCAACTCCAGTTGCTCACTGTGGACAACAACTGCGACTACTAATTGTTGCAGATCCTGTATGGAAGATCCTGCAGTATCCTGTAGGAAGATGGGATATCTTCCTTCAGTTTTGCATGAACGCCATGGTTGATACCAACTGTCAAAGTGTTGTGTAAATGATATACGTAGGACAAGGACAGAAGTAAGGAAAGGACAGAGACAGGACATAGATAATGACCTGTATAGGAGAATAGATAGAGACAGGACATAGATAAGGACTGGTATTAGAGAATAGGCAGATAGAGACAGTAGAAGGATGTAGACCTTCAACCAGCTATAAGACAGGACACAGTTAAGACACAGACGTGTCATAACTAGGACATAACGGGAATCTACCACCCGGATAAGATAAGGGACGTTAACCACGGGGAACTACCCGTAAACAGACTGAACGATAGTACGACTGTAGGGTAGCGAGTACGAGACTCTAGACTACGTGACAAGTGACCAGCACGCAGTGCTGCTGACCGCACGGGGAATTGAGGGGCAAAGAGTAGCGAGACCTGTAAACTCGGGCAGACCGGACTTGACTGTTGGAGCGTTCAGATGTGTGATTTTCCCTAGCGGCTGTGTAGATTAGGAAGGACATAGATAGACATAGCGAGCGAACGTATTTGAGTTGTGAGAGCGATTGATGCAAGTGATATATATATATATATATATATATATATATATATATATATATATATATATATATATATATATATATATATATATATATATATATATATATATATCTGTGTAGGCATTATCGCCTGGTTGAAAACTGTGTGAGAGAATTGCTGAAAATAAATATTAACATGGATACCATTTGTACACCCGTGTTTGTGATCGTAAGGTACGAATGAAGTGGCCAGCATGCCTGTGTGAATCCAGGACCTTGACAAGCGGCCAAGAGTGGTGTCAGAAGCTAAAGAGTAAAGAAGAAGAGAATAAGTTTAGCAAGTACAAAGGGATAGTCAAACCCTTCTGCCAAGGAAACTCCATTTCTGCCTGGACTGAGAATGTGGAATTCCAGCTAAAATTCCAGGAAATTCCACGGGAACATTGGGCCATGATCTATATGAAAAATCTCTCTGGGGAGCCTTTGAAAGTGATAGAATCTATCCCCCAAGAACTGAGAAATGATTATGACTACATCCGTCAACGCATTATGCAACATTTTTTGCTAGATGCCCCAGGTTACCAAATTCAGTTTGCTAAACTAAAACCTAAATCTAATGAAACGTTCATTGATTATGTTTCTAACTTACAGATTTTATACAGTAAGTGGCTGAATGCTGCAAAGGTAAATAAAAGCTTTGAAAAGCTGAGAGACTTGATGATAATGGACAAAATTATCTCAACTGTCCCAACTCCCTTTGCCAAGTTTTTACAGCAAGCTGATGTAGAGTCGTTAGAACAGCTAGAGAAACGGGGGTCAGCATATTTTTCTTCAAACAGGGATATATTTAAATCAATAGTAGAAGATAGTGAAAAAGTGGCTTTCGCCAAAAGCAAACCTCAAAACCCATTTAGGATAAAAGATAAACAGAAAACAAAGCCACCGCAATGTCCATATTGCAATTTTTTCCATGACAGTTATTCTATGTGTGACAAAAACCCAGCATATCCATCTCACCTAGAGATGATGATAAAAAAGCAAGAGAGCAAAAGAAACACGTACAGACGTGCTGTTAAATGCTTCTTTTGCCGGGCATTTGGGCACTATAGTAGCAGATGTGTTGGACGTCAGAGATTGAGAGCCAGTAATGCTGTACTTGTTGATACTTCTTCTGAGAGTGGAAGTGAGGATGAATGTGAGAGTGAAGAAAGGTTACCATATGGAGAGAATGTTGTAGCAGCAATTGATGTGCTAAATTTCGATCAATGTATAACATGTCACCAGTTTCATGAAAACGGAGTGCTTAAATGCGGGCATTCAGTACCGTGTTCAACTGAGAACGCAAATACAGCAGTTGCCTCCATAGGTAAATTAGAACTCTACGATGGAATGGTCAATGATAAACCTTGCCAACTCTTAATCGATAGCGGCAGTCCCATGATCGGTCTAAGGAAAGAACTGGCCAATCCAGAAGACTATCCAAGCCAGTTTGTAAGCTGCCGAACTTTTTCGGGGAACATAGAGAAGTACCCGTTAGCAACGGCTCGTATAAATACCCCTTTCTTATCTGGCACATTTACATGTGCTATCTTAGATGACCCATGTACTGATCTTATAATCGGGTGCCTGCCTCAGGTAAAGAAATGTTCCATTAATGACATAAAAGCATGGAAAGAAGTCCATGCTCGCAAAGTGGCGAACGCCGTGGAACTTCAACCATAACAGGAGGTTATAGCGCTTTTACCCGATAAGAGGGATGTATTAGCAATGACATGGCAAGGGCCATTCAGAATAGTTAGGAAATTAACTGACATTGAGTATGAAATATCACTGAACCACAAACTCAAGATATTCCATATCAACTTACTTAAACCGTATTACTCAAGACAAAAACAGGAGACAGAAGACGAAAACAATGCAATCACACCAAGCATTCAGATAGAAGACAAACAAGAACATCTACCAGAAATTACTAAAGTAAAGGACACAACCAGGGATAATAAAACAAAACACCAAAAAAGGGAGCATAATCCATTTGTTGCTCATGCAAATTGTTGCACTGTTGTATATAAAAGTGATAAACACCTAATAGTTAAACCAGCAGAAAGGATGATCACCAATAGAATAACATCAGATGACAACAGTAACATGTACAAACAGGACACACAACAGACAACACATACATTAGACACAGGACAAAACTCATATTTTCATCAAATAGACACTGTTAGGCAACATGACGCACAACACATAACTAACACAGAACACACTGACAGTAGTCTGAAGGGACACAATCAAAATGGCAGAGGAAACTACAGAAACTCAAACACACGCCACAAAAATGGCTCCAGCACGATGAGAGTACTGATCTTGTGGAAAGTTATATGGACAATATGCTATATGTACAAACTACACCATACAGCAACCAAATGTCCATGGGAAGTGATACTGATATTACTTGCATACATTGGAAGAGGACATATTTTTCCACCATTTTTGCAAATGTGTAAAATTGTGACGTCATCTTACAATACAATAACATCTTTGGGTATTATGTATAATGTGATAAGCTATACAGGTAAAACAAATTTTCTGGGCCATACAATATCAAAAGGCCAATTAAAAACTGATAACAAAATTGTGACTAAGATTTTTAACCTCACAATGCCAACCAGCAAAAAAGCAAGTGAGAAGTGTGGTCTAGTGAACTATTACAACAAGTTCATTCCCAATTTGGCAGAAATCACCAGTGTTTTTTCAAACTTATTAAAGGCAAATGTAAAAATTGATGTAAAAGATGCTATTTTAATGAGTACCATGTCAAAACTTAAGCATCTTTTTAGCAATGTCCCAATCCTTCGGTTACCTAACCCACATTTACAATATTTTCTTAGGACAGACGCCAGCACAGTATCAATAAGTGGCGTATTGGGTCAACAGTATGACGACATTTTCCATCCAGTAATGTACGTAAGTCTGAAGATTACACCAACTGAGGCAAGGTATGACGTCTCTCAATTGGAGGCTTTAGCTATAGTTTACTGTGTCCAGAAACTACATAGATTTCTAGCAGGGACACACTTTGTGATCGAAACAGACAACTCTCCGCTCACAGTTATGGAGACAGGGGTCCACAAAAATAACAGGATCTATAGATGGTCCCTTATACTTCAGAACTATTCGTTTACGGTCAGACACATTAAAGGCAGAAGTAACACACTTGGTGACATGCTATCCAGACCTTCGAACTTTGAGGTATCTGATGTACAGCAAACATATGACACAACACCAGCCTCGCCATTGACACCTTCAGCAAAGTAATGATATACAGATGTGTCACGTGAATAAGACTGTGTACAGGGTGATTGTGTAAGACGGTGTGTATAGATAAGGAAATACCAGCGTCGACACGATTACATGAATTCGACAGAGGTGAATAGAACCTGTAAATACACATAAAAATGACCATAGAACTGAATATCAAACATTGTATATAAAATCTATGTTTAGACTCTTGATATTCATGAAGGATGAAGACGCTACATCATCACCTCACTAGGAGCAACTGACCTTAATTAATTTAATATGGTTATGTATTATTGTATGTATGTATATATTAATGTATGTATGTATATGTAATCTATATATGATATGTGATATAATTTTTAATGAAGTTTCACGTTACAATATATCTCCTTTGATTTATTTTAGGAGAATATAACTACTTCTTCTTTAGCAACACCAATTCTCCCACTCCCGTTTAGACACAGGGATAGTTAGATTAAACACCATGACATCAGGTTAATTACATCTTAGATTTCTCATAGGAAACCATCATCCTATCATTAAATATAATTTACTTACGGCCATTTAATTTAATTAGAATACAGGTTAGTTAAATTGATAACTTAGCTAGAAATTATTACCATCATGACTATAATTTAGACTAAGGGAACAAACACATTTCACTTCAATTTGGGTATTTCCTAGATTATCTTCCCTTAGTTAGTAGAGTCAGCACACCAAAGTAGAGTAGATCATTCATTTAGAGTAGGTAAAATACTAACGATTGCCTTAAGCAATCAATTCAGTTTGTAAATAATGTAAAAACAGTACTGATATACAGTACGACAATTAGGCTCTACGCTTGTTTAGAGTGAGCCAATATTTTTTATTTTTTTTTACTATGTTATTTGATTTTAATGACATAAATTTTTTCTAAAACCTTGATGTGTGAATGAGCGAGCGAAAGACGAGAATAAGGACAGAATGAATGAATTAAATATGTATGCATAACAATGATGCAATGTTTATTGCCGCACCAAAGAGTTTTATGATTTGTCTTCATCTTCTATGTAACACATGTGCTTGTGTAATTTTGTGTGTGTAGTTGCCATAATTCCATTACAACAATAGGAATATTTTCCAGCGACTCAGATCGGCAGAGCAGTCATGAATTAATCATTCGCATTCGTTCGTGACTGTATAAACCAACCTGCGACGCTTGAAAATGTCAATTCACATAAATTATAGACATACACCTATGTTTGTGATTTAAACATGCATTAAATATAAATAAACACGCAAACAACCAGATATACTTACAGATAAAAATGCAAACAGCAGTATACGGAAGGGGGGAAAACTCATGCACAGGGGACATAATACACTTACTAAACGTTGATAGCACATTGAAAGACTTAGCCACAAACGGAGTTAGAAAGGTGAACATCAGCACACGAACAACAGGTAGTAGAGTTGGAGAAACATTACATGGGAGCATGAATTTATATTCATGTATTGTACCCTTAACAGGGGCAATCTGTGCGGGATGTCGGTCAATCGACATTTTGAAAAGCAGGTCTTATAGACATTGAGCTTTGGTTCGTTACAGCTCCCATATATGTAATGTGAATGAGTGTTGACTCTAGCCAACAATACAGTTGTGCAGCACTGATTAATAAGCCAGTGGATAAGTACGACAGTGTGACATCAGATGTTGATAAGTTAGTGACTAAGACATGATTAGTTAAGCCTAAGCAGCAATTTGACAAAATTAGACCCGACTAATTTTTTTTAGATGTTACGATACATTGCGTCACACCTAACAACTAAAATTTAGTGACGCAATACAGAGGGGGAGGAGAGCGTGTCAAAGTGTTGTGTAAATGATATAAGTAGGACAAGGACAGAAGTAAGGAAAGGACAGAGACAGGACATAGATAAGGACCTGTATAGGAGAATAGGTAGAGACAGGACATAGATAAGGACTGGTATTAGAGAATAGACAGATAGAGACAGTAGAAGGACGTAGACCTTCAACCAGCTATAAGACAGGACACAGTTAAGACACAGACGTGTCATAACTAGGACATAACGGGAATCTACCACCCGGATAAGATAAGGGACGTTAACCACGGGGAACTACCCGTAAACAGTCTGAACGATAGTACGACTGTAGGGTAACGAGTACGAGACTCTAGACTACGTGACAAGTGACCAGCACGCAGTGCTGCTGACCGCACGGGGAATTGAGAGGGCAAAGAGTAGCGAGACCTGTAAACTCAGGCAGACCGGACTTGACTGTTGGAGCGTTCAGATGTGTGATTTTCCCTAGCGACTGTGTAGATTAGGAAGGACATAGATAGACATAGCGAGCGAATGTATTTGAGTTGTGAGAGCGATTGATGCAAGTGATATATATATATATATATATATATATATATATATATATATATATATATATATATATATATATATATGTGTGTGTGTGTGTGTGTGTGTAGGCATTATCGCCTGGTTGAAAACTGTGTGAGAGAATTGCTAAAGATAAATATTAACATGGATACCATTTGTACACCCGTGTTTGTGATAGTAAGGTACGAATGAAGTGGCCAGCATGCCTGTGTGAATTTAGGACCTTGACACCAACCATTACCGAAGCATTATAGGTACTCATTACAACCAAATTCTTCAAGTTTAAATGTTTACTGACCAAAAGTTTCTTATGTGCCTGAACTACACCTTCTACATCACACTTTTCCAAATGAACAAGTCCAAGGAATGTAGAAACTACTTTGTCTTTGCTGTTGCTATAATATATAACACATACACCAAGCACTTTCAGAACCGAAATGTCATTCGATTCGCCTAATAATAAACTATATTTATTTGTAGAAATATCACGGATCAAATCTTCTCCAAAGTGAGAAAACAAAGTACTTTTTATAATATTTGTACACTTGCTGCGATGCATTTTTACGTCATTTAAAACTTTATTGTCAGAAATAGTGTTTTTAAACAAATCAATCAAATGGTCACAGTTCGCAATTGGACAATGACAACTTCAAAACATTGCGACAGATCCTTCAACTTTTTATGGTTCATTAATCTATGTAGTTCTGAAAACAGATGACAACGGTGAAATATCCCTGAATGGCACTGCATTTTTATGTTTTTTAGTCTCTGCATGATTCTTCAAGTCTTGTATTTTCGCGTTCATTTCGCACTTGCATTACTTACATCGAGCCTTAGTCCATCACAATGAACTGGCATCACCCAGTCTTTAATTATGTCATCCTGCAGTCACTCTTTCCGAAATGTTTGTTCGCATTGCTTTACTTTTGGCATGTTGAAAGATTTGTTCAAAGTGGAAGACATATATGAAGGTGAGCAATTATTTTTTTTAAAATCACATGAAAAAGAATCACAAAGTCGGCATCACAGCAATAATTCGTAACACAGTGAGTTTACAGTTCAAATAATGTTACTATGATTTATTTTTGTCAACAATGGTGACACAATGAAAAGAAAAAATTAAACGACGACTATCAATTGCTCTTCAAAGACTAAATCAACTGAATAAATTATGGGGTGGGACAGATAGAACTACAAAAATTAGATTTTTAAGAGCATGCATCTTTCCCATTGCAACATACACCTGTGAGACCTGGACACTTACTAAACAAGCTGAACAGTGCATAAATACTTTTGAATATACATGTGCTTGCTTGCTTGCTTGTGTTCGTTGGCTTGAGCTCCAACGCGAAGTCCTGTATGTCGGATGAAGGCATCCTGTTGTCCAACATCAGTGTGATGTCATACAGGACCTGAGTTTTGCGTGAGTATCCGTTGTCCCATGTCTGGCTTATTGGTGTGCAGACTGGTGGTTCCTCGCCGTACAGGCAGACACTCTCCGACTTCGGAGGAATCGGCGATCCTACTGACTTTAGCCAGGACCCCGAAGGGACCTGTTGCCCAGGACGCTCGACGAGGACGCGTCAATAGGTCTTGGCCAGTATATAACCCGGCCCTGGTGCCTTGGAAACACCTCTGCGTCCCAATATACATGTTAAAGACGGGATCTAAGAATATCTTGGGTAAAGAAAAGAACAAATGCATCCATACTTCAAGAGCTGAATATTGAAGATGGTCGGTTATTAAAGACGATACAACAAAGAAAATTGATATATTTTGGTCACTTGAAACGTCATGAAAGTTTGGAGAGAACAATAATGGAGGGGTACAACCTGAAATAGGAGAAGAACAATGTGGGTTTGTGGAAGGCAAGGGTACAGTAAATGCTGTGTATATACTGAGAAACATAATCGAACGTTCTATAGAAGTAAACAAAGATCTACACCTTTGCTTTATTGACTTCACAAAGGCTTTTGATAAAGTGAGACATGTCACCATGATAATGATGCTTGAAGATCTACAAATTGATGGAAAAGATCTTAGACTTGTAAAAAACATATATTGGAAACAACAAGCTGCCATAAGAGTTGATAATGAAGTAAGCCAATATCAGCCTATTAAAAGGGGTGTGAGACAAGGATGTGTAATGTCTCCAGATCTGTTTTCCCTGTACAGTGAAAGTATTTTCAGAAATATTGAAGATATGGAAGGAATCAACATTGGAGGACGATGCATCAATAACATTAGATATGCAGATGATACAGTCTTGATTGCAGACAATGAACAGGACCTGCAAAATTTAGTAGATGCGATTGTTACACACAGTGAACAACTAGGGTTAGAATTAAATTGTAAAAAGACACAGGTTATGGTCGTCACTAGGAAGGACGAAATACCACAATGTAATATACAAGTAAATGGGATTATTCTTCAACAAGTGAGCAGGTACAATTATCTCGGAACAGTAATAACATCTGATGGGAGATGCCTTGAAGAGATTAGAACAAGAAACGCCATGGCAAAAGTAGCCTTTAGCAAGATGAAAAACATATTGACCAATAAAAAGATGTCAATTGAAACGAGAAAAAGAGTGTTGAGATGCTACATTGAACCTGTACTTTTGTATGGATGTGAAGCGTGGACAATGAGCAGTCAGGCTGAAAAACATCTGATGGCTGTAGAGATGTGGTTTCTGAGGAAAATGCAAAGAATACCATGGACAGCCAGAAAGACCAATGAACAAGTCCTTCAAGAAACAAATGAAGATCGTAAATTGATTAGAGAAATTAGACGTAGACAGTCAACATTTTTTGGGCATGTTATGAGAAGAAATGGATTGGAGAATTTGGTGACAACTGGTAAGATCGAGGGGAACAGACCAAGGGGAAGACCTAGAAGCAAGTACCTGGATGGCTTGGCCTTGTGGCATGGTCGAGACAGAAACACGGAGCTGATCCACGACTCTGGTGATCGAGTGAGATGGCAGAACATGACCGCCCACGCTTACCGGCATGGCACATGATGGATGGGATAAGCCTGGGAAGAGAGGAAGAGGAAGGCCAAGGAGTAGATGGGTGCAGGATGTGGCGGATTATCTCCAGATGAGCGTATCGGACGCGGGACATCTTACTTATGATCGAAAAGTTTTCCGGAAGGTTGTTATGGGAGCGAGGATCTGCAAAGGACATGCTACTGCATGAATGAATGAATGATTTATGCTCGCTTTTACTCATTACCGGGAGATTGCCAGATTGTTGAGCGGTGACCCAAGTGAGTCCAAAGTTTAAATAGTAGCAGTTACCATAATTTCCGCTCGTCCAGACCAAAAAAAAAAAAAAAAAAAATGGGTAATAGCTATTTTAGACAGTGAATTTGAATAACGAAGACACAAACAATAGATTGCACGATTTATTGCCTGGCATATTTCGCTTCATCTCGTCAGGTACACACTGCAGAAATCACACAACTTACGTGAATTAACTAGATAAATCCTTCAAGTTGAAATATACACATATTCGCACAGTAATGTCAATTATCTACCACGGTAATTTTAAGCTGACTAACATGTCTTTCTGTTTGCACAATTCTGGCTTGCGTTGATTGATCATAATTGCTTCTGCAAATTTTAACAAGCGAGTATTTTGTGTGTTAAACAACACGCGAAAGGCAGTGTCTCTGTCAACCACATGGCCGCTTTCGATAATTTGCCTAACAATTGAAGACGCCGGGAGCTTCCGGTGTGTCGGCCCCACGAGGCTAGCATCTCCTGTGTGTTGTATCTTGTTGACCCATTGAGGTATGTGTTCTGACACTCGTTTGTTAAGCTGTCTCTCTGTTCTACCAATATAGAAGGCCTGGCATCTACATGTGAATTGGTAAATACAATTGTTTGTGGCGTACAGAGGAACAGGCTCTTTGACTGCTGGTGTAGGAATCGGTACGGTTTTATATCTAATGACTGGAGTTGCAGCACAGAATGTTCGGCCTACTGCTGTAGTAAGCCGGTCTTGTAGACGTTGCATTATGTCATCCCCTCCAAAGGTTAGCTGGATGAATACCTTGAGTTTAGGGACTGTAGTTACTTCTGGTTTAGGTTTGGGCTGTTGGCAGTGGCGCTTTATAAATCCTGTGAAGTACCCATTCAGGTTTAAGCCATTCTTCAGAGTTTCAAATTCCTCTGTCAATGTGTCCTGGGTGCATATCTTTCTAGCACGGTCAAACAGGGTCCGTACTAAGCCCGGTTTGTACTGGACAGGTGTGAAGCTCTGAAAATGTAGGTATTGGCCAGTCCATGTTCCTTTGCGATACACCGATCTTTGAATTGTGCCGTCTGCTCTACGTCCCATTAGAATATCTAGGAACGGTAACGCTTCGTTGTGTTCGTGTTCCATAGATAGAGAGATGTTTTTATGCCTTTTGTTCATTGTGGTCTGGAACGATATTGCTTGTACTTTGTAGCTCGTCTGTGGTGATAATTAGTATATCGTCTACATAACGACGGTAAAAGGCCAAGTTGTTGATGTCTGAGGATCTCTTTTCTTCTAAATGTGCCATGAAGATGTCCGCTAGAAAAGGACCAAGAAACGCCACAAACAATTGTATTTACCAATTCACATGTAGATGCCAGGCCTTCTACATTGGTAGAACAGAGAGACAGCTTAACAAACGAGTGTCAGAACACATACCTCAATGGGTCAACAAGATACAACATACAGGAGTTGCTAGCCTCGTGGGGCCGACACACCGGAAGCTCCCGGCGTCTTCAATTAGTAGGCAAATTATCGAAAGCAGCCATGTGGTTGACAGAGACACTGCCTTTCGCGTGTTGTTTAACACACAAAATACTCGCTTGTTAAAATTTGCAGAAGCAATTATGATCTATCAACGCAAGCCAGAATTGTGCAAACAGAAAGACATGTTAGTCAGCTTAAAATTACCGTGGTAGATGATTGACATTACTGTGCGAATATGTGTATATTTCAACTTGAAGGATTTATCTAGTTAATTCACGTAAGTTGTGTGATTTCTGCAGTATGTATCTGACGAGATGCAGCGAAATATGCCAGGCAATAAATCGTGCAATCTATTGTTTGTGTCTTCGTTATTCAAATTTTAGACAGTAATAATTAAATGACACCGAAGGATAAGTAAAATCTAGAAAATATCCAACTGCAAATTAAAAACATCTAGAATTACATCTAGCATCCAGACGTCAGAAAACGACATCTAGACGCCAGCAAAAACATCTGGATCTGGATGTAAAACATCTAGAATGGCAACTATTCTCGTATCGTTTGTATTCACTTCCGTCATTCTTGGACAAATGCCAATGGCGACTTCTGGATGGGATATTTCCTGCAACAATCTCTCGCAATTTGTTGATGTTGGATATTGATCTACAACAGAATGATATACTCTGTGGAATAAATAGTAATAGTAGGTAGTGCAATACAATTTCTTTGGTAAACACAATCTTGGAGAGAGCTGACTTCTTCTTCTTTCGTTCGCCTAAATTATGCTTACAACTGCAATGTTGTCTCTTGTATGAATCTAACAGTCTTTTTTAGTTCATTCAGCGGTCCATAGAGTTTATCTTCCACTGTTGTCTCTCTAGGCCAGAAGGTTTGCCTAGATATGTTATATTTTGGGCAATCCTGGAGTATGTGTTCTGCTGTCTGCGACGCCAAACCATATGTGCACATGGCTGAGTCACCAATCTTGAATTTTGTATACATGTGGTTGCGTAATCTATTGTGTCCTGTTCTGAGGCGCAGAAGAATGACCTGTTCTGGTCTGTCCATAACGTGGTAGTCGTCTTGAGTAAGGTTTGGTGGCCTTCTGACTGATTTGATCATTCTTTTCTTTTGGTGGTATGTAATAGGCACATCTGGTTGTTCTTCTTGTGCTCCTTCCTTAGCCAATCGATCAGCTCTGTCGTTTCCGGGGATTCCACAGTGGGATGGTATCCACTGTATGGTGATCTTACGATGACTGCTAAGTTCAGAAAGTAGTGTCCTCAGAACTGGCAATTTCCCAGACAGGAGCGCCTCTATTACGGATTTTGCATCTGTCAATATCACCACAGGTTGTGTACCATGGCTGGTATTTTGTAATTTCTCTGTGGCTATCTTGATTGCCTCAATTTCAGCATCATAATTATGGCAGTACTTTCCTGTTGGAATTCTGGCCGTGTCTCTAGTATTATTTGGGTATTCTATATACACTCCCGCTCCTCCATTTCGAACAGCATTTTGTGCTGACCCATCTGTGTAGACTCGGATCCAGAGGTCCTGTGGGTATTCGTCATCAAGGAAGCTGAGAGTGGCTGTTCTGCGCTGTACACTGTTCTGTTCTTCCTTGTCAAATATTCCTCTCACTTTTGACTGGATTTGTAGTGATATTCTATGTTCATCTTTCCACGGGGTTCGCTCTGGAATAGTTGTCAGGGGGATATCAACTGTGGGAAGATCGATGGTTTCTCTGCAGAGTTGTTTGGCCTGGTGGATGAAACTACTTCTTTTCAACCGCCCCATAGCTAAGTTTTCAAATCTGTTCTTCATAGGGTGGCCTGGCAAGCTGAGAAACTTTTCTGCTTGTATTAGTGTTTTTGTATCTCTGCGTTCTCTTAAAGCTTGTGTCCTCCCCATTTTCTCCATTGCTACTATAGGGGTTGATTTCATCCCTCCTGTGATGACTCTAAGAGCTTGATTTTGCACCTTGTCCAGCTCCTGCAATGTAGTTTTTGATGCTGAACACCACGCAGTTGACCCGTATTCCAAGTGTGGTCGTATGCTCTGTTGATAAACTTTGCTAAGTATTTTCCCACTGGCTCCCCAAGTGGTTCCAGTTAGCTTTCTCAGGATGGCAATTTTCCTTCTGGCTTTTGCTACTGCTTTTTTTATGTGTTTTCTCCATGTCAGCCTTGTCGTCGAATGTTACACCAAGGTATGTTGGTTCCTTATCTTCTCTTAGGGGTGTTCCATTTATCTGAATGCTCCCTGCCTTTTGTTTCGGAGAAAGGGTAAATAGAGTGGTGCTGCACTTGTCAGTGTTTATGCTGATACACCATCTATCCGCCCATGCAACAAATGTATCTACAGCTCTTTGTAGCAATATGGTGGCCACTGATGCATGTTCATTTGCGCTCCACAAAACCAGGTCATCAGCGTACATTGCCGCTTTAATTCCATTGGGTAGATTAGCAACAAGATCATTGATGAAGATTAGAAAAAGTGTTGGGGACAGGACTCCGCCCTGGGGAACACCGTGACGCAATAGTACTTTCTTGCTCTTGAGACCGTCTATCTGTACTCGGGCTCTTCTGTTGTGCAAGTATGCTTTTACCCATTTGTACATTCTTCCATTGACTTTACAGTTTCTCAGTTTCTTCATCAGACCTTCTTTCCAGACTTTGTCAAAGGCTTTCTTCAGATCTATCCAAGCCGCAAGTACCAGCTTCTTCTCTTGGAATGCATCCTCAACTTCTTGAGAGAGGTAGGTTGTCTGATCTTCCGTAGAGTAGCACTGCCTAAAGGCAGCCTGTTGTGGCACAAGGATGTTTTCACTTTCAATGTACCACTGTAGTCTGTGATTGATGACGCGTTCCATTGTTTTGCAGAGACAACTGGTGAGGCTAATGGGTCTGTAGCTGGAGGCAATGGAACTGTCTTTCCCAGATTTTAGGAGGGGTATCATGATTGCTTCTCTCCAGACTTGTGGAACACTGCCTAAGGTCCATGTATTATTAAAGATCTGTAGCAGCTTTGCTTTGGCCTCTGTTCCTAGGTTCCTGATCATTTCATTGGAGATACCATCAGCTCCTGGTGATTTTCTCATTTTCAGTTTTGAAATGGCTAGCTCCAGTTCACTGAATGTGATAGGTGTCTCCATAACCTCATGTACAACTTCCTTCTGTCCTGTATTTTGCCATTTCTCTCGAATCTCCTGTTGTTTCTCTGGACTAATTTCAATATTGTTATCTTGTGCGAATGAGTCCGCAAAATGGTCAGCTGCTTGCTTTCCTGTTAAGGTGTTTCCGTCTTTATGTAGCGCAATTTTTGAGTTTCTCCCTGTGCCCTCATCGTTAAGCTGTTTTATTAGCCTCCATAACATTCTTGTGTCTTTTTCAAAGTTCAGTGACTCTGTTTTCTCCTGCCAGCTTTTCCGTCTAGCCTGCAGTTGGGCCCTTTGAAATTTGGCTTTTGCGTGCTGATATTTATTGTGGTGCTCTTGGCTGGGATTGGCCTCTGCTTGTTTTCTACATATATCCACATCATTATGCAACTGTTCCAGTTCACTATTCCAGTAGGGTTTATAATGTTTACGGGCTCCTCTTGGTATTGTTTCGCGTGCTGCCTGTAGTATGCATTTCCCAAACTCTTCAACTACTTTATTTATGTCCTTCTCAGTGTTCAGGTTTCTAACCAGTATGCTAGTGCGATGCTTGTACATTGCCCAGTCTGCTTTCTTGTAGTTCCACCTCGAGATGGTGCTGCTTTCACTTACAAGCTCATTTTCTACAGTTAGAAAGACTGGCCGATGGTCACTGCCACCAAGTTGTTTCCCAACAATTCGTGTAATGTTCCACTCCAGGTCTGGTGAATGAAAAGCCAGGTCAGGTGTAGTTGTAGAGTGCCAAGATCTCGAATAGAAGGTATGTGGGTCAGACGGCTTGTTAATCAGGATGAATCTATTCTCATCCTGCCAATCTTCCAATCTCTCTCCTCTCTGGTCCATGTGATCATAGCCCCAGCTCTGCGAATGGCTGTTGAAGTCGCCACACACAATCATTTTTCCTTTTAATGGTAGTGTGTCCAGTGCCTGTGGGCGGTCATTTGGACAGTAGTAATTGATCAGGTGAAAGTCTGTATTGTCTGTCTTAAGTTTAAGTGCCTGATACTCAGCCCCTTCCATGTGAACTTCAATTTGGGAAGCAGGAATGTTGTTTTTGACAAGAGTCAGTATCCCACCCTTTCTCCTGTCCTTTCGGTCAGATCGGTAACACTGGTAGCCTCTGATTTTGAAGGCTATATTTTCGTTCAGGTGAGTTTCTTGCAAGCAACATACACTTACATTTTCATTGGCCAAGATGTTTTCTAGTTCTATTCTTTTTTTGGTGATACCCTCTGCATTCCAGTGCATTATTTTAAGTCTTTGTTTGGTACGGCCAAACGGTCTATTTTCAGGCCCTCTGGCTCCGCTGGACATCTGAGAAGGACCTCCCTTATTTGTGGTTAGACCCTTACGAGGCATAAAGGCCCGGCACTGCACCTGTCTGTGGGACCAGAGCAGGGCGAGCACCATAACATGTAGCAGTTGTCGACATAATTCACGGCGTTATTGCGTGGCAGCCTGATTTCTGTGGTGCGCCTCCTGGCTGGCTGCCTCCGTCTTCAGCACCTATCCTTTGCAAGAGTAGACTATGGTCTTACTCGACACACGAGCACATAGTGCTGTTCCTCCGGTCTGTTATTTATAGATACAACCAAAATAATGACTTCACCGCCAGTGTACAACAGCTTTAGCCACTGCGTTTGAGAGTACCCCAGAAGAAAAGTTTATTATACTTAATGACGTATTTACAAGAACCGTTGGTATGAACAATCCAAAATATTCAACAAAGAGGCACATGACTGAAATAGTTGCCTTTACGATTCTGTTCTTCTGTACTTTGAATCAAAGCTCTTGTATCCCGAAAACATAAATATTGTGGACATATACTATTTAGTACTTTTGAATTTCTTCATGCGACTCTGGCAGACTCTCCTTGACCTTTACATAACAACAGAATGTTTACTATTGAAAATTGAAGTATTTCACATTTTATCAGCATTTTATTTCCGAACCAAACAGCCAGGCCAGTATCTTGTTGACCAAATCAAATGATAATTTCCAAAATGAGAAGATACGCACAAGAAAACCATCTCTAGAAATAAATTCACACACAGACCTTAACGTATCACCGGCCTGTCAGCCATATTTGACCGGAAGTCCACTGCCTTCTGTACTACAAGATATGGATATACACTCCGACGGCAGAAAGGCCCTCCAGGTCCAAAAACTTTTATTATATCCATCGATCGGTCTAGCAGTCCACCACACACTCAAATGTAAGTGATTGACAACACATTGCCTCAGAAATGACCTTATGAGGCCCTTTAAGGGATGCATTTTACACTAAATAATTTGGGACCGAAGTTCGGAAGAGTGCCAAATCATTCATGTGATCAGAAAAGACAAGAATCAGTTCACTATTTGTATTTATAATAGAAAAGGAAAGATAAATAACACAACTCTGAAACAAGTTAAAGAATTCAAATACCTTGGAAGTATGATCACAGAAGATGGCAGATTGGACAGAGAAATTGAAATCAGATGTCAAAAAGCTAGTGCACTTACATATCAACTATCACCCTTACTGAAACATCCAAACATACCCATGTTCGCAAAACGACAGATAATAAACAGCATATTCACACCAACCCTATGCTACCAATCTCAAACCTGGACTTTATCTAAATTACACCTTCGCAAAATCAACACCTGTGAAATGAGATGCCTAAGGAGAGCTGCCAACTTAACAATCCGAGACCGAGTAAGAAATGCTACTATCAGACAGACTGTGGGATCAACACCTTGTGCCACATTTATTGAAAGACAGAAGTGGTTTGGCCATGTCGTTAGAATGCAACACCAACAACTACCATCACTGGTCTTACATCAAAGATCATCTGCAACGAGACCACGAGGACGTCCAAGAAGAAAATGGATTGACGAGATCAGAGACATTGTACAACCACATGGAATGACACTATCCAGTGCCGCCCACCAGGCGCTGGAACGCAAATTATTCCTCCCCACGACGCTTGATGGCAGAAGTGGAAGATGATGATGATGATGATGATAGAAAAGGAAGAGAATCTCCAGTTGCAAGGAAAAGATGGATACGTGTTCAAATAAATCAGAACATTAAGAAGCTAATTCAGACCATCATTCCATTTAATGATAGGAATGGTAATAATTTAATCATAAGCAGGGTTACAATAGAAAAAAATGCATAGGTACTTTTGTAACTCTAGTAAAATTAATTGAGACATCATTAAGTAGTTTCTATATATGTCATTTGTGTTTGATTAAATATGTAATTCTTCAGTTTTTTCAAACTATTCACAGTTCTACAAAATAGATGGTCACTGGTATGAAAGTCTTTGATAAGATGGAGAGTAAAATACCAGCAAGTGTCAAGATAGAACAAGCTGAAGTATATATATAGACTACCCAAATCATGGTAAGAATTAGTCAAATATAACAGATTAGTTTTATGTGGGAGGGTGGAAGTCGTGGCCTTAAGGGGCCGACTAGCATGCATGCGACTGTCTCTGATGGGCCAATTGGTGTCATCAGTAGATAGAGGGACAAAGATGATGCTAAAACTTGTGAGCGTAAAACATCCTACAAAATGACTGGGAAGGCTAACCCAATCAACAAATGCCAGGAGAAGTCAGAAATGTAAGCCTTAAGTTGCAAATAAGGCAGCTCTGCTGTGAACTGACACAATACAGTTGTGTCCAAAACCAAAAATGTTGAACGAACAATGAAGAAGAAGAAAAGTGTTATTTATTTGTATTAATTCATGAGTATTTATTATGTACTAGCTGACCCTGCCCGGCTTCGCCCAGTCACTGGTGGGGAGCATCTCATTTAATTCATATAAGTAGTCATATAAGTTCTCGTTCCCGTTACCGACTGTCTGTCTGTCTGTCTGTCTGTCTGTCTGTCTGTCTGTCTGTCTGACCCGGCCCGGCATTGCCCAGCTCCTGGTGTGGAGCATCTCATTTAATTCATATAAGTAGTCATATAAGTTCCCGTTCCCGTTACCGACTATCTGTCTGTCTGTCTGTCTGTCTGTCTGTCTGTCTGTCTGTCTATCTGTCTGCCTGACCCTGTCCGGCTTCGCCCAGTCCCTGGTGGGGAGCATCTCATTTAATTCATATAAGTAGTCATATAAGTTCTCATTAAATTCATACAACAAAAAAAGTAACTTAAAAGAATGTCCTTCCACACACCATCCATTATTTTTAATGAAAATGCTTGCTAATCACCTGCATGACTACAGTAACTTCTTAAGCAAATAAAGATGAGTTACAATGTTATGCATTGTGCATTATTTTTATGAAAACTTTGAAAATGCCTTACAGTTTGTATCATTATTTATTATAACTCATATGCCGGTACATAACTATGGACACAGAGTTTATAAATCTTTGAAAACGATGCCACAATATGACTATAAGTTATACAGAAAAGTTATGCCCCTTGAAATAACTTTTATGGAGTTAGGTCCCCTGAAATATATGAAATTATAATGAAAAATGAAAAATGAAATAATACTGAGTAAGCAGGCGATTTCACACTAAAAAAATATCACAGTTGACAGCTCTGGACTGAAAGGAAGGCGTGTAGAAAATTTCATCTCAATCGGATGGGCCGTTCGCGAGCGCACAAAGGACATACATAGATACAGACAGACATACGATCCTTATTTATATATAAGATTTGTGTGGAAGAATATTGTTTTTAACAATATATATATAACTATAAACACTTTCCTATCAAAGTGTAGGTGTGCATGTATTTTAATCATGTCGATGTGGCTACCACTAAAATTCATTAATGTGAAACTGTGGGAGTTGTCCAATCATAATGTAAAAGAAAGTAAAAGTCAAGTACTCCTTTTCCATGTCTGGAGCTATATTGGGTATATGGTGTTAGTCCCAAGTTTGTATAAACAGATAGGCACTGGATGGGTGATGGTCTTGGAGTATGTGCTCTGCTGTCTGTGATGCCAATCCACATGTGCACATGGCTGATTCACCAAACTTGAATTTTGTATACATATGGTTGTGTAATCTATTATATCCTCTTCTGAGGCACAGAATAATGACGTGTTCTGGTCTATCCATAATGTAATAGTCATCTTGAGCAGGTGTTAATGGCTTACTGACTGATTTGATCATTCTCTTCTTTTGGTAGTATGTAATAGGCACATAAGGCTGTTCTTCGTTTGCTCCTTTAGCTAATCGATCAGCTCTCTCGTTTCCATGTACTCCACAGTCAGATGGTATCTACTGTATGCTGACCTTATGCTGACTGCTAAGTTCAGAAAGTAGTGTCCTTAGTACTGGAAATTTCCCAGACAGGAGGGCCTCAAGTACTGATTTTGCATCTGTCAATAGCACCACAGGTTGTGTACCATGGCTGGTGTTTAGTAATTTCTCTGTTGCTATCTTGATTGCCTCAATTTCAGCATCATAGTTATGGCAGTACTTTCCTGTTGGTATTCTGGTCGTGTTCCTAGTATTGTTTGGGTATTCTATGTATACTCCGCTCCTCCATTTCGAACAGCATTTTGTGCTGACCCATCTGTGTGGACTCGGATGAAGAGGGCCTGTGGGTATTCTCCATCAAGGAAGCTGAGAGTGGCTGTGGCAATGACTACCATGTTCTTCTTCTGCTGTTTATCCCTATTCAAGCACAGCCCTTCACCCAACAATCGCCAGGCCTGTCCTATCTTTGTGTTTCTATGGCCTGAATAATGTGATTGTCCTAAAACTTCACAGACCCACAGTAGGTTTCTACTAGTGGTCTTTTGGAACTAAATCAAGGCAAAGAATGGTAATCATGGAGAGGAAAATAATTACTAGCTACATTCGGTAAAGCAGACAAGGCAGTTCACAAGAAGCTACCTACTGGAAGGGTGAGACTACTCCTTGAACACTTTACAATAGCTTCAACAATAGCAGGTTTTTCAAACTTTCACAAAGAATACTCTAGTTCAGAATTGACTGCGAAACAAACATTAAGGCATCACAGAATTAGTCAGTCTGCCTGAAACAAACACTGAGGCATCACAGAACTAGTAAATGTACCAGAAACAAACATTAAGGCATCACAGAACTAGTCAGTCTGCCTGAAACAAACACTGAGGCATCACACAACTAGCGAATCTGCCAGAAACAGACATTGAGGCATCACAGAACTAGCAAATCTAAAAGCCACATAATACAAAGGATCCCATCAGTTTGGATTATACGTGGAAATGAATAGGCTTATAACTTTATACAAAACAAATAAACAAACTTTATTTTCAAAGGGTTAAGAATTGGGCACGCAGGCCCGCCTAACATTCTGCCCTTCTACCACTCTCTTTCATACATTATATCATTCACACATCATTCAAGGCTAACTGAAAACAGCAACAATATAAAAGATATGCATTATAAAGGCATGTGGAAAATGAAAAATCAATACTACATGACTCTGTAATATAATGACTGGTGTGGCACTTGTTATTAGCTATGTGGAATATACTGGCCTACCAAAAGGCGACTGGCTGTTATACTAGGGTTTTATTATTATTATTATTTCTATTATTAAGGGGGAAGGTAATCCTTACTGAGATAGTGTTCAAATAATTTGCGATTATATGTATAGGGATTGGTGATGTCTTTTATTTCTTGTGGAAGATTGTTCCACAGCTGAGTTGCAGAGTATATTAAGCTTGTTTTGTATAAGTCTATCCTAGGCTTCGGAATGTGTAATATATTTAATTGTTTACTGTGTCTAGCATTATATTTAAACAATGGCCAAAGGTAATTTGGGGCATTCTGATGTAGGATTTTGTGAATGAGTTTGGCCTTATTGAAAAGCAGGCGTTTGCGGAGTGGTAGTAACTGAAGGCGTTTATGCAGGCTAGGATTGTCAGATAAATGTTTGCTATAAATTAAACTCATGGCCCGTTTCTGGAGTGAGTAAAGTCGCTTGGTGTTTGAATTAGAACAACCGTCCCAGATTGTAGAGCAGTAGTCAAAGTGTGTCTGTATATGAGAAGTATAGAATATTTTCCTTGTGTCCTCATCAAGGAAATTTTTAATTTCGGCGAGTTGGTAGACTATTTTTGCTGTTTGTTTAGTGAGTGCTTGAACATGAGGATTAAAGGTTAGGTTTCTATCAATGATGAGGCCTAATGTTTTGTGCTCAATTACACTTTCTACTGGCATGTTATCAATGTGAAGTTGAAATGATCTGTGTGAATTTAGAGTTTGAAGTCTTTGTCTGGTTAATAACATAGATTTTGTTTTAGTGATATTAATTTGCATATGGTTTGCATAGCTCCACCTAATTACATTATTTAATTCTTGTTGCAAAGACGACTCCAGAAAATTACTACTTTCACCGACTGACTGAATGTTCACCTTTGGTTGGGGTACTGGTGCACGATAAAACAGATGTGGTCAGGGCCCTTGGTAAAAGAAGATGTGAGACTACCTCAGCCTGATATAGACATAACCTAAGCTAAGGCCATGAGGTTTGTAAGCAGCAATTATAGAACTACGAGTAGAATGAGCCCATTACCTTGGATGGAATCTGTCTGGAGGAAGCAAACCTCACACAAATGCATCCCGATGTCGGACACACTGACCTTTGGAATGCACAACTGAGTTGAGACAAGAACCGACATTACAGCACGCTGGATATTTCTTTAATGCGCCCCGTCATCTTCAACAACCAGCAAAGAGTCCCAGTATTAATGGAACCATTTGCAATCTAATTATATGTCCGCCAGACCTTTCCTCAGAGAACTGAATATCGACCATTATCTCTGATCACTTCCTGTCGCACCATTCTCTTCATGCAATGTTGATGTATCTGTTCTTTCACACTATATAAATGATCCCAAGGGGCCCTGACCACATCTGTTTTATCATGCACCAAACCCTAACCAGAGGTGAAGATTCAGTCAGCTTTGTCTGACTGCTCATTTCCCAACCCACCAGCGTGATGGAAATGAAAAAGGAAAGGGGAGGGGGGGGGGCCTGTGGTCCATCATATGTCCTATCTTTGAATTTCTAATTGACACATTCCACTCTGCACAAAGCATACCTGTCTTCACCCTGCTCAGCATGCTCTGTGAGCCCGTTACAATCACAACATGTGTGCTGTCTATTTTTCAGCCAGCGGTAGACTGCAGTAACTGCTTTTACCTCCATTTTCACATTAGATTTTGTAGTATCATATGCCAGACTCTCCTGCATTAAACACTGTCCCTTAGCCTTTGCTATGAATCCCCAGACACTTCTTTTGCCTCTTAGCACATAGCCATCCATGTAAGTGATTACATCACTTTTGAACAAAGGAGGAGGTGGAGGATGATGAGGAGGAGGAGGATGAGAAGAAGAAGAAGAACAAGAACTAAGTAAAAATGTATGCATTTAGGGTATCAGAAAGATTATTGATATAACCAACTTGGCCGAGGGCATCAAATTAGTGTATATGTGTTTTCTACTTGAGAGAGAGAGGGAGAGAGGAAAAGAGGTAGAAGAAAAGCAGACCTACATAACATCAAGGAAACTTTCACATATGTCACCTGTATTCGTGCATATACAGGTAGATCAATAGAAAACTCAACAGAACATGGAGAAAGGAGAATTCTCCTGAATGTAAAAGAATGGAGCAAAGAAAACACAAGATTTTGCACAGCACAAAACAGACTGAGACACCACTTGTTCAACAAGCTAGGGATATGAGTGTAGCTGTGGGATTGGGAATATGATGGATAAGTAAACATTTGCTGCAAGAGCGTCCAACATATGCAGATTGGGGAAAATTATAGTTTGACCAACACAAGTACTATTCATAGACACAGCATGAGACTTCAAAAACTATCAAGGTGACTGCTGTTTTCGTTACATAAATTCAAGTGTTACATCCAATGTGCGCATAAAGGAGATACAGATTTATCACGTGAAAAATATGATGTAAGCTGACATTTAAACAGCAAATGCATGATGTGCTATTGTGAATGTGATGACGTAAGCATGTGTGCGCATGTTCACATATTGACCATTTGAGAGTGTATCTGAGTTTTTGTACTAACTTCAGCAGTTGTTGGAAACATGACGGCATATTTATGTTGAATGTTGGACTAAAACACATATCAGTTTGGTAATGTTGAATATTTTAACTACATCATATTTGGCCATTCCTATTCTATTTTTGATTTCTACTTCACTTCTGCCATCATCTGTTATGACATGTCCAAGATAGGAGAAACTTGTTATTTGTTCTAGTATCTCCCCATTTACTGTGAGGTTCATTGATGACCTTTCCTTTCCACTGCTAATTATCATAGTTTTCGTTTTTGGATGTTAATATCTAAGCCACATTCTTCACTGTGCCTGTTTATATGTTCCACTAGGTTTTGTAACTCTTGCTTGCTTTTTGCTAGTAACACAGTATCGTCAGCATACCTTAGATTGTTTATGATTCTTCCATTGATGTTAAGTCCTGGCAGTTTGACTTGTTTAGAAATTATGTCCTAGTATAGGTTGAACAGGCTTGGGGACAAGACACATCCCTGTTGTACTCCTCTTTTTATCTCTATGGGCGACGAATAATGAAGTCCAGATCATCGAGCTTCAATACACAAGAAGACAACATTGGGACCAAATATACCTAATTGTCAATTGAAGGTATGCTCACAAATTTTATGTTTGAAGCTCACAAAGTAAAATTCTTGCCCTTATATAACAGATTAAAGGGATTCTTTTCTTGTTTTTCTCTCCAATAGAAGGCTCATTATTCGTTATTGGATGTATGAAAGGGGGGAAATAGATACAACAAAGAATGGCTGCCGCTATAAGTATTGTATCAACTTTAATGTGTGTATAATGTGTGACACAAGTGATAAGGATTTTCCATAAATCTGTGATGTATTATTGTTATTTTTATCATAATAAACCAATATCATTACACTGTGGTAGATGCCCAAACTCAAATTCTTAAATAGGACTTGAAAAAAAAAGACATCAGATATCATGTCTTGAAGTAATCATACAAAATGTATTATTAATCATCTTAAAACCCAAAATATCAAATTCATTTATATAGTTTATGTTTGCATACAAATGTAACTTACAAATCCTTTCAGACTGACTGTAGACATAAGATGGAGAATAAACTAACATCAAGTGTCAAGATAGAACAACCTGAAGTCTGTGTAGGTCAAGGTAAGATTAAGTGCAATATAAAGTAACAGTTAGTTGAATATCCTTTATCCGTTGTGCCTGTTTACAGAAGAGCTGCTTTCTTGTGCCATTAGGCCGACACATCCAACTTCTGTGGGCATTTGTTGACTGGGTTAACCTTCCCAGAGGTTTCATAGGATGTTTGACTCTCACTGTTGTGGTGTTATTCCCCCATCCCAGCTGGCCCATTTAGAACAGCCAAAGACATCCCTGTCAGCCCTCAAAAGAAGGCAGGGTCAGACCATGGGCATTACCCACCATCCAATGAGGCTTCCATAATTGCAGAGCTGACACATAGCACTCTGATACTGGGCTCACCCAAGAAATCATCACGTCCTGCACATCTCTGCTTAGCCTCACTTCCGTATATTGAGTCTTCCATTCACCACAGGCTGTTCCTCTGGAAACCAGAAGAATGCAGTCTGCAGATGACAACCACACAGTGAGCTTTCGATCCAAGCAATATTTCATTTTGTACCACTGGGACGCTTTTTCCACCTTTGATGATGCCCACACAATGAGCTTTTCATTCAGACTTTCCACGTAATAGATCTGCTAGCCAAGCAATATTTCATTTCATGCCTCTGTGACGATTTTGCTACCGACATACCTATGGTATGAAGTGTGGTAGTCTAAGTACTTCTTCATGCACCTTTAGATGTCAACCTGAATGTAGTTAAAGTAAGCTGCAGTCAACTTGACCTTGTTGATATCTCCATAGAGCTTGTCCTCAAATGAAGCAGGTGTGGGCCAAAATATCTTTCTCTGTTCTGCATATATTGGGGACTCCTGCAGCAAATGTTTAGCTGTCATTTTACCAGTTCCACAATTACATTCATCAGTATCTTCTATCTTTAGTTTATTGAACAAGTGGTGTTTCAGCCTGTTATGTCCTGTGTGGAGTCTGAAGATTGCTACTTGTTCTCTTTGGTCGAGTTTATAATATGCATCATCTTTCTGGTGGCCTTGATGCTCTGATTCCCATTTGGTTCTATATGCGCTTTTTATAAACCTCTTTGCCTCATTATAGGTAATGTCTATGTCAGGCTGAGGTGGTTGTCTGCCTTCTTTTGCAAGTCTGTCAGCCTCTTAATTTCCAGGTACACTGCAATGTGATGGGATCCACTCTATTACAACTTTTTTTAAATTTCTGACTTAGTCCATGGAGTGCAACTCTTAGGTCTACTAGTTCTGTGCTGTTTTTGCTCTTCAGTATTGAGACAGCTGACTTTGCATCTGTGAAGATAGCTATGTGCTTCTCTTTATCTTCCTCCATCAAGAGCATTTCTGCTGCAGTTTTCAAAGCCTCTACCTCTGCTTTGAAGTTACTTGAAAATTGTCCAGTTGCCACTGACTTTTTTTTTTTCCACTCCATTTTTTAAACTGAGGAGAATTCTTTCATTTTGCATTTTCTACAAAGTTGCTATGCATCAGTCTTCCCTTTCCAAAACCATCAAAACTTGTATGGATGGGGTGATCTGTCAGTGTTCTTAATTTTTCTGCTTGTTGATGGGCTCTACTATCTCTTCTATCCTGCATTGGTTGTAAACAGGTGATCTTTTCTAGTTTGTTAATAGGCATCATCTTCAGGTTTCCAGTTATGATCCGCATTCCTTGATTTTAGACTACTTATTTTGTTTAGGTTTTAATTAGCTGTTATTGCCCAAGCTGCGATGCGATATTCCAGTACTGGCCTCACCCATCCAGTGTACAACTTCTTGAGAACTTTCTCATCTGCTCCCCATGTTATACCAGCAAGCTTTTTCATGACTGCCATTCTTTGCCTTGCTCTTATTCGATGTTTCTCAACTTGTGTCTTCCATGTCAGGTGACGATCAAAGGTGACTCCTAGATAGTTTGGATTTTCTTCATGGTGCAATATTTTTCCATTCAATACCTACTTAGGGTGCTCAGTTTTATTTGAGAGGGAGAACACTGTGCATGTTGTTTTCTCCTCACTTATCTTCAATAGCCATGATTTTGACCAGTCCTCTAGCACTAATAAGGCTTGCTGTTTTCTGCACTACTATATTCTTCAGATGTCCATATGGCTAGGTTATATGCAAAGGAGGATGTGTGTACTTTGGCTGGGAAATTTTCTGTGATGTCATTTATATATGCTAGGAATAATATTGGTGAAAGAACTTCTCCTTGGGGGACACCCTGCTCCAACAGCATCTTTTTGCTAGCTTGTCCTTGTACTTTTGTCCTGGCAGTTCTATTCTCAAAGTAGTGGCTGATCCATTTGTACATTTTCCCACAAACATGCATTTTTTGCAGTTTTGCTTTCAGCCCTTCCTTCCATACTTTATCAAATGCTTTATCTACATCTATTCAGACCGCTTGTGTGTGCTTTTTCTCTTTGGAGACATCCTCTATTTCCTGAGCTATGTAGGTTATTTGATCTTCAGTGGATCTGTACTTTCTGAATCCTGCTTGGTGTGGTGTTAAGAGTTGATTTTCTTCAAAATGCCATGTTAGCCTGCCAATGATAATGTGTTCCATTAAATTTCCTACCCAGCTAAGTAAACTGATAGGTTGATAGCCATTTGGTTCTTCCAGGTCTTTTCCTTTCTTTGGGACTGGTATTAGTATAGCTTCCTTCCAAGCCTGTGGGTCTATTCTTCTCTTCCAGCTGTAATTTAGGACTTCTAGTAGTTTCTTTTTTGTGTGCTTTAGTGCCTAGTCTTATTAGCATTTCATTTGTGATTCCATCCTTTCCTGATGATTTCTTCTTTGTTAGGGTATTCACTGCCTGTTCCATTTCTTCTATTTTTAGATTTGTGTGAGGTTTTGCCACCCATAGGTGGTAAAACAACCCCTCTAAATAGACCAGATTATGCACGCCCCTTTTTTGAGGTTATTAATATATAATGAGAGAGAGAGTGGGTGAGATTATGTCAGGTCTTAGTCATATATGACTGAGCTACCGTATAACAGTAGACGGTACTACCTGCTTTCAGTTAGCGCCGAACGTTAGGCGGTGCTTACCAAACCCGGCACCCCACATTGTGCCAATGGCTTCGGGTGGAAGAGCGCAATTGGGAGGGTACAAGCCTTACCCTGGTGCGAGGAAATGCAACCTAAAGACAAAGTGTCATGGCAGGGCAGACCAGGCCCTAAGCCTTGGTTGGCGGCTGGTCTGGGATCGAAGCTCCGACAGGCGGACAGTTAGAGCATTGCTTTGCTGATCCGGCAGCTTCTGCAGCTTGTCTTGTTCCAGATGTAGAGGTGTTACCTTTCCTCTGGAGTGAACTATGCAGGCCGAGAGAGGGATAATGCTGCATGGGTAACACTTGATCTCTATATTTGAGCTCAGGCTTTGTGCTATGGAGAGACAATAATTCCATCCCTTACAAACTATTGTCTGTCAAGATGGCAAGGTGCCAATGAATGAGTGGGTGAGATGACTAGGGGTCTCATCTCGTCTCATCATGTTCCTCTTGTACCTTGCGGTGTCGAGGTGAAGTATAAACTTCGTGAGAGTGCCCGGTTATGGGCTTCGTATATCGACATTCCCATGGATTCTGCTATTCCCTCCGTCCAACGTTTACGTGGTCGGCCTATTCCTCTGTTTCTATCTGGTCTGTACATCATTGCTTGTTGTGGCATGCTGTTGACTGGTAACCTACTTGCATGGCCAAACCATTTGACTTGCTGCTTTCTAATAAAATCTAATGCTGCTTTAACCCCCACTTTAGTCCTGATTTCTTCATTTCTTGACTAGGGGTATTTCCTGGATATTCTTGGTTATCAATGTATTCAACCTTGCTTTGGGAGGCCTTGTAATGAATGGCTCAGAACCCCCAATATGAAAGAATAAGACCTACATGATTTTTATAATGTAAAGGCCCCCCTTGTAAGGTGAAATGATCAGGGAAATCTACCACAGACCCCCAGAGGAACACCTTCCTCCAATTATACAGGATGTCTATGTGTATGGATCCCTCCTCACTAATGATCATAATCCAAATGTAACACAGAATTACATAGCAAATGTGAACAACAAATCTTGAACAAAACGTCAACAGTTTATCGACACAAACTCCATGTGTAAACCTAACACTGTACATGTATTAATTAAAATGGTGGTTATGGGAGAACTTCTCAGCTGGACCTGTGGATATCAAATATCCCACTCATTCTTACACACACATGAATGACAACATCAGTGTCAACCCTTTGTTGCTTCCCCACATAAATCCAACCAACAACTAAATGAATTATTAAATATGTAAATCTTTAGAATCATCTGCCTAATATAGGTAACATTTCACAACTATATATGCCACCATAGAGTTGGATCAGAATCATTCAAATCCCATTTCAATAAGGGCCTGGTTTATGTAACTTCAGCCACACTGTCAACAATCCTGTTAATTCTGAAAGTGAAATATACTGAGTGCATATAACCCAGATTGAAAAGATAGGTCCACTGTATGGCCCAGTGAAGCTGAGGCCAGGGGTCAGTCAAATACCAATAGGGGTTCCTCTGTAGACTACGCAGCAGGGAATCCTGGAATGCATTGTAGACAATGACTTGTATGAAGACCCACTAGCAGCGCTGGTTCAAAGAATCAGGAACTCAACTCTATCACATAGGCACTTCAGGCGACCAGTTCCATGTCAATGCAGCCACCCCCACGCTCAGTTATACATGTATACTGTAACTATCTCTCTCTACTCATTTACTAGTAGATGATGGGCAGGACTGGTATCTATTCTCTGACTATACTGGTTGACATAACTCCTCGTGGTAACAATACAATCCTTTTGTAGTGACGAAAACTCCTTCAATATGGCAGAAAATTCCTTAAAGACACAATGTAAACAAATCTCCTCTCTCCTCCTTAATTACACTGTGGATTCGGGCACATGATGTTGTAATTAATCACTTGTTTGGTGATATAAACTTCTGGTTATCTTCAGGGCTTTGCTAGTATAAACTTGCTTGTCGAGCTCTTAGGGGATACCTAACCTTGTACCATGGTCTACAGGTGTTGAGGCAGGGCATCAGTCATAATAATGCTAGGTAATTACTCTGGAAACATTGTCCAAGTGACTTTCCCTACTCATGTAAAATGTAGACTGTCCCTTTGATTAAGTATATGAGCATCACAAGCTCATACTCCACCCGTTGGTCTGATAATTCATACTGGTAATCCACTGGCAAGTGCCACGACCGATGAAAAAATGTTGGGCTGCCTTTAAACATGCTGGGTGACTTTGAGACGGGTTTCCGTTTACTGAATATAAGCATTCCCTCATGCATCGTTCAATCGGTAATGTCGGGGTTCCTGGTATATAGGTAGAAAATGGAGTAACAAAGGACCTCCCCTACAGGTCAGGGTTAAAGCTCCGACCCTTTCATTTGTCACTTCAATAAATCAGCAGGGTTTCTTCCTGAATTCCAAGCCACTTCACATCATCCTTCGTTCTCTGTCAACATAAAATACAAAGACCCATCTAAACATCGTTATCATAATTAAAATTTCACATACATCAAGAGAAGAGAAAAAGTGGAGAAGAAGAGAGAATGTTATCAAGTCTCTCATCCCGCCTCTCCGACGATGAAACTGACTCCAATCCTGATGTAGTGTGAGTAGTATTAGCACATGGATCACTCCTGTTATCCATGGATATCATGATAGCATCATAATATAGCTCATGAAAAACCAGGACAGCAAGATAAGATAAGGTCATAGGTATAAGACCCAGTTGTCCTTTTGTTACAGAGTTCTGTGGGATAAAAGACAGATTGTGATAGAGGTATCCAGGTGTGACAATGTCCTCCTGTTGAGAGAGATACATCCAATTAAGACGATGTCATTCAATTAAGACACAGGCCACACGATAAGACAAAAGGCATATTGAGATAAGACATGTTGAGATAAGGTCAGCATGATAGTTTATCATCCCACGTCTGTGACACAAAGCCGGTTTTTATTCTCCTCAGTTGAGACCCGGTTGACCGCCATTCTCACAATCCCTTCACCCTTCTCTCTCTCTGTCTCTCGGGAAATTCCAACACCCGCCCCAATAGTTATGGTGATAATTAATAGATTACCTGCAGATGTGAACCAAATTCACAGGAAAACAAAACATATAATCAATCACCTGAAATAAGGTAGGATCCATCCAATGGGTATTCATCAACATCAACCCAGATTCGAACACAAAACCACATTGTCCCTTTTGGTGAATGCTTAATGTTAATCAATCAAACATTGCAAACATACTATGTGCATAATTTAGGAACGAAAAGTATTTAGGCATTTCCAAGAACATCTCGGGCCATTTGCTGAACATAAACTTTTGCCAAAACATCAGCAATAATCGTACAATGCTGGTTTAGTGTGCACATTTTGCAAACACAGGGTGTGTCCCTCTTTCTGCTCATATGAGATTATTGCTCACACAAGAACATGACATTCACTTAAATACTCCCGCCCTTCATGATATAGATTTCATGTCCAATCACACATTCTAAGTACCAGAGGTATAACATTCAAGCTGTCAAGAACCTTCCACATCTGGAGAAATAATGTGCAATGGTTGTGCGTGTGTATGTGCGTGTGTATGTGTGCGTGCGTGCGTGCGTGTGTTTATTTTCTTTTTTATGTCACCTCAGACTGCACCATAAATGTTAGTTTCAGGCAGGAGGGTAGCACTCCTAATTATGACTGCAATGAAATATCAATATAGCTTGGTGTTAAAAGTTGTCTAGTAGTGATAACTGTACTTAAAATAGACATCAAGTGAAAAATGTCGGTGATAAATGAAACATACAATACCTGTTCATCTGTTAATTTACTCATAATCAGTCACTTCATCTCTCTACGATCATACATCAGCTTAGATCATACATCAGCTTAGATCATACATCAGCTTAGATCATACATCAGCCTAGATCATACATCAGCTTAGATTATACATGAGCACATTAATCATTCTTCTCTATCTTTCGTTCACTGGAAATTGATTGTTTATAGCTGCAATATTTGCCTGTTTGATTACACATACACATCTGTTCAATACCTCATATAATTATGTTGAATGAATGTCCTCTTAGTCGAGAGAGCAAAATAAAGTACTTGGGTATCACCTTTGACAGGTGTTTGTCTTTTAAGGATCATGTGGAAGTTTTGGTGGTGAAGGCTGGTAGGGGACTTAATGCATTGATGGCTATGGCAGCAACTGGGGTAGATCAGAGGATGCTGTACAGGCTCTTTCAGCAGTTAATAATTTATGTCGCTGAGTATGGTTTGGAGCTGCTGACAGTGTAAAAAAGCCAGCTTGAAAAGTTAGAGCGCATACAGAATGCTGCCATGCAGGTAATCCTGGGGTGCACATAAGACACACCAGTTATATGCATGAGGCATATCCTGGTGCTCAACAACGACAGCTAGGTATAGGGTCCTTCAGGCCAAATGGTACCTGAGAGTTGCTGCAGATAGAGATCACTCCCTGCATGATGCCATGGATATGGTCAAGAGTCATAGACTAAGATGAGGCAGGTCCTGGATGGCACAGGTGGAACTTTCTATACGTCAGGGGTGTGATCTAGAGACCATCAGTCATGAAAAAGAGTGGTTGAAGTTCCGGAAGACATGGACTGGCACAATGTAATAGTAACACTGGGTTGTGAGTGCAGGGAATGGGCAGCAGGCCGCACTGAGTTTGAAGTGCAACAGCTGATCCAGAGTAACACACATCAAGGTGACATAGTCATCTACACCGATGGGTCAGTGGTGAGAAGCAGATGTAGTGGCTGGGGCTTTATTGCAAAGGCTAATGGGTGAGTCTTGAAAAATGAGAGTCTGGCATATGAGACTATGACCTTCAGCACGAGAATGGAGGTGGAGGCAGTAACAGCGGCATTCCATTAGCTAGAGGAGACTACTGCAGCACACATTGTATTCAATACAGATTCAAAGAGTATGCTTAGTAAGGTGGAGAAAGGAATGTTGTGTATAGAATGGCTATCGTCGCTTCAGAGGTCACAGATTGTGAGAATTGTATGGATATTTTGCCCTGGCCATGCAGGGGTGTGGGAGAATGAACAGGCTGGAAGGCTAGCAGGGAATGCACCTCTTGGTGGTAGATTGCCTATGGGGTGGTCGTGGGCTTGTGGAAACAGGTGGAGGGACAGATTGAGAACCCATATGTGGAAAGAATGAGATTGCGGGAAATTGGCAGGGGTTCTGGAAGAATCTCAAAACTGAAAGGGAAGACCAGGAGAACTTTTAATTAGATAGTGGTGGGAGCAATTAGTTGTATGACTCTTCGCTGGCTGTTGAACGAGAGGGCGGGGCAATGTATGGGAATGTCCTGAATGCAGTGATGTCGGTTATTAACTTAGCTCAACTCAACTACCTTATATATTAATCAGGCTATTAATTATTTACTTTTTGTGTTTTTCAGAAACACACTCATGGTCTCCAAATAGTCCTTACCTCTCCATACAAGAACATTCACAAAAGTGGACATATGACAGCATAGATATGAAGGTTGTGAAACAAGAACTATCGGATGTTCTGTGTGAGGACAGAAGTCATAGCTTCAATAATATGGTAGACATAGCTGGGGGTAGCATCATTCAAGAAATGACAGAACACAGCAACTCAGAATCAAGAATGGTTGAGAACAGTTGTCAGGCATCAGTAAAACATGAAAATTGTTGTCAAGTGTCAGAAAATGTGTCTTTTGTGATTGATGCAAACAATAAACTATCTCTGGCTATTGAGAATTGTCAGCAGCAAAATAAGGAAACACAAGAAAAGCATACACAGAGCTTTGCAAAGTCTCTTGATGATATTTTTGGTTATGTCAATTATAGCTCTCAAAGAACTCACACAGGAGACTTGCCTGATGTTTCTAGTCCAAATGTTTGTGTAGACAGACATAAGAAAACACACGGTGAAGGGATGTCAAACAAATGTAATCAATGCGATGGTCTTTTGATTCAAGATGACCATCTTGGCCAAAAGGACATGAATCACAAGAGAATACATACAGAAGAGAAACCGTACAAGTATGATGACTGTGGTGCTTCTTTTACTCTGGCTGGCAATCTGACAACCCACAAGAGAACACATACAGGAGAGAAACCTTACACGTGTAATGTTTGTGGTGCTTCTTTTACTCGCTCTGGCAGTTTGAAATGCCATAAGAGAAAACATACAGGAGAGAAACCTTACACGTGTGATGTTTGTGGTGCTTCTTTTGCTCACACTAGCAGTTTGAAACACCATAAGAGAACACATACAGGAGAGAAACCTTACACATGTGATCTTTGTGGTGCTTCTTTTATTCAAGCTGTCAGTTTGAAATACCACAAGGGAACACATACAGGAGAAAAACCTTACAAGTGTGATGTTTGTGGTGCTTCTTTTACTCAACCTGGCAATCTCAAGGACCATAAGAGAACACATACAGGAGAGAGGCCTTACAAATGTGATGTTTGTGGTACTTCTTTTACTCAAGTTAGCCATCTGAAGAGACATAAGATAACACATACAGGAGAGAGGCTTTACAAGTGTGAGGATTGTGGTGTTTCTTTTACTCAAACTGGCTAGTCTCAAGGACCATAGAGAATGCATATAGGAGAGAATACCTTACAAGTGTGATGTTTGTGGTGCTTCTTTTACTCAGGCTGCAGTCTTAAGATCCATAAGAGAACACATGCGGCAGAGAAACCTTACAAGTGTGATGTGTTGTAGGCGCTTCTTTACTCAGGCTGGCAGTTTGAAATGCCACAAGGGAAGACATATGGAGAGAAACCTTACAAATGTGTTTATTGTTGGTGCTTGTTTTACTCTAGCTGGCAGTCTGAAGGACCATAAGAGATCACATACTAAAGAGAAACCTTACAAGTGTGATGTTTGTGGTTGTTCTTTTACTCAAGCTGGCAGTTTGAAATACCACAAGGGAACACATACAGGAGAGGAACCTTACAAGTGTGATGATTGTGGTGCTTGTTTTACTCTAGCTGGCAGTTTGAAGGACCATAAGAGATCACATACTAAAGAGAAACCTTACAAGTGTGATGATTGTGGTGCTTCTTTTACTAAGAGTGGGACACTTAAGGACCATAAGAGAACACATACTGGAGAGAAACCTTACAAGTGTGATGACTGTGGTGCTTCTTTTACTAAGAGTGGGACACTTAAGGACCATAAGAGAACACATACAGGAGAGAAACCTTACAAGTGTAATGTTTGTGGTGCTTCTTTTACTCAAGCTGGCATTCTGAAGATCCATAAAAGAACACATACAGGAGAGAGACCTTACACATGTGATGATTGTGGTGCTTCTTTTACTCAAGCTGGCAGTCTGAAGAAACATAAGAGAACACATACAGGAGAGAGACCTTACAAGTGTGATGTTTGTGGTGCTTCTTTTACTCAAGATGGCATTCTGATGAACCATAAAAGAACACATACAGGAGAGAGACATTACAAGTGTGATGTTTGTGGTGTTTACTTTTCTCGAGCTGGCCATCTGAAGAGACATAAAAGAACACATACAGGAGAGGTACCTTACAAGCGTGATGTTTGTGGTGATTCTTTTACTCGGGCTGGCAATCTGACGACCCACAAGAGAACACATACAGCAGAGAAATCTTACATGTGTGATATTTGTGGTGCTTCTTATACTTATGCTTGCAGTTTGAAATACCACAAGAGAACACATACTGGAGAGAAACCTTACACATGTGATGTTTGTGGTGCTTCTTTTACTCAAGCTGGCAGTCTGAAGAAACATAAGAGAACACATACAGGAGAGAGACCTTACAAGTGTTATATTTGTTATGCTTCCTTTACTCACACTGTCAGTTTGAAATACCACAAGAGAACACATACTGGAGAGAAACCTTACAAGTGTGATGTGTGTGGTGTTTCTTTTACTCTAGCTGGCAATCTGAAGAAACATAAGAGAACACATACAGGAGAGAGACCTTATAAGTGTGATGTTTGTGGTGCTTCTTTTACTTATGCTGGCAATTTGAAATACCACAAGGGAACACATACAGGAGAGAGACCATTCAAGTGTGAAGATTGTGGTGCTTCTTTTACTCAGACTTGTAATCTGAAGAAACATAGATTGCATCATCATTGTGCCATGCCAACTACCATAGGTGCTCATGGATCTCCTCAGATCTCAGTCCCTGTTCAGGATCAACTCTGCTGATAATATTTCTCAATGTCACCATACAGTCCATCCAGTATCATCTCTCTCGGTCTGCCCATGTCTCTTTTCCCCACTAATCTTTATAGCCATCACAAATCTTTCCCAGGCTTCTCTTCTCATCACAGTACTAAACAATGCTATTGTCTCTTTCTTACAGTACTATATAATGATCCACTTTCATTAGCCTCTTCCAGGCAATCATCGTTAAGTTACTCTGGCAATCCAAGCCATTCACAGCAACAATCTCAGAAATCACATCTTTGCTGCTTCCAGTAAAATAGAAGACATTTTATTGAATCCAATTGATCTTTACTTAGATCCTAAAGCCAGCCACCCTATGGAATTGTATTCAAAAGTCCCCTCTGCCGTGTGTCCACCGTGACGAGGTGGAGGGGCTTGTGTGTTCCAATGACCCCAAGAGCTATGCCGATGGTAGCACAGCTACTGGTAGGGTCACCCATGTTTGACAGGTCAAGGGAGAGGAACCAGACCAAGAGACACACAAACCTGCTGCCTTGTAGACAGACTGGGGACAGTCAAAGGATAGAGAAAGCACCCCAAAAAATGCTTGTCGAAATCGGATGTACTGAGCCACAGGCTTGACAAAGCAGTGCAACGTAACTTAATTCATGATGTCACAAATTAAAATTACTCAGTATGGTGCTAATCCCGTGAAGTCCCATCAGGCGGTGATAGTACCGGGCCCCCTGACTCGAGGGGTCCACCCCATACTACTGGTGGTCACCTTCCCCTGTGCTGTGGAGTCAAGGCACAGAGGAGTAGGTTAAGAGCTATTGACCAAACACCCCGGACACTCAACATATTACAGTGGAATGCCGAAGGAGTTTATAATAAGAAAGTCTCCCTAACAAAGCATCTTCATAAAGATAGAATAGATGTGGCATGCATTCAAGAGACACACCTCAACGCCAATAACGATTCTCAGACAGAGGATATCAGGCCACACGTTTCGACCGCGAAGGACACAAAGGAGGAGTTCTAATACTGACACGAAATACAATACCTTGCAACGATGTATCTGTGATCTCTGACAACCAAACGGAAATTATAGGTGTTGATATAATGATAAAGGACGTGAAAATAAGAATTATATAGCCCAGCAGATATGGACCTTACACTCTCAAACATGAAAATAACTGACACAAACTGCATTATTGTCGGAGACTTTAAAAACCATTCAGAAAGATGGGGATACCCAGATACTGACAAAAGAGGAGATGAAGTGGAGGACTTGGAAATAGACTCAAATCTCCATCTATTCAACAAAGCGGATGACACACCGAGCTTCTACTCCAGAAGATGGTTTACCACTTCTACTCCAGACTTAGCTTTCTGCACAGGAGACATCCTCCACAAAATCGATCGCCATGTGCTTGACCAATTAGCAGGTAGTGACCACAGACCAATCAAGCTTGTAATGAATATGGAGTATGTTCCACAGGAGCAAAAGCCTTTGCCTCGCTGGAATTACAAACGAGCAGATTGGGACAGATTTGCCATACTAACAGACAAATATTGTGAAAACATAAATACACGATATGGCAACATGAAGCAAATGGTGGAAAGTCTAAACAGAGCAATAATACAGGCGGCCACTGAGTCTATTCCAAGAGGAGGGAGGAAAAAATTACAAACCATACTGGACTGAAGAACTACAAATTTTGGAGGACAAAGTTGAAGATGCCAGGAAGACAGCAGAGAGAGAACAAACAACTGAAGCGAACATCTCTCTCAAAGCCATCTCAGCAAAATATAAAAGAACAGTAAATCAAACAACAAGAGATTGTTGGAGGGAAAAACACAGAAAACCTGAACTTTGACAGGGATGGAAACAAACTATGGAAACTAGTGAAAGCCATGAACAATGAAGGACCTAGAAACAAACAAATAACAATTAAACAAGGAAATGCCTTGCTTACAGGAAAAAAGGCTGCAAATGCACTAATGGAACACTATGCTAGTGCAAACCACATTGATATTACAACCGAACAAAAGAAAGCAATCAAAGATAAACAGATACATCATAGTAATACAGAGACAGCAGCAGAATATATGATGGCAAATCTAACAATGGAAGAAATGGAACAGGCAATGAATACCCTAAAAAAGAAGAAATCACCAGGAAAGGATGGAATCACAAATGAAATGCTAATAGGACTAGGCACTAAGGCAAAAAAGAAACTACTAGCAGTCCTAAATTACAGCTGGAAGAGAGGAATAGTCCCACAGGCATGGAAGGAAGCTATACTAATACCAGTCCCAAAGAAAGGAAAAGACCTGGAAGAACCAAATGGCTATCGACCTATCAATCTACTTAGCTGTGTAGGAAAATTAATGGAACACATTATCAATGGCAGGCTAACATGGCATCTGGAAGAAAACCAACTCTTAACACCACACCAAGCAGGATTCAGAAAGTACAGATCCACTGAAGATCAAATAACCTATATAGCTCAGGAAATAGAGGATGCCTTCCAAGAGAAAAAGCACACACTAGCGGTCTGGATAGATTTAGAAAAAGCATTTGATAAAGTATGGAAGGAAGGACTGAAAGTAAAACTGCAAAAAATGCATGTTTGTGGGAAAATGTACAAATGGATCAGCCACTACCTTGAGAACAGAACTGCCAGGACAAAAGTACAAGGACAAACCAGCAAAATGATGCTGTTGGAGCAAGGTGTCCCCCAAGGAGGAGTTCTTTCACCAACATTATTCCTAGCATATATAAATGACATCACGGAAAATATTCCAGCCAGAGTACACACATCCTCCTTTGCAGATGACCTAGCCATATGGACACCTGAAGAATATATTAGTACAGCTAACAGCAGAATACAGCAAGCCTTATTAGCGCTAGAGGACTGGTCAAAATCAGTGGCTAGTGAAGATAAGTGAAGGAGAACAACTACATGCACAGTGTTCTCCCTCTCAAATAAAACTAAGCTGGTATTGAATGGAAAAATATTGCGCCATGAAGAAAATCTAAACTATCTAGGAGTCACCTTTGATCGTCGCCTGACATGGAAAACATAGGCTGAGAAAAATCGAACAAGTGCAAGGCAAAGAATGGCAGTCATGAAAAAGCTTGCTGGTACGACATGGGGAGCAGATAAGAAAGTACTGGAATATGGATCGCAACTTGGGCAACAGTAGCTAAGTCAAGCTTTAACAAAATAAGTAGCTCCCAAAATCAAGGAATGCGAATCATAACTGGAAGCCTGAAGACAATGCCTATTAATGAACTAGAAAAGATCACTTGTTTACAACCAATGCAGGATAGAAGAGATAGCAGAGCCCAGCAACAAGCAGAAAAATTTAGAAGATTGACATACCACCCTATGTATAAAAGGTTTAATGGTTTTGGAAAGGGAAGACTGAAGCATAGCAACTGTGTAAAAACTGCAAAACGAAAGATTAGGGCAGATCCCATACTTAACATATCAACAGTCAAACCCATTTACAATGCAGACAAGTTCCCAGCTTGGAGACAGCAGCAACTGCCTGAGATGATAGAAAACATTCCTGGTATTGAGAAAAAGAACACTCAGAATGAAACCGAAAAAAGAAAAATAACCCTAAACTACATTAAAGATCATTACCCAAGCAGCAATTGGACCCATGCATATACAGATGGATCAGCCAAAAATTCAATAGAAAATGGAGGAGGAATTCTCCTAAATTTAAAAAATGGAGTGAAAAAAAAACATTCAGTGGCAACTGGAAAATTTTCAAGTAACTTCAAAGCGGAGGTAGAGGCTCTGAAAACTGCAGCAGAAATGCTCTTGATGGAGGAAGATAAAGAGAAGCAAATAGCTATCTTCACAGATGCAAAGTCAGCTGTCTCAATACTGAAGAGCAAAAACAGCACAGAACTAGCTGACCTAAGAGCAGCACTCCATGGTCTATGCCAGAAATCCAAAAAAGTTGTAATACAGTGGATCCCATCACATTGCAGTATACCTGGAAATGAAGAGGCTGACAGACTAGCAAAGAGGGCGGACGACTACCACAGCCTGACATAGACATAACCTATAATGAGGCAAAGAGGTTTATAAAAAGCACTTATAGAACCAAATGGGAATCAGAGCATCCAGGCCACCAGAAGGATGATGCATATTACAAACTCGACCGAAGAGAACAAGTAGCAATCTTCAGACTCCGCACAGGACACAACAGGCTGAAATACCACTTGTTCAATAAACTAAAGATAGGAGATACTGATGAATGTAATTGTGGAACTGGTAAAATGACAGCTAAACATTTGCTGCAGGAGTGCCCAATATATGCAGAACAGAGAAAGATATTTTGGCCCACACCTGCTTCATTTGAGGACAAGCTCTATGGAGATATCAACAAGCTCAAGTTGACTGCAGCTTACTTTAACTACATTCAGGTTGACATCTAAAGGTGCATGAAGAAGTATTTAGACTGCCACACTTCATACCACAGGTGTGTCGGTTACACAAGCATCCCAGAGGCATGAAATGGAATATTGCTTGGATAGCAAATCCATTACGTGGAAAGTCTGAATTGAAAGCTCACTGTGTGGGCTTCATAAAAGGTGGGAAAAGTGTCCTAGTAGCAAATAGCTATCTTCACAGATGCAAAGTCTCAATACTGAAGACACTCTGTGGACTATGTCAGAAATAAAATTTTGTAATACAGTGGATCCCATCACATTGCAGTATACCTGGAAATGAAGAGGTTGACAGACTATCAAAAGAGGGTGGACGACTACTTCAGTCCCAGAGACACAAAATGGAATATTGCTTGGATAGCAAATCCATTTCGTGGAAAGTCCAAATCGAAAGCTCACTGTGTGGATGTCATCTGCAGACTGTATTTCTCTGCTTTCCGAAGGAGCATCCTGTGGTGAACGAAGGGCCCAATATACAGAAGTGAGGCTAAACAGCCATGTGCAGGACGTGACGATTCCTTGGGTGAGCCCAGTACCAGAGTGCATTGTGTCGACTCTGCTATTATGGAAGCCTCCTTGGATGGCGAGGAATGCCCATGGTCTGCCCCTGCCTTCCCTTGAGGGCTGATTGTTGTCTTCAGTTGTTCTAAATGGCCAGCTCTGATGGGGGATAACACCACAACAATGAGAGTCAAGCGTCTTACGAAACCTCCGGGAAGGTTAGCCCCGTCAACAAATGCCTGCAGAAGTCGGATGTGTCAGCCTAATGGTGCAAGAATGCAGCTCTGCTGTAAACAGGCACAACGCAATCACTTCTGACAAAATACATTTTCGGATGAACGCAGAAGAAGAAGTATGCAAAAGTGAGTTAAGAAATTCAGTCGCTTTTAGGTAGTAAATTCATCAGTGAGGTGATTGCACAGTTAGTCATTTCACAGGGCTCATAAGCCCCCAATGTTATGGCTTTCCTAAATTGCATTGGCTTGGGGTGCCACTGAGACCGATTTAATCTATACTCCACTCTGTCCAACACAGGATGGTGAAATCGGTTTGCTGAAACCACTAAACCAGTGTGACAATCACTCCACCCGTTAATATTAAAAGATTAATTTGAACTGGTCAAACTACTGGATACTATCGATCTTAAACTAAAATACATGGCGTCAATCGATATCGCCTCTATTTTCATTGTTTTTCCCATTGAAGAAACAGCGATCATCATCTGTTGCGATTTTGTGGACTCATTCGCACAAGATAACAATATTGAAATTATTCTAGAGAAACAAGAGATTTGAGAGAAATGGCAACATACAGGACAGAATGAAATATTACATGAGGTTCTGGAGGCACCTATCACAGTCAGTGAACTGGAGCTAGCCATATCAGAACTGAAAATGAGAAAGTCACCAGGCACTGATGGTATCTCCAATGAAATGATCAGGAACCTAGGAACAGAGGCCAAAGCAAAGCTGCTGTAGATCTTCATTAACAGCTGGACCTTAGGCAGTGTTCCACAAGCCTGGAGAGAAGCAACCATGATACCCCTCCTAAAATCAGGGAAAGATAGTTCCATTGCCTTCAGCTACAGACCAAATAGCTTCACCAGCTGTCTGCAAAACACTGGAGCGCATCATCAATCACAGACTGCAGTAGTACATTGAAAATTAAAACATCCTTGTGCCACAGCAGGCTGGCTTTAGGCAGTGCTTCTCTACGGAAGATCAGATAACCTACCTCTATCAAGAAATTGAGGATGCATTCCAAGAGAAGAAGCTGGTGCTTGCTGCATGGATAGATCTGAAGAAAGTCTTTGACAGAGTCTGGAAAGAAGGTCTGATGAAGACACTGAGAAACTGTAAAGTCAATGGAAGAATGTGCAAATGGGTGAAAGCATACTTGCTCGACAGAAGAGCCAGAGTACAGAAAGATGATCTCAAGAGCAGAGTACAGAAAGATGAACTCAAGAGCAACTAGACATGCACTCCCAGGGCGGAGTCTTGTCTCCCACACTTTTTGTAATCTTCATCAATGATCTTGTTGCTAATCTACCACATGGAATTAAAGCGGCAATGTACGCTGATGACCTGGTTCTATGGAGCACAAATAAACATGCATCAGTGGCCACCAGATTGCTGCAAAGAGCTGTAGATACATTTGTTGCATGGGCAAATAGATGGTGTGTCAGCATAAACACTGACAAGTGCAGCACCAATCTATTTACCTTCTCTCTAAAACAAAAGGCAGGGATCATTCAGATAAATGGAACACCCCTAAGAGAAGATAAAGAATCAACATACCTTGGAGTAACATTTGATGACAGGCTGACATGGAGAAAGCACATCAACAAAGCAGTAGCAATGGCCAGAAGGAAAATAGCCATCCTGAGAAAGCTAAGTGGAACCACATGGGGAGCCAGTGGGAAAATACTTAGCAAAGTTTATCAACAGAGCATACGACCACACCTGGAATATGGGTCAAATGCATGTTCAGCATAAAAAACTACACTATCAATATGGGATACAACCTGGTGCAATGAAGTCAACTCTGTTGAGTTTTAAGCGACCTTTTTAAAAACTACACTACAAGAGCTTGACAAGGTGCAAAAGCAAGCACTTAGAGTCACCACAGGAGGGATGAGGTCAACCCTATAGTAGGAACTCGAGAAGATGGGGAGGACACAAGCACTGAGAGAGCGCGTAGATATGAAAATGCTAAAACAAGCAGAACAGTTAGCTTGCCAGGCCATCCTTTGAAGAACAGATTTGAAAATTTACCTTTGGGATGGTTAAAACCACCAAATCTGCAGAGAAACCACCGATCTGCCCACATTTGGTATCCCCCCTGACAACTATTCAAGAGCGAACTCCATAGAAAGATTAACATAGACTATCATTACAAATCCAGACAAAATTGAGAGGAATATTTGACAAGGAAGATCAGAACAGCGTACAGTGCAGAACAGCCACTCTCAGCTTCCTTGATAAAGAATACTCACGGGACCTCTGGATCCAAGTCTACACAGATGAGTCAGCACGAAATGCTGTTCGAAATGGAGGTGTGGGAGTGTACTTAGAATACCCAAATAATACTAGAGACACGGCCAGAGTACCAACAGGAAACTGCTGCCATAACTATGACGCTGAAATTGAGGCAATCAAGATAGCAACAGAGAAATTACTAAATACCAGCCATGGTACACAACCTGTGGTGCTATTGACAGATGCAAAATCAGTACTTGAGGTGCTCCTGTCTGGGGAATTGCCATTACTAAGAACACTACTTTCTGAACTTAGCAGTCAGCATAAGGTCACCATACAGTGAATTCCATCTCAATGTGGAGTCCCGGAAACGACAGAGCTGATGATATTTCTAAGGAAGGAGCAAAAGAAGAACAGCCTGATGTGCCCTTTACATACCACCAAAAGAAAAGATTGACAAATCAGTCAGAAAGCCACCAAAACCTCTGCTCAAGACGACTACCAAGTTGTGGACAGACCAGAACAAGTCATTATTCAGAACAGGACACAATAGATTACGCAACCACATGTATACAAAATTCAAGATTGGTGGATCAGCCATGTGCACATGTGGATTGGCGTCACAGACAGCAGAGTACATACTCCAAGACTGCCCAAAATATAACATATCTAGGCAAACCTTTTGACCTAGAGAGACAACAGTGGAAGATAAACTGTGATCGCATAAAAGAAAAGAAACAAAAGTTAGGCCTACCTACATCCAAATTCAAAAAATCACTACTGCTATGCACATCTAATATTAAATTCATTTTTCTTTAAAATAATTTACCACCAAATTGACACAGTGGTCATGAGGAGTCCTTTAGGTGTCTTTATTGTGCACTCAGAAAAACAAAAAGCCTCAAATATTCTTCTTCTTCTTTGTTCATCCGGAGTTGTTTTTTTCGGATGTGATTGCATTGTGCCTGTTTACAGCAGAGCTGCGTTCTTGCGCCGTTAGGCCGACACATCCGACTTCTGCGGGCATTTGTTGACCGGGTTAACCTTCCCGGGGGCCTCAAATATTAATACCTAGTTCTATAACGCTGGTATGTGGATGATATATTATTCATCCCAGAGACTAGACAACAGGAGAGTCATTCCACTCCACCATAAACCAAGCTCCAAGAACATTTATTTGTCTGTTGACCACACATAATTACACCTTATCATTCTTAGAAGTATTCAATTCAACATTGACAGGATGGCACCATCCAAAGATCTGTCTATATAAAGGGAACATGGACGGGCCAATACCTGAATTTAAATAGCTTTGCACCTGTTCAGTATCAGCGTCGCTTGGTACAGACCATGTTTAATCAAGCTAGAATGATTTACCACAATGACACTCTAATAGAAGACCAGAAAAACTTAATCATAATCTACATTCAGATGTATATTCAGCTGACTTCATCAAGCGTCATTACCAGCAACAAAACCTTATCCCACAGAATCATCTGTCCCCAGACTTCAAGCATTATTTCAACTAACATTTCGAGGGGACACTAATAAAACGAATGTATTATACAGCTGTTGTGTGTAATTTGAAATAAGAGAGATATCCCCAAATAGTGGTTGCCAACTACTAAGAGAAAACCAGAAATGGCTCATGAGGCTCCTTATTGAACTGGATCAGGCAAATCTGGCAGGATTACACTAAGGGATCAAGTAAGGTTTTCAGGTAGAAGTTAAGAGAGCACAAGAAAGGCACTGCCGTCAGAGAGGAGGATGCTCACTCTTGTAAAACTGCAAAGAAGGGCACTGCAGTCAGAGAGGAGGATGCTCACTCTTGTAAAACTGAAGACTAGTATTCTTCCTGCCACACAGCCCTCCTGATCTGCAGCCCCTAGAAAGCATTGCAGCTCTATCACACTAGTATGTAACACAGTTACACACACGTGAATATGATAAAGGAATACAGTAACTCATTCTGAACAGATTCAAAAGAATTATAATGGATGATTGGGATTATTTGAAAGATGGTTAAGTCACGATAAAAACACAATTGATACTAGGGCAATGAATTGTAATTTGTGTGTGTGTGTGTTTGCTCGCTTTGAACTCAAGCATAGTCCATACACACTATTTTTATAGTAGTGATGGACTGAATTTTGCATTTGGGTTAGCTTTCTCTATTAACAGTGTCCCTCATCATCTGACTCCAACTTCAGAGGTACTTGTAATTTACTGTCCCCAAGTCAAGGACGACATGTCAACATTTTAGTCCAGCTGTCCGGTGTAGGGGATGAACTGTTAACCTCAGCATTAGCACACCAAATGTTTAAGAACACCGTTATTATCCATTCGGCCATGCGGACCTGCATGAATGGTAATGATGTCCGTCTTCTACAACTTCCCAGCAGAATAGGGGATCTGGCTTAGTAGGAAGGGTGGTAGAGTTGTCTGTCTTGACTTCCTTCTTGGTGGTGTTCTATTGGTAGTTGCATCTGGCTTTCTGCTGAGGTATCTAAGGTTAGTATGTGTATACTCAACTTTAATTGTAGGCAGTTCTGGAACACTGGACTCTTGAGTAGTCAGTGGCTGATATACAGTCTTCACTTTTTGTTGCTGTAGAAAGGTGAGATCCTTCAGCATTCACACACACATATATATATATATATATATATATATATATATATATATATATATATATATATATATATATATATATATATATATATATATTCACATATAAACTTCAATGTAGGCCAAATGTAGGCACATCGTATAGACAAAAACCACATCCTGTTTGGAAAAAAAAATAACAACAAATGTACCCGCCATCATCAGAAAGTTGGGTACCGTATTATATTCCATGGGGAATGTGGCCAGATCCTTATATGCTGCTTGCGGTTGGTTATGGCTGCAGTTGTCGCACAATAAATCCACACATCATCTGCCCTTAAACCTTTTTCTATCCCTAAGGTCAGGTCTTTACATCATCTGTTCTGGTTCAATGAGATGATGCAATGAATATTCACACATATAGATAATGATAGATGTAGTTAACATCTCATGTCTAACTAGACATGCACCATCTGTTACATGCAATACATTCCTCATCTGTCCATAATATGCACGTGTCAAATCGCCTAGATCACTGTGTGGAATCCGGAATATAATAAGCCTTGTTGATGTTAACTTTTCTTACCCTATTTTCAGAAATTCACTACAATTTGTGAATGTAAGAATTAAGTTCACTTAATGCACTTAATTTCACCCAGAGCATGCCCACTGAATGTCAGAGTCTGATTCGTCTCTGGTTTATAAAGCGAGGAAGACTCAATTAGTCGTGTCTCTTTATTTACTCTAATGAGTATTTAGTCACTCCCTACACAAGTGCTGTGTTATAAAATAACATTTCAGGACGTTTACCAGCTATAAATTTCCATTCAGGTTAATTCCAGGTTGATTGTTTCAGAAAATCTTTAATAATTGAATTTGTGGGCATTGTTGGTAAGAAAACACTTTCTACAAAGTGACATCCCAGGACATAAATTTGTCCTCTGTTTACACTTTCTATCAGTACTGACATTTCTCCACATTAATCTTACACGCCTTAATTAACCTCTTACACCCCAGTGCGTGACAGAATGCAGTGAGAGGTTTCCGGCCTATTGTCTGATTACTGTCATTGTGCTGGGTTATATTCTATCCAAGAAAATTCAGTTTGCTGATAATGTCATAACACAACAGCGTAAAGAAAACATTCTTTATTGCTGAGCCAGTGATCAGATATAAAACCAACTCAATACTACTCCCATCTGTGAAAGAACTATTGTCTCTGTACACCAAATCTGACTGCATTTATCAATCCCACTGTGAGTGCCAAGTAACTTACATAGGTAGAATGGAAAGACAATGTAGCGAGTATTCAAACATATACCAGTGAGTTTGGAAAACAGATTTAAACATTCTTCAGGAATCTCTGTGCTATAGGTCATGAAATTGAACTTTTCTGTCGACAGGTCATGAAATTCTTAGATCGGCGATTTTGAGACATTTGTTTACTAGCCATCATAAAGTTAACATAGATAAACCTTGTATATTGTGTTTGATGAACAATAAATGATTGCTCATCTACATCAAGGCATTAGTAATTAGACTGCCAGGGAGTCTCCATGGTGAAGTGGTCAAGTTGTATTACTCGGGCTCCAAAGGTTGTGGGTTCGATTCCGGGCTGCATCTTTCAGTTCACGAGAAAAAATGTTCAGAGACTCCTGTGGGTTGTCACTAGAGCTATGGAGTTCATGCTTTGTGCGATGTTTTCCATGCTGTGGAAAGAGACCGAGCCATGTAGGATTTAAAAAAATACCCGGTGCAATGAAGTCTACACTGTTGACTTCTAAGCGACTTTTTAAAGACTGTCTTAGCCAGTGTTGTGCAAACAGAAAGACTTCATTTTAAATTTGCAACTCCTATTGGGAAAACTGATGCTCTGCATGCAAACAATATCAGTGATTATGTGTTTTAAGTATTTCAGCTCTAGTATAATTCATTTATTCACTTCATATGATATGTAACTCTGCAGTATGTGCCTGACGAGATGCAGTGAAATATGCCAGGCAATAAATTGGACAACATATTGTTTGTGGCTTCTGTTTAAACTTTATAAATACATTAATTTTGAATTATGCTTAATTCAAACTTTAGCACTAACATACTCCAAAATTATAGCTGTCTACTTTAACAAATCAACCATATCAGCCATTGAATGTCAATTGGTCTAAAAATCTATTGTAAAGCAGCAGAGAAGTGCGTGGGCATTTACAGCCCATTCAGCGGGCCGAACCGTTCAAGAATCCAGTGGTGCCCACTCTATGACCACGAGCAGCATGACGATGGAGGTGATGGCAGTTACACAGGCCTTCATATGGCTGGAATCACAGCATTATACCAACGTGTGTGTACTAAGTGATTCAATGAGCATGATTCAGAAGGTCGAAGCTGGATCTGTACGTAGACAGTGGACTGAATCGCTGCGGAAGTCTGTTGTCCGTAAAGTCACTGTCAGCAACTTGCTTGCGACAGGTCTTTCAGGACTCCCCTACTTTTGCACTGCACGAAATAACAACTCGTGTCATTTGCAAAAGGAATGCAATTTATTTAGAGCTGGTCATTCATAAGCTCTGCGAGCGGCATGCTTCATTGACATTAAACAACATGGTTGTAATGAAGTGGTGAGAAATGATACTAGTAATCACAATCTAAATCTAAAGCCTAATATTAACCTATTGTCTAGAAACTTATAGCATTTGTCAAGAACACGTCTACTCTCTAATCGTCTCCAGTCTGGTATGTCCACCCTACACATTGCGTGGTCAAGCATGGACGCTGTATCCTCCGTGCATTAGCGAGTCTTGCCTGCATAGCCAGGTACTCCACGGTTACTCATAAGGCCAAGCTTCCCAATGGCTTGGGGAAGCCCTCGCTCAACTGTCCTTAGTGCTCCCTTGGTTGACACAAATGTGTCCCCTTGTGAAGCTATTTATAGCGCTGGTGTCTCTCCTGTCTGGTGTCTCCCTACTAGACTTGTCTTAACTCTTATTAACTCTCTAAATACTTATTGGAGATTCTGACAGGCTCCCCTCCCCTCTGTGAAGTGTTACAACCCTTTAACTCATGTTTGTAACACGTATGGTCACAAAGAAAATTGGCTGTCCAATTTTGTCAAAGATCCAATAAGTTGTAAATCTCTCGTTTGGGGATAGAACAACTCTCTTCTTCTCTTACTCACACTGTTCTATTTCTTCACTCGGCTAATTGAGTAGCCCTTGTATCAGTATAGTTGGTTCTATAGATATCTTTGGGAATTGTTTTGAAACGGATCCGTTGTCTTATGACTTATGTCCTGACTTCCGTCTTATGACCCTCTGTCTTTTGACTTCAGTCCTATTGACTTATGTCTTGACCTGTCCTCATATTGCCCGAAATGACAACCCAAATACAAGTTGACTCTGTTATGAGTGCAACACATGAGCATAAAATGTTCATGTTCCCATTAATATCACCTCCAACTCGTATACATACAGTTCTACTCTTCACCTTCTCGCTTCCACTCGTGAAAAGATATTTTCAATGTTACATTAAGGTTTTTAAGAAGTTATTGTGTCCCCTGAATTTAAGTTGTTGTTCTTTGAAACAAATGGTGTGTGCAACTTTTAAGTGTTTGTTTTCCTGTTTGTTTGCGTGTTTTCTAATAAACTACAGTGTACTTAATTTACTAATCTGTGTATGTGTAACTATATTACTTGTGTGTATTCCTTTGAGCGTCGTAAATCGGTTTATTGTGGTTACAAATGTTTGCTCTTCTTATTTATGACCACAACTCCGCTTCAAGATGCTCAAAGTATATTCCCTATCTAATCTACTAAAGTATGGCAGCAACACACATTAGAACTTGACAACACATTGGTTACACAGATTGACACAGACAAGTCATAACAAGACGTTTCCAGCGGTGAACAAAAATATTTGCCGCTACCTTTCTCTTTCTTTCACTGTTTACTAATTTCCACATTCTCTCTTCTCATTTATACATCTTTCCATCCATCCATCCATCATGTGCCATGCCGGTAAGCGCGGGCGGTCATGTTCTGCCATCTCACGCGATCAACAGAGTCGTGGATCAGTTCCGTGGATCAGTTCCGTGTTTCTGTCTCGACCATGCCACAAGGCCAAGCCATCCAGATACTTGTTTCTAGGTCTTCCCCTTGGTCTGTTCCCCTCGATCTTACCAGTTGTCACCAAGTTCTCCAAATCATTTCTTCTCATAACATGCCCAAAAAATTGTGACTGTCTACGTCTAATGTCTCTGATCAGTTTACGATCTTCATTTGTTTCTTGAAGGACTTGTTCATTGGTCTTTCTGGCTGTCCATGGTATTCTTTGCATTTTCCTCAGAAACCACATTTCTACAGCCATCAGATGTTTTTCAGCCTGGCTGCTCATTGTCCAAGCTTCACATCCATATAAAAGTACAGGTTCTATGTAGCATCTCAACACTCTTTTTCTCGTTTCAATTGACATCTTTTTATTGGTCAGTATGTTTTTCATCTTGCTAAAGGCTACTTTTGCCATGGCGATCCTTGTTCTAATCTCTTCAAGGCATCTCCCATCAGATGTTATTACTGTTCCGAGATAATTGTACCTATTCACTTGTTGAAGAATATTCCCATTTACTTGTATATTACACTGTGGTATTTCGTTCTTCCTAGTGATGACCATAATCTGTGTCTTTTTACAATTTAATTCTAACCCTTGTTGTTCACTGTGTGTAACAACCGCATCTACTAAATTTTGCAGATCCTGTTCATTGTCTGCAATCAAGACTGTATCATCTGCATATCTAATGTTATTGATGCATCGTCCCCCAATGGTGATTCCTTCCATATTTTCAATATTTCTGAAAATATTTTCACTGTACAGGGAAAACAGATCTGGAGACATTACACATCCCTGTCTCACACCTCTCTTAATAGGCTGATATTGGCTTACTTCATTATCAACTCTTATGGCAGCTTGTTGTTTCCAATATATGTTTTTTACAAGTTTAAGGTCTTTCCCATCAATTTGTAGATCTTCAAGCATCCTTATCATGTTGACATGTCTCACTTTATCAAAAGCCTTTGTGTAGTCAATAAAGCAAAGGTGTAGATCTTTGTTTACTTCTATAGAACGTTCGATTACGGTTCTCAGTATATACACAGCATTTACTGTACCCTTGCCTACTACAAACCCACATTGTTCTTCTCCTATTTCAGGTTGTATTTTCCTCCTAACTCTTTGCATGATAATTCTTAGCAAAATCTTCGTGATGTGACTCAGTATACTAATTGTTCGATGTTGATCACATTCCAAGGCTCCTGATTTCTTTGGGATTGCAATAAATACAGAATTACATAACTCATGAGGTATATTTCCAGTATCATATATTGTATTAAGCAGACTGGTAACTTTATCTATTCCATATTCTTCTAAAGCATTAATCATTTCTGTTGTGACGCTGTCTGGACCGGGGGTCTTGCCAGATTTCATATGATTAAGAGCATTCTGAACCTCCGTCTTCGAAATTGCTGGCCCTTCATTGTTATTTTGAACAATATATTGTTCGTCTCTGTCATCGTCATAAAGATTTTTCACGTAATCTGACCATACATGTAAAATCTGATCTTTTTCTATTATGACTCTTCCATCTTTTGTCTTTAGGAAGCCTGCTGATGTACGTGTTCTTTGATTAGTAATCTCCTGAATTCTTTTATGCATTAGTTTCGCATTTTTACTGTTGTGTTGTTTTTCAATTTCTCTTCAATTTTTCTCAAGCCATGTTTCTTTAGCCTCCTTACATAAGGTTCTGACTTTTCTGTGAATTTCTTCATATTTGGCAGGATTATTTTTGTTCTGTCTTGTTTCCATTAGTTGTAAAATTTCTTCAGTCATCCATGACTTACGGCCCACTTTCTTTACTTTTGGAATAGTTTTTTCTGCTGCACAACTGATTGAATTCTTCAGCATTTCCCATTGATCATCTACATCTTGAAATAGGATCTCTAGATCAGACAATAAATCAAATTTGTTCTTTACTTCTATGTTAAAATTATCTTGTATTTCTTTGTCAGTTTTCAATTTGCACAAGTCATATTTAGGGTTTCCTGCTGTATACTTGACTTTCTTTAACTTTACCCTCAATGTGCCAGTAATTAATCTGTGATCACTGTAACAGTCTGCATTTGGAACTGTTTTTACAACTGTTAATGCATTTCGATACCTTTTGCTTATCAGGATGTAATCTATCTGGTTTTTAATCCTGCTGTCTGGACTCCTCCATGTCCATAATCTTCTAGGATGTTGTTTAAACCAGGTGTTTCCTACAATACATCTTTCATCCACTTTCATACTCTCGCTTTGCTAAAACATTCACTCGTCATTAAAATATGGTTCATAGTATCAAATAAATGAACATTACATATTTACAATAAATAATTGGCTGAATTATAGAAGTATTCACGCCAAATGACTGTGCGGTTTGTTTGCACGTGTCATGCTTATACAAAATATACACGGTTGTGAGGATGGTTTGTCACCGATCCTGTAATACTAACTAATATGATTTGGTGTGCTGTTCTAAATTATCCTAAGGGAAATAATCTAACTAATTAATTTCATTTAAGAGAATTGAGTTAACTACCTTAAAGTGTTATTGGTAAATGAAATGATGTTAATTCCTAAATGGTTGGGTTAGTTTAGAAATGATATTTCAGATAAATGAATTTATAAATGATTATGATTATGCGGTGATAAACTAATGTAATATCTAACAATTGTATTTCTATCATTGGTGTTACATTAAATGGGTTATTAACTAAATGATGGTGATTTCTAACTACCACATGACATAAATAAAATTATATATGCATTTGAACAGTTTTGCAATTCAATTATTCATAGACAAATGAAGTTATGTGTACTGTTAATAAAACAATATATATATATATATATATATATATATATATATATATATATATATATATATATATATATATATATATATATATATATATATATATCACAGTTACATTTCTATATCTAATTACACTAACTGATATCCTCCTTTCAGGTGTGAAGATGAAGCAATGTTCTTTGTAGACTATTCTTATAACATAGTTCATTTCGCCAAAGTCTTCTATGCTCTCTTTCATGGATAGTGTATAAATATAGTTCCCTACTAACTTATGTAGGTTCACAGCTAACACTTCAACGTTAATATAGCTTATGTGTGTGTCAGCTGCAGACATGTTACTTATGCGTCTGTTCGTTTCACTCTTAATGGCACTGTTACTTTTACACAGTTTACATATTTGGCGATGATAACACACTTACAGTGTAACTTAATCACCACATACAGCACTGATTTACTTCACATTTACAGTGTCACTGTTTCTGGTGATCTCTGGTCGATCTCTTCCTGCAAATCAGGTATTTCAATGGTTGACGGTCGACTCAAAGTGTCTGCCAAAGAGTTCAATCTCCCCTTTAAATGCTGGATGGTAAATGCATAGTTCTGCAGAATCAAAGCCCATCTGTAGACCCTGTTGTTCTGGGGAATGCCAGACTGCATCACAGACAACGGAGAATTGTCGGTTTCGATCACAAACTGTGCTCCTGCCAAAAATCTATGAAATTTCTTAACACAATAGATTAAGCTGAGGCCCTCCAATTCTGATGCTGAGTATCTGGATTCAGCAGGGACTAATTTTCCGACTTACGTACATTACTGGGTGGAACTTCCCTTCGTAGAACTGTCCTAGTACCCCCGATATGGAGATAGCACTCGCATCTGTACGTAAAAAATAGGTAAGGTTTTGATTAGGCAAACGCAGGATAGGTGGAACGCTAAATAGGTATTTCAGTTTTGATAACGCGCTAATTAATCCTGCATCTTGTACAGATAATTTAGCCGAAGCTTTCAAGATGTTAGAAAAAACACTGGTGATTTCCGCCAGATTTGGAATAAATTTACTATAGTAATTTACAAGACCCAGTAAACTTCGGACCTGTTTCTTGGTCGTTGGCATTGTCAAATTCAGAATCTTGGTCACGATTCTGTCATCTGTTCTTAATTGGCCCCTGCAGATGGTATGACCTAGGAAGTCAACCTGTTCCATGCCCAACTCTACTTTAGTAGGCCCGAATACTCGCAACCTGTCGAAGACTTGTCGTAGTTTCCGTAGGTGTGATGTCCAGTCTGAATAATAGAATGTTCTATTCTGTCTGTCTTTCCCGGGATGTCAGAGAAAATGTCTCTGTATTCCGTCACTAACTCTATCAACTGTCGTCGTTGGTCGTCTGTAAGTTTGGTTTCTATTTTTATGCTGTCAATGGTCCCAGTCGTGTCTACAGTAGGGACTGGTAATTCCATCTCGTCTTCATCTGTCTCGTTCAGTACTGTTGTGGTACTAGCTGCGTGTGATGTTACCTGGCTAAGTGTGTTTGCGATGTCGCTGTCGTGTGTCGCCCTACCTAGTGTAGTTGTGTTGTGTACGTCTGTCGTCCGATTACTTGGTGTTGGTGCATCTTGTTCGTCTGTCTGTTGTTCTTGTCGTGAGAAGTATGGTTTCAGCATGTTAATATGAAATATCTTTAATTTTCCTTTTATTGATATTTCATAATCGACATCTGATATTTTACGTTCAACGTTGAATGGCCCTTGCCAAGATGTTAGTAACAAATTACGTTTATCAGGTAGTAGAAGCAAAACCTTCTGATTTGGTTCAAGGTGTATAGTTTTAGCACCCTTATTTGCATAGTCGTGGTTTCCTTTGCTCGACACCTGATTTAGGGGTCCAGCAATATCGACCGCTACACTCTCATATGGTCTAGATGCTAATAATGACCGTTGAACTTCGGCCGTCTCATGCTTTCCCTTTCGTACAAGATGTTGACAAATAGTACATGAACGACAGAAAAATTTTATATCAGTACAGAATTTAGGCCAGTAGAAGTGTGACAAAATTCTGGCTCTCGTTTTGTCATAGGCCAAATGTCCAGCAAACGGTGACTCATGTGCGATCTTTAGCACATTTTGTCGGTATGTTACAGGTAACACCGTCTGCTGAATTTCATGGTTATTATTTGTGTAATAACGCATGAGAATTCCGTTATGTTTTCTAAAATACCAAGATGCATTTTTAGTCACTTTCGCTCGCTCACCTAACAATTTAAAATAAGGTGCGATAGTTTGGTCGGTGCTTTGTGCCTCGATAAATTTCTGTCGAGTAGTGTTGGTATCGGCACCGCTGGGTGTTAATAGCTGTAGCATTTCATTTTGTAAGTCAGTATAGTGTGTTTGTGTATCTGACCTTGTTACAGCATTAGCCATGTTTGTATGTTTCCAGGCTCTTATGTCGTCGTCTGTACATTGTTTCAATGAATCTAGGCAGCCTAAAATGAGATCCGTGCATGGATCTTGCAGGATTGCGCAAGTAAATGTGCCGGTAAGGAACGGGGTATTGATATGCGCTTTTGCCAGTGGGTATTTCTCTATGGTTCCAGAGAAAGTACGGCATTTGACAAATTCACCCGTGTAATCTTCTGGTCTAACAAGTTCTTTCCTTAAACCAAGTAGAGTGCTCCCGCTATCAATTAAACATTGGCATGGTTGATCATTGACCAGTGCATCGTAGAACTTAAGTTTACCTCTGGAGGCACTAGCTGCGTTAGCCTCTTCATTGGAACATGTTATTACGTGCCCACATTTCAATTTACCATCCGCATGAAACTGGTGACATATGTCACATTCTTAAAGTCTAATATGTCTGTTACCACTGCCACACTCTCACATTCACTCGCTGGTAACACATTTACAAGTTCCGAATCAATGTCACTCTCATCGTCTGATGACGTATCGATGAGTGCAGCATTATTTGCCTTCATTCGTTGCCTACCAAGACACTTACTACTATAGTGGCCATAGCTGGAACAAAAGTAACATTTAACAGCACGTTTAAATGATGTTCTTCTGCTTTCTTGCTTCTTTAACACTGCTTCTAAGTGTGAGGGATATGCTGGGTTTTTATCACACATAGAGTAGCTAGGATGAAACAAACTACAATATCCACATCGAGGTGGTTTCTGGTATGATTTGTCTTTCTTACGATAATCTTTCTGATTGTAAGATCTATCAGGTACCTTGTTTGCAAAAGCAGTGATTTCTGTATCATGTGTTGTAGATTTAAATATGTCCCGATTAGACGAAAAATATGCCGACCCCCGTTTTTCTAATTGCTGAATGGATTCAATATCTGACTGTTGGAGAAACTTCGCAAAAGGGGTAGGAACGGTAGATATCACCTTGTCCATTACCATAAGATCTTCTAATTTTTCATAGTTGTTACCCACTTTCGCCGCCCTAGTCCATTTTTTAAATGTGCTTTGCACGTTAGAGATGTAATCTAAGAAGGTTTCAGTTGCTTTTGGCTTAATTTGGGAGAACTGAATTTGGTACCCAGTGGCGTCTAAAAGAAAGTGTTGCATGATCCTATCGTGAATGTACTGATAATTGTTCCTTAGCTCTGTAGGGATAGATTTTATTACTTTTAACGACTCCCCACTGAGGTTTCTCATGTAGATCATTGCCCAGTCATCCAAAGGTATTTTCTGAGTCTTTAGTTGGAATTCTATATTCTCAGTCCATGCGCTAATTGAATCCCCTACGCTATATGGTTTGATAAGGCCTTTATACTTACTAAATTTGTTCTGTTCTTCTTGGCTCTTTTGTTTGCTAGAGGCTATCTGTATGTTTGAATCTACCTCCATTTCCTTCATTTTTAATTTAGTTTCTGAGTCTACTTGTATCTGCTTTTGTTTGGTGACATGATCTAATTCTAACTGTTTCTGTTGGGTGACTTGATCTAACTCTAACTGTTTCTGTTTGGTAGCCTCTTCGATTTCTTTCATTTCTTTTTGGTGTTGTCTTTCTAGTGCTCTTTCGTCTCTTTCTAGAGCAGCTTTTCTCTCTGTCTCTTCTCTTTGTAGAGCAGTTTTTCTTTCTGTTTCTTCTCTCTGTTGAGCTATTTCTTCTTTATATTTTTGATCCGCCCACTTCTCTAATTTATCTCCAGTGTGGCCCATTTCTTTGCCTGCCTGGATACAATCACTTAGTGACGCCATTTTGTGGCTTTATGCTAGTTCAAAATGATATCACAGTAAATTTTACACAATGGTTTGTAATTATGTGTTAGTAATTTACATCTTTACTGAAAAAGAAGATGCATGATTAATTTAGAGCATACCAAAATATTCTGAAAATATACTCATCTAATTCTTTGGAAAATACGGTTCTTGGGATGTTCCACCGCTGTCTTCCACACTCACAAAATGATTGACTTGAGAACACAATGGATGCTTCTGTTTAGTAGAGCATCAATAATTTAGACACATGCATATGTTGTAAATACATGTTTATCTTTCATGCGGCTGATGAATGAAAAAATGTGATAGATAATGATAAATGGTGTTAATGAATGAATGGTATGATAGTCTGAATGATTGTCATGATTCGTAAGATGATTCGTCGTATGACAGTCGATGTCGTCTTGTCTTCACTTTCTGACTAGTTTGGTATAACTTCGTTCTAAGGCTTCGTTCAGTAGCTAATCTATTTACTGAATATGATGAATGGTGACATTGATGGCTGTATCACACAAAATGAAATGTACACGATGGTTTGCTTGACAAAATAAACTGATAATTGTATACATTTTCATTACTTTCCGTAGAATAACACACTTTCTTCAATTTCCGTAGAATCTCACAATTTGTAACTTAATTTTGCTTCATTGTGGTTCAAGCTCCACAAATGGTATGATCGTAATTATTCACAAAAGTAAATTATTTCTGCCATTGTGTGCAAACAAATTTACATTACTTTCAAATATTTTAACTCAGAAATGATGTCGAATGGTGCTTGTTGACGCTGGTTCAGAAATTTCTGATACCAATAGCCTGTTGACGTTGGTTCAGGGACTTCTGACACCAATTGCCTGTTGACGTTGGTTCAGGGACTTCTGACACCAATTGGGGTCCTGCCTGTCAGCAACTTGCTTGCGACAGGTCTTTCAGGACTCCCCTACTTTTGCACCGCACGAAATAACAACTCGTGTCATTTGCAAAAGGAATGCAATTTATTTAGAGCTGGTCATTCATAAGCTCTGCGAGCGGCATGCTTCATTGACATTAAACAACATGGATGTAATGAAGTGGTGAGAAATGATACTAGTAATCACAATCTAAATCTAAAGCCTAATATTAACTATTGCCTAGAAACTTATAGCATTTGTCAAGAACACGTCTACTCTCTAATCGTCTCCAGTCTGGTCTGTCCACCCTACACATTGCGTGGTCAAGCACGGACGCTGTATCCTCCTTGCATTAGCGAGTCTTGCGTGCATAGCGTCCCAAGCACGCTGGCTCGTGAACTTGAGTAACCGGGTACTCCACGGTTACTCGTAAGGCCAAGCTTCCCAATGGCTTGGGGAAGCCCTCGCTCAACTGTCCTTAGTGCTCCCTTGGTTGACACAAATGTGTCCCCTTGTGAAGCTATTTATAGGGCTGGTGTCTCTCCTGTCTGGTGTCTCCCTACTAGACTTGTCTTAACTCTTATTAACTCTCTAAATACTTATTGGAGATTCTGACAGTCACCTTCATCTTCGTCCCGGGACATGCGGGAGTCAAGGGAAATGAACGAGCTGACAAACTGGCTGGCTCTGCACCCCCTGTAGATGGCCAGCCCATGGATCGTGCCGATGTTATTAACGTCCTTAAAGATATAGCGAGAACAGAGGACTTTGACGTCAATGATTCCACATCGCTGTCCAGGATTAAAAACCTGGGAGTAAGAGTCGGCACAGCCAGACGCGAGAGGTACATCGGGAAAACAAAGCGCCTCGTCAACCAACACAGAACTGGCACTATTAGTCACCGGACGCTGATGCATATGCTGGGGGGAGGATCTGAGCACCTATGGACATGTCCGGAGTGCAATGAAGATACCCCAACTGATAACTGGTCTAAAAATATGGGGCTAGCACCATATACTCAGTACAGCTCATGGTGTGAGAGCTGGTCCTTGACTTTCACAGATGTGATGTTTATGGTTGTTGTGTTCCTCTTTACTCAACACTTGTTGGTCTCTAATGATGGGGTATCACAGTGAACAAGCTATCACAGTGATCTTGACAGGAACAGCCACAAAGCATGTGCCAGAATATCTCTGGTAGATAACTCAATGAAGGTGATGGTGGCCAACTATGTTTGCTTGGCCGGTCTTCCCTGCCCCAACACCCAGTGTAAACCATTTCTGCAAACTACAAACTATGTACATACTATTGTGTAGGCGTGCCCATAATTTCAGCCATTACATTTACAAATAATTATGGCTATCCTATCACAACTGATTAGAAGCCCATACAAAATAATATTGCTACACAAGTTAATCACATGCACTTTGGCAACTGTTACAGCCACAGTCTGACAGGGAAACAGTGATGCCGACTGAGCTGTCCAGGGTTTTCATGAATAAGTGTAACATTTGTTTACTTTGTGTTTGTGTTATTTTCTGGTGTAAATTTGAAACTGTTTTCATAGTTTAGTTTATCATATTTCACAATTCACTGGGTTAACTTGTTTAGCTAACTTTGTTTAACTTGTGATAGAATATCCTGAGTTGTGTGGTCATGTGTAATAAACTAGAAATTGTTATTCTTTGTTAACAGACATGAACGTAATACACTATTATAACAATAGTACACTTACTGACATTTGCAAAGTAAGCAAATAAAGTTTGTTTATCCTTCTTCTTCTTTTATTCGCTGTTGATTATGCTAAATTTGAGTGGCTATGTGACCAATGGCTGACTAAACATGTCTTTGGTTTACTTACTGGGGTGGAAATAATAGTAAAGGACTTTCTTCTTTGAAGTGGTAATGACAAACAACATAACTTGAAGTCTTATTGGTGTGTATTTTGTGAATATATAAGTTTCAACTGCAGCTAGCTCTGTAAAATGCCTTCAATCTCTGTAATATGACCACCAACATGTAAAATTACCATAACTTCTCCACCTGCTGTCTTGCCAGGTTCGTAACCTTAAGCAAAGTTTAGTGATTTTATACCATACCAATGCCAAACCTGGACAATGACAGAAGAAGAGAAAAGAAAAATCACAACAACAGAAATGAGATTCCTGAGAAGAATGCTCAACGTATCAAGAATAGATAAGATCAGAAATGAAGAAATCAGGACTAAAGTGGGGGTTACAGCTGCACTAGATTTTATTAGAAGGCAGCAAGTCAAATGGTTTGGCCATGCAAGTAGGTTACCAACTAACAGTATACCACAAAAGCAATAATGTACAGATCAGACGGAAGCAGAGGAAGAGGCCGACCACGTAAACGATGGACGCAGGGAATAACAGAGTCTATAGGAACATCGATACATGAAGCCCATAAGCGGGCACTCTGCCGCTGTTTATACTTCACCTTCATTCTTAAACTGCCAGTGTGCTGATGCCGAGGCTGGGGTAGTGGGTTCAACACCAACGCTGGTCAGTAGGGAGTCCTTGACTTGGGGGCGTAAGTTACAAGTACCTCTGAAGTCAGAGTGGGTTTGTCTGATGGCGAGAGACACTGGTAATATAGAAAGCTAATCCATACACACAAAGTAATCAGTCCAGTGCACTAGAAATAGTGGCATATGATGGTCTACGCTTGAGTTTAAAGCGAGCAAGCGAAAATAAACATCAGCCTTGCTGACTGGTGAGGGTGATCATGTTTCTCCACATCTTGCAGTCTCCAGTGGCATGCATCAATTTGTGTGCTGTAGGTTGCTGTCTCAGACACAGAATGATCACTATGTCTAATGAACAAATGAAAATAAAATAAAGAATTCCCACAAAGTTTCCAGTTAAGAAGATTTATGCTGAAGATTAAGAAAATAATGATGACAGAAGACTTCCTGTGGCAAAGAAAAGAAACTTCTAAACAGACAGTAGATCCAGGAAATCCTACCCCGTGAGTCTTTAACTAAAATACTCAGCTTTCCCACTACTGAGTTAAAGGGGCAGAGTTTGGTGGCACCACAAACATCCTGACACTTAACATAGAAATAAATCCAATATGTGGAGTATAGTTAATATTCATCTATTGGATGACATGTAATTTAGTATCACATGACAAGATGTGATCTTAGGATGCTGTACAACTGGTGGTCTGTAAGTATGACAACTTAACTTTGGTTATCTGGTTCTGCTCGTGCCAGCTCCAACTTTCTACACTTGTCACCAGGAGGTATGCTCTGGACTTGGCTTGTCAACTTGGATTGAAACTCCAGCCCCTTCAGCAATACTCAATCTGGAACTGTCAAAACAAATGGCACGCCTTAGATACAGTAGCTGAACTGGGTTTTAATATTTGATTTTTTTTTTTTTATTGAAACATGCCACTCTGCATGAAGCATGCCTGTCTTCACTTTTTTTAGTATGCTCTGTGAGTCCGTTAAAATCATGACACGAGTATACAGTCCTCTAGCCAGGGGAACACTGCACTTGGGTATGATTGATTGATTGATTGATTTAGGAATCGACATCACAACATTCGGGGCATTCCCATAAGTGCTCCGTCCCCATCCTCAGCAGCCAGCGAAGAGTTCCAACACTAATAGTACCAGTAGCAATCTGATTATAAGTCCGTCTCGCCTTTCCTTTGAGCGTTGAGCGAGACCCTTCGTCACTCCTCGTTGTCTCATTCTTGCCAGACCATGGTAATCCATTTGCTCCTCCGAGGTGTGCACGTGCTCCCACATACTTGGATATGAGACTAAAATAACTGATAATGAAATAACGCAAATGGTGGAATCATAGATTTAGGTAGGGATTTAGACAAACTTGGGGGGGGGGGGGGGGAGGATCTAGATATTGTAGTCAGAAAACACAAGGCAAGGAAAGATTGTCGAAGGCTTTGACCGCCATGTATGATTGTGTTACTTGAGATCTAGTAAAGTCTACCGTCTACTTCTTGTTTTGTGTGGGTGTGTGCGTGTGTAAAGGGAGCAAAACGAAACAAGCGATGACTGTGAATGTGCAACCTTGACAAAACTGCAAGAACCAGAAATCAAAGTGGTGGGGCCAGACAAAATCATTTTATGTCAAGTCAAGTCAGAAGATAAAGAGCAGAAGACATTTACTAAAGCATACTCTGCACAACTATATAATTAGTTATTCTCGTCAAGTTGGCTATTTAATTCGACTTTAATACAAACATGGAGCTGAAAGTGACAGAGCCATAAGGGATAAGATCCGGTACAATAAAGAGGTTTTGAAGGTAGATAAAGAAATTCAAGAACAATACAGAGTGATTGTGAAAAATAGGTATATCGCAAGAGCTAAAATACAGAATATAAACGAACAATGGGAAATGTTAAGGGATTCCATTAATCAAACGAGCAAAGAAATATTGCTAGAGAGAAGCCAAAAGGCTAATAAAAAATGGATGACTGAAGAAATATCAATGGCTGCGGTCTCCGACCAGTAAGGTCACTGCCATAGAGGAAAGCAACGGCAAACTACCTCTTTAAAAGTGCCTAGTATACCATGATTCGCTTAAAGACCGATCATCGCAAGACAAGGACAGAGACGTTAAAATTAGCAACTTGGAACGTTAGGACGTTAAACAACGACGGAAAATTAGAAAACATAAAACAAGAAATTGAAAGGGAAAAAATTAATATTTTAGGTATGTGCGAAACGAGATGGACAGGAGCAGGCATCAAGATAGAAGAAGATTTCAAGATTATTTATTCTGGAGGTGAAGATCGTCATAGGGGAGTGGCAATTATTCTGGACCGGAAAACATCAAAATCTATTCAAGGATATTGGGCCGTGTCGGACAGAGTTCTACTAGTTAAATTAAGTGGCAGACCTTTTAGCATAAATATTATTCAAGTATATGCCCCAACAGGAGAATCCAGTGAAGATAGTGTAGAAGAATTTTATAATGACATTGAGTCTGCCTTAAAGAAATGTAAAAATTCAGAAATAAACATCATAATAGGGGACTTCAATGCAAAAGTAGGAAATCAAGGAGATAGATACACAGTAGGAAACTATGGTTTAGGAGAGAGAAATGAAAGAGGATACAGACTCGTAGAGTGGGCAAAAGAACAGGAAATGATTGTAGGAAACACCTGGTTCAAACAACACCCTAGAAGATTATGGACATGGAGGAGTCCTGATACCAGGATTAGAAATCAGATTGACTACATTCTGATTAGCAGAAGATTTAGAAACGCATTAACAATAGCAAAAACAGTTCCCAGTGCTGATTGTTATAGTGACCACAGATTACTCACAGGAACATTGAGGATAAAGTTGAAGAAAGTCAAGTATATAACAGGAAACACTAAATATGATTTGTGTACATTGAGTAATGACAAGGAAATACAAAACAAATTCAACATAGAAGTACAGAACAGATTTGAAATTTTGTCTGATCTAGAGATCCTATTCCAGGATGTGGATGATCAATGGGAAACGTTGAAGAATTCAATCAATGTGGCTGCAGAAACAACTATTCCAAAATTAAAGAAGGTGGGTCGTAAGAAATGGATGACTGAAGGAATTTTACACCTCATGGAAACAAGAAGACTCAGCAAAAATAATTCTGTCAAATATGAAGAAATTCACAGACAAGTCAGAACATTATGTAAGGAGGCAAAAGAAGCATGGCTTGAGGAAAAGTGCTTAGAAATTGAAAGCCAACACAACAGTCAAAATACCAAATTAGTGCACAAAAGAATTCAGGAACTTACTAATAAAAGAACAAGTACATCAACCGGGTGTCTAAAAACTGAAGATGGCAAAATCATAATAGAAAAAGACCAGATTCTACAGGTATGGACAGATTATGTGAAACACCTTTATGATGATAACAGAGACGAACAGTATGATATTAGATTTAATAATGAAGGACCGCCAATTTTGGAGATGGAGGTTCGAAATGTTCTTAAGCATATGAAAGCTGGCAAGGCCCCCGGTGCAGATAACATCACAACAGAAATGATTAAAGCTTTAGAAGAATTTGGACTAGATCAAGTCACCAGACTGCTGAACACATTATATGATACTGGAGATATACCTCCTGAATTATGTAACTCTATATTTATTGCAATCCCAAAGAAATCAGGAACCTTGGAATGTGATCAACATAGAACAATTAGTATAATGAGTCACATCACAAAGATTTTGCTAAGAATTATCATGCAAAGAATGAGGAAGAAGATACAACCTGAAATAGGGGAAGAACAATGCGGGTTTGTAGAAGGAAAGGGTACAGTAAATGCTGTGTATATGCTGCGAACAGTTATTGAACGTGCTATAGAAGTAAACAAGGATATACATCTTTGCTTTATTGACTATACAAAGGCTTTTGATAGCGTTAGACATGTCAGCATGGTGGATATGCTTGCAGATCTACAAATTGATGGGAAAGACATTAGACTTATAAAAAACATATATTGGAAACAACAAGCTGCAATAAGGATTGATAATGAAGTGGGACAGTATCAGCCAATTAAGAGAGGTGTTAGGCAGGGATGTGTGATGTCTCCAGATCTTTTTTCCCTGTACAGTGAAAATATTTTCAGAAATGTAGAGGATATAAATGGAATCAGCATTGGAGGACGAAACATCAATAACATTAGATATGCAGATGATACAGTATTAATTGCAGACAATGAGCAGGACCTGCAACAATTAGTAGATGCGGTTGTTGTACACAGTGAGCAACTGGGGTTAGAATTAAATTGTAAAAAGACTCAGGTTATGGTCGTCAGTAGGAAGGAAGAAGTGCCACAATGTAATATACAAGTAAATGGAAATATTCTTCAACAAGTGAATCGGTACAATTATCTTGGAACAGTTATAACATCTGATGGGAGATGCCTTGAAGAGATTAGAACAAGAATCGCCATGGCGAAAGTAGCCTTTAGCAAGATGAAAAACATTCTGACCAATAAGAAGATGTCAATTGAAACGAGAAAAAGAGTGTTGAGGGGATACATAGAGCCTGTTCTTTTGTATGGATGTGAAACTTGGACAATGAGCAGTCAAGCTGAAAAGCATCTGATGGCTGCAGAAATGTGGTTTCTGAGGAAAATGCAAAGAATACCATGGACAGACAGAAAAACCAATGACCAAGTACTACAGGAGACAAATGAACATCGTAAACTGATTAGAGAAATTAGACGTAGACAGTCAAAATTTTTTGGACATGTTATGAGAAGAAATGGATTGGAGAACTTAGTGACAACTGGCAAGATCGAGGGGAACAGACCAAGAGGAAGACCGAGAGGAAAATACCTGGATGGCTTGGCCACATGGCATGGACGAGACAGGAACACTGAGCTGATCCACGACACTGGTGATCGAGTGAAATGGCGAGTCATGACCGCCCACGCTTTGCGGCATGGCACATGATTGATTGATTGAAGAAATATTAAAGTTGATGGCCAAAAGAAAAAAGAGTAAAAATGATAAGCATGTATATAATGAGATAAATAAAGAAATAAGAAATAATTGTGTGAAGGCAAAAGAAAGTTGGTTAAATGAACAATGCAAGAACATTGAATTAAAATATATTAAAGATACAAAAAGTATGGACAAACAAATCAGTGAGATTACAGGAAGAAAAATAAGAATAAATACTGGTTGTTTAAAATCAAAAACAGGAAATATATTATTGGAGGAAGATATATTAAATGATGGAGAGAGAGCAGAATTAACAGAAGAAAGAAACTTATAAGGTCCACCCATTCTAAAAGAAGAAGTTTATGACGCTATTAAGCATATGAAGAAAGGAAAATCAGATGGAATCACAATAGAATGATTAGAAGTAATGGGAGAATTTGGAATAGCATTCAAAATGTTGAATGATATTTATAGCAGTGGATATATATCAAACGATTTGTTGAAATCTGTATTTATAGCTATACCAAAATACCAGGAGCAATTGAATGCAAAGATTTTCGTACGATTAACCTCATAAATCATGTCACTAAGCTTCTACTCAGAATTATAATGAGAAGAACAAGGAAGAAAATAAAAATGGAAATTGGCGAAGAACAGTATGGATTTGTGAAAGGAACAGGTACAAACAATACAACATACACATTTCGAACACTATTAGAAAGATCGGTAGAGACAAAGAAAGACATATATTTGTACTTCATTGATTATACTAAGGCATTTGATAAAGTAAAACATGATGAACTGATTAAAATGTTGAAAGATATTAACATTGATGGGAAAGATCTCAGAATAATAAAAGATATTTACTGGAACCAAACAGTAGCAATTAAAATGGGAAATAAAGAAGGAAATTATGAACACATAAAGTTGGGAGTAAGATAGGGATGTGTTTTGTCACCGGATCTCTTCTCCCTATATAGCGAAGTAATAATGAGAGAGATCAAAGAAAAGCCATGAATAATATTTGCAGGTTATAATATAAATAATATACGCTATGCAGATGGCACAGTATTGATATCGGATAATGCAACAGATCTACAACAATTGTTGGACATTGTTGTAACTGAGAGTGCAAAGAAAGGACTCTCCTTGAATATCAAGAAAACAGTAACAATGGTGATATCAAAGAAATAGGTGACACCCACATGTGAAATAGAGATAGAAGGGAAAATTCTTCACCAATTTATAACATCGGACGGAAGATGCACAACAGAGATCAAGAGCAGAATAGGGCAAGGAAAAGCAGCATTTCAGAAAATGAAGAATATCTTATGCAATAAGTCATTATCACTGAATGTAAGAAAGAGAGTGCTGGGGTGCTATATAGAACCTGTTTTGCTGTATGGCTGCGAATATTTGGATATAAATGAACACATTAGGAATAGATTGGAAGCAACAGAGATGTGGTTCCTTAGACGAATGTTGCAAATTCCTTGGACTGCCAAAGTAACTAACAATGAATGCCTTAAGGAGGCTAACGAAACTAGAACATTACATACAACAATAAGACAGAGACAAACACCTTTTTTTTTTGGATCATGTGATGAGAAGAGAGGCGCTAAAGAACATCGTGACAACTGAAAAGATCGAGGGGAAGAGAGGCAGACCGCCAGAAATAATGCTGGATGGATTCAGACGGTGGCATGGAAGAATATCAACGGCAGTGTTGATCCAGAAAACCAAAGACCGAGATCTGTGGAGAGTCACGAACGCCTACGCCAGTCAGCACGGCACTTGATGATGATGACAATAAAGTCGATCCTCTCGAATTTTAACACTTTTTTTTTAAAAGCGTAACTTGTGTAAAAGAAGAGTGGTTGCAGAAACAATGCAGAGAAATATATGATCTGGAAATAAAACACAACCCGAAAGAATCTATATCTATAAAACACAATGTATGTCTGTGGGGATGTATATGATGCGTTCGATAACGGTCCATCTGATTGAGATGAAATTTTCTACACGTCTTCTTTTCATTCCAGTGCAACCAACTGTTATAGTTGTTTTTTTATTGTAGAATCAGCTATTTACTTACTAAAATTTAATAATTAAATTACATGACTTAACATAAGAAATAATATATAAAGGGACATAACTTTTAGTAGCATTGCTATATCTTAGGTTAAGTCCCCTGGCTATAGATAGACAGACAGACAGACAGATAGATAGATAGATAGATAGATAGATAGATAGATAGATAGATAGATAGATAGAACGAACGAACGAACGAACAAACTTTATTTTCAAAGGGTTAAGAATTGGGCACGCAGGCCCGTCTAACATTCTGCCCTTCTATCACTCTCTTCCATACATTATTTCATTCACACATCATTCAAGGCTAACAGAGAACAGCAACAATATAAAACTTATGCATTATAAAATCATTGGCAAAATGCGAACATCAAAACTACATGACACAGTAACATTAGATAATGGTCAGACACTTATTAGCCATGTGGAATATACTGGCCTACCAAAAGGGGACTGGCTGTTATACTAGGGTTTTGTTATTATTATTATTATCACTATTATTATGGGGGAAGGTAATCCGTACTGAGATAGTGTTCGAGTTATTTGCGATTATATGAATAAGGATTGGTGATGTCTTTTATTTCTTGTGGAAGATTGTTCCACAGCTGAGCTGCAGAGTACGTTAAGCTTGTTTTGTATAAGTCAATCCTAGGCTTCGGAATGTGTAATATATTTAAACGTTTACTGTGTCTAGCATTATATTTAAACAATGGCCAAAGGTAATTTGGGGCATTCCGATGCAAGATTTTGTGAATTAGTTTAGCTTTATTGAAAAGCAGGCGTTTGCGGAGTGGTAGTAACTGAAGGCGTTTATACAGGCTGGGATTGTCAGATAAATGTTTGCTATAAATTAGACTCATGGCCCGTTTCTAGATAGATAGATAGATAGATAGATAGATAGATAGATAGATAGATAGATAGATAGACAGACAAACAGCCGGGCCGGGTTGTCAGACAGACAGACAGACAGACAGACAGACAGACAGACAGTCGGGAACGGGCACTTATATGAATTAAATGAGATGCTCCCCGTCAGGGGCTGGGCGAAGCCGGGCCGGGTCAGACAGACAGACAGATAGACAGACATACAGATAGTCGGGTACGGGAGCTTATATGACTACTTATATGAATTAAATGAGATGCTCCCCACCAGGAGCTGGGCGAAGCCGGGCCGGGTCAGACAGACAGACAGACAAGCAGACAGACAGATAGATAGATCCCCGCCAGGGCCTGGGCGAAGCCGGGCCGGGTCAGCTAGTTACATATATAAAAACATTTACAAAGAAGAAAAATAATAAACAGGAAACGGTTGTATCAGAGAAAAAACATTGGGAAATTATAATTAATAACACTGACATAATAAAAAAGATGAATAGATTCTCGGACAACAGGGTTAATAGACCAACATTGTATAATACTCAAGATTGGCCAAAAATATTCAAAGCTGAAGTAATAAAAGGCTATTAAATAGATGAAAAAAGGAGAGGCTGCAGGTCCTGACAAGATAACAGAAATGATAAAATCCTTATCCAGCTTTGGCATTGAAACTATCACATAATTATGTAATCTTATATATAAAAGGCAATCTCCGTATTTATGTATCTATGTATGTCCTTGATGCGATCGCGAACGGCCCATCCGATTGAGATGAAATTTTCTACACGCCTTCCTTTCATTCCAGAGCTGCCAACTGTGATATTTTTTTAGTGTGCAATCGCCTGCTTACTCAGTATTATTTCATTTTTCATTTTTCATCATAATGTCATATATTTCAGGGGACCTAACTCCGTAAAAGTTATTTCAAGGGGCATAACTTTTCTGTATAACTTATAGTCATATTGTGGCATCGTTTTCAAAGATTTATAAACTCTGTGTCCATAGTTATGTACCGGCATATGAGTTATAATAAATAATGATACAATCTGTAAGGCATTTTCAAAGTTTTCATAAAAATAATGCACAATGCATAACATTGTAACTCATCTTTATTTGCTTAAGAAGTTACTGTAGTCATGCAGGTGATTAGAAAGAGTTTTCAGATGGTGTGTGGAAGGACATTCTTTTAAGTTAGGTTTTATGTTGTATGAATTTAATGAGAACTTATATGACTACTTATATGAATTAAATGAGATGCTCCCCACCAGGGACTGGGCGAAGCCGGACAGGGTCAGGCAGACAGATAGACAGACAGACAGACAGATAGTCGGGAACGGGAACTTATATGACTACTTATATGAATTAAATGAGATGCTCCACACCAGGAGCTGGGCAATGCCGGGCCGGGTCAGACAGACAGACAGACAGACAGACAGACAGACAGACAGACAGACAGTCGGTAACGGGAACGAGAACTTATATGACTACTTATATGAATTAAATGAGATGCTCCCCACCAGTGACTGGGCGAAGCCGGGCAGGGTCAGCTAGTCTTATATATAAATAAGGATCGTCTGTATGTATCTATGTATTTCCTTTATGTGTTCGCGAACGGCCCATCCGATTGAGATGAAATTTTCTACACGCCTACCTTTCATTCCAGAGCTGCCAACTGTGATATTTTGTAAGTGTGAAATCGCCTGCTTACTCAGTATTATTTCATTTTTCATTATAATTTCATATATTTCAGGGGACCTAACTCCGTAAAAGTTATTTCAAGGGGCATAACTTTTCTGTATAACTTATAGTCATATTGTGGCATCGTTTTCAAAGATTTATAAACTCTGTGTCCATAGTTATGTACCGGCATATGAGTTATAATAAATAATGATACAATCTGTAAGGCATTTTCAAAGTTTTCATAAAAATAATGCACAATGCATAACATTGTAACTCATCTTTATTTGCTTAAGAAGTTACTGTAGTCATGCAGGTGATTAGAAAGAGTTTTCATTAAAAATAATGGATGGTGTGTGGAAGGACATTCTTTTAAGTTACTTTTTTTGTTGTATGAATTTAATGAGAACTTATATGACTACTTATATGAATTAAATGAGATGCTCCCCACCAGGGACTGGGCGAAGCCGGACAGAGTCAGACAGACAGACAGACAGACAGACAGACAGACAGACAGACAGACAGACATAGTCGGGAACGGGAACTTATATGACTACTTATATGAATTAAATGAGATGCTCCACACCAGGAGCTGGTCAATGCCGGGCCGGGTCAGACAGACAGACAGACAGACAGACAGACAGACAGACAGACAGACAGACAGACAGACAGTCGGTAACGAGAACTTATATGACTACTTATATGAATTAAATGAGATGCTCCCCACCAGTGACTGGGCGAAGCCGGGCAGGGTCAGCTAGTCTTATATATAAATTAGGATCGTCTGTCTGTCTGTATGTATGTATCTATGTATGTCCTTTATTTGTTCGCGAACGGCCCATCCGATTGAGATGAAATTTTCTACACGCCTTCCTTTCATTCCAGAGCTGCCAACTGTGATATTTTGTTAGTGTGAAATCGCCTGCTTACTCAGTATTATTTCATTTTTCATTATAATTTCATATATTTCAGGGGACCTAACTCCGTAAAAGTTATTTCAAGGGGCATAACTTTTCTGTATAACTTATAGTCATATTGTGGCATCGTTTTCAAAGATTTATAAACTCTGTGTCCATAGTTATGTACCGGCATATGAGTTATAATAAATAATGATACAATCTGTAAGGCATTTTAAAGTTTTCATAAAAATAATGCACAATGCATAACATTGTAACTCATCTTTTTTTGCTTAAGAAGTTACTGTAGTCATGCAGGTGATTAGAAAGAGTTTTCATTAAAAATAATGGATGGTGTGTGGAAGGACATTCTTTTAAGTTACTTTTGTTGTTGTATGAATTTAATGAGAACTTATATGACTACTTATATGAATTAAATGATATGCTCCCCACCAGGGACTGGGCGAAGCCGGACAGGGTCAGGCAGACAGACAGACAGACAGACAGACAGACAGACAGATAGTCGGTAACGGGAACGGGAACTTATATGACTACTTATATGAATTAAATGAGATGCTCCCCACCAGGGACTGGGCGAAGCCGGGCAGGGTCAGGCAGACAGATAGACAGACAGATAGACAGTCGGGAACGGGAACTTATATGACTACTTATATGAATTAAATGAGATGCTCCACACCAGGAGCTGGGCAATGCCGGGCCGGGTCAGACAGACAGACAGACAAGCAGACAGACAGATAGATAGATAGATCCCCGCCAGGGCCTGGGCGAAGCCGGGCCGGGTCAGCTAGTTACATATATAAAAACATTTACAAAGAAGAAAAATAATAAACAGGAAACGGTTGTATCAGAGAAAAAAACATTGGGAAATTATAATTAATAACACTGACATAATAAAAAAGATGAATAGATTCTCGGACAACAGGGTTAATAGACCAACATTGTATAATACTCAAGATTGGCCAAAAATATTCAAAGCTGAAGTAATAAAAGGCTATTAAATAGATGAAAAAAGGAGAGGCTGCAGGTCCTGACAAGATAACAGAAATGATAAAATCCTTATCCAGCTTTGGCATTGAAACTATCACATAATTATGTAATCTTATATATAAAAGGCAATCTCCGTATTTATGTATCTATGTATGTCCTTGATGCGCTCGCGAACGGCCCATCCGATTGAGATGAAATTTTCTACACGCCTTCCTTTCATTCCAGAGCTGCCAACTGTGATATTTTTTTAGTGTGAAATCGCCTGCTTACTCAGTATTATTTCATTTTTCATCATAATGTCATATATTTCAGGGGACCTAACTCCGTAAAAGTTATTTCAAGGGGCATAACTTTTCTGTATAACTTATAGTCATATTGTGGCATCGTTTTCAAAGATTTATAAACTCTGTGTCCATAGTTATGTACCGGCATATGAGTTATAATAAATAATGATACAATCTGTAAGGCATTTTCAAAGTTTTCATAAAAATAATGCACAATGCATAACATTGTAACTCATCTTTATTTGCTTAAGAAGTTACTGTAGTCATGCAGGTGATTAGAAAGAGTTTTCAGATGGTGTGTGGAAGGACATTCTTTTAAGTTAGGTTTTATGTTGTATGAATTTAATGAGAACTTATATGACTACTTATATGAATTAAATGAGATGCTCCCCACCAGGGACTGGGCGAAGCCGGACAGGGTCAGGCAGACAGATAGACAGACAGACAGACAGATAGTCGGGAACGGGAACTTATATGACTACTTATATGAATTAAATGAGATGCTCCACACCAGGAGCTGGGCAATGCCGGGCCGGGTCAGACAGACAGACAGACAGACAGACAGACAGACAGACAGACAGACAGACAGTCGGTAACGGGAACGAGAACTTATATGACTACTTATATGAATTAAATGAGATGCTCCCCACCAGTGACTGGGCGAAGCCGGGCAGGGTCAGCTAGTCTTATATATAAATAAGGATCGTCTGTATGTATCTATGTATTTCCTTTATGTGTTCGCGAACGGCCCATCCGATTGAGATGAAATTTTCTACACGCCTACCTTTCATTCCAGAGCTGCCAACTGTGATATTTTGTTAGTGTGAAATCGCCTGCTTACTCAGTATTATTTCATTTTTCATTATAATTTCATATATTTCAGGGGACCTAACTCCGTAAAAGTTATTTCAAGGGGCATAACTTTTCTGTATAACTTATAGTCATATTGTGGCATCGTTTTCAAAGATTTATAAACTCTGTGTCCATAGTTATGTACCGGCATATGAGTTATAATAAATAATGATACAATCTGTAAGGCATTTTCAAAGTTTTCATAAAAATAATGCACAATGCATAACATTGTAACTCATCTTTATTTGCTTAAGAAGTTACTGTAGTCATGCAGGTGATTAGAAAGAGTTTTCATTAAAAATAATGGATGGTGTGTGGAAGGACATTCTTTTAAGTTACTTTTTTTGTTGTATGAATTTAATGAGAACTTATATGACTACTTATATGAATTAAATGAGATGCTCCCCACCAGGGACTGGGCGAAGCCGGACAGAGTCAGACAGACAGACAGACAGACAGACAGACAGACAGACAGACAGACAGACAGACAGACAGACAGACATAGTCGGGAACGGGAACTTATATGACTACTTATATGAATTAAATGAGATGCTCCACACCAGGAGCTGGTCAATGCCGGGCCGGGTCAGACAGACAGACAGACAGACAGACAGACAGACAGACAGACAGACAGACAGTCGGTAACGAGAACTTATATGACTACTTATATGAATTAAATGAGATGCTCCCCACCAGTGACTGGGCGAAGCCGGGCAGGGTCAGCTAGTCTTATATATAAATTAGGATCGTCTGTCTGTCTGTATGTATGTATCTATGTATGTCCTTTATTTGTTCGCGAACGGCCCATCCGATTGAGATGAAATTTTCTACACGCCTTCCTTTCATTCCAGAGCTGCCAACTGTGATATTTTGTTAGTGTGAAATCGCCTGCTTACTCAGTATTATTTCATTTTTCATTATAATTTCATATATTTCAGGGGACCTAACTCCGTAAAAGTTATTTCAAGGGGCATAACTTTTCTGTATAACTTATAGTCATATTGTGGCATCGTTTTCAAAGATTTATAAACTCTGTGTCCATAGTTATGTACCGGCATATGAGTTATAATAAATAATGATACAATCTGTAAGGCATTTTTAAAGTTTTCATAAAAATAATGCACAATGCATAACATTGTAACTCATCTTTTTTTGCTTAAGAAGTTACTGTAGTCATGCAGGTGATTAGAAAGAGTTTTCATTAAAAATAATGGATGGTGTGTGGAAGGACATTCTTTTAAGTTACTTTTGTTGTTGTATGAATTTAATGAGAACTTATATGACTACTTATATGAATTAAATGAGATGCTCCCCACCAGGGACTGGGCGAAGCCGGACAGGGTCAGGCAGACAGACAGACAGACAGACAGACAGACAGACAGATAGTCGGTAACGGGAACGGGAACTTATATGACTACTTATATGAATTAAATGAGATGCTCCCCACCAGGGACTGGGCGAAGCCGGGCAGGGTCAGGCAGACAGATAGACAGACAGATAGACAGTCGGGAACGGGAACTTATATGACTACTTATATGAATTAAATGAGATGCTCCACACCAGGAGCTGGGCAATGCCGGGCCGGGTCAGACAGACAGACAGACAAGCAGACAGACAGATAGATAGATAGATCCCCGCCAGGGCCTGGGCGAAGCCGGGCCGGGTCAGCTAGTTACATATATAAAAACATTTACAAAGAAGAAAAATAATAAACAGGAAACGGTTGTATCAGAGAAAAAAACATTGGGAAATTATAATTAATAACACTGACATAATAAAAAAGATGAATAGATTCTCGGACAACAGGGTTAATAGACCAACATTGTATAATACTCAAGATTGGCCAAAAATATTCAAAGCTGAAGTAATAAAAGGCTATTAAATAGATGAAAAAAGGAGAGGCTGCAGGTCCTGACAAGATAACAGAAATGATAAAATCCTTATCCAGCTTTGGCATTGAAACTATCACATAATTATGTAATCTTATATATATAAAAGGCAATCTCCGTATTTATGTATCTATGTATGTCCTTGATGCGCTCGCGAACGGCCCATCCGATTGAGATGAAATTTTCTACACGCCTTCCTTTCATTCCAGAGCTGTCAACTGTGATATTATTTTAGTGTGAAATCGCCTGCTTACTCAGTATTATTTCATTTTTCATTTTTCATCATAATGTCATATATTTCAGGGGACCTAACTCCGTAAAAGTTATTTCAAGGGGCATAACTTTTCTGTATAACTTATAGTCATATTGTGGCATCGTTTTCAAAGATTTATAAACTCTGTGTCCATAGTTATGTACCGGCATATGAGTTATAATAAATAATGATACAATCTGTAAGGCATTTTCAAAGTTTTCATAAAAATAATGCACAATGCATAACATTGTAACTCATCTTTATTTGCTTAAGAAGTTACTGTAGTCATGCAGGTGATTAGAAAGAGTTTTCATTAAAAATAATGGATGGTGTGTGGAAGGACATTCTTTTAAGTTACTTTTTTTGTTGTATGAATTTAATGAGAACTTATATGACTACTTATATGAATTAAATGAGATGCTCCCCACCAGGGACTGGGCGAAGCCGGACAGAGTCAGACAGACAGACAGACAGACAGACAGACAGACAGACAGACAGACAGACAGACAGACAGACATAGTCGGGAACGGGAACTTATATGACTACTTATATGAATTAAATGAGATGCTCCACACCAGGAGCTGGTCAATGCCGGGCCGGGTCAGACAGACAGACAGACAGACAGACAGACAGACAGACAGACAGACAGACAGACAGACAGACAGACAGACAGTCGGTAACGGGAACGAGAACTTATATGACTACTTATATGAATTAAATGAGATGCTCCCCACCAGTGACTATGCGAAGCCGGGCCGGATCAGCTAGTCTTATATATAAATTAGGATCGTCTGTCTGTCTGTATGTATGTATCTATGTATGTCCTTTATTTGTTCGCGAACGGCCCATCCGATTGAGATGAAATTTTCTACACGCCTTCCTTTCATTCCAGAGCTGCCAACTGTGATATTTTGTTAGTGTGAAATCGCCTGCTTACTCAGTATTATTTCGTTTTTCATTATAATTTCATATATTTCAGGGGACCTAACTCCGTAAAAGTTATTTCAAGGGGCATAACTTTTCTGTATAACTTATAGTCATATTGTGGCATCGTTTTCAAAGATTTATAAACTCTGTGTCCATAGTTATGTACCGGCATATGAGTTATAATAAATAATGATACAATCTGTAAGGCATTTTTAAAGTTTTCATAAAAATAATGCACAATGCATAACATTGTAACTCATCTTTTTTTGCTTAAGAAGTTACTGTAGTCATGCAGGTGATTAGAAAAAGTTTTCATTAAAAATAATGGATGGTGTGTGGAAGGACATTCTTTTAAGTTACTTTTGTTGTTGTATGAATTTAATGAGAACTTATATGACTACTTATATGAATTAAATGAGATGCTCCCCACCAGGGACTGGGCGAAGCCGGACAGGGTCAGGCAGACAGACAGACAGACAGACAGATAGTCGGTAACGGGAACGGGAACTTATATGACTACTTATATGAATTAAATGAGATGCTCCCCACCAGGGACTGGGCGAAGCCGGGCAGGGTCAGGCAGACAGATAGACAGACAGATAGACAGTCGGGAACGGGAACTTATATGACTACTTATATGAATTAAATGAGATGCTCCACACCAGGAGCTGGGCAATGCCGGGCCGGGTCAGACAGACAGACAGACAGACAGACAGACAGACAGACAGACAGACAGACAGACAGACAGTCGGTAACGGGAACGAGAACTTATATGACTACTTATATGAATTAAATGAGATGCTCCCCACCAGTGACTGGGCGAAGCCGGGCAGGGTCAGCTAGTGATATATATAATACTGGGTACATCCCCAAGGATTTGAAAACATCTATTTTCATCACACTACCGAAGAAGCCAAGAGCTGTTGATTGTGAGGTTTACAGAACTATTAGCCTAATGAGCCACATAACTAAGATACTACTCAAGGTCATACAAGAAAGAATTCAACATAAAATAGATGAGTAAGTAGCTGAAGAACAATTTGGGTTCCGCAAAAACAGCGGCACCAGAGGAGTAATTATCTGTTTGAGGATGTTAATTGAAAAATATATAGAAGTTCAAAAAAGTATATATGTTTGTTTTATAGACTACAAGAAAGCTTTTTATAGAGTACAGCATGAACGAATAATTACGTGCCGTCAAGATAAAGGAGTAGACGGAAAGGACATCAGACTTATTACTTAGTAACTTGTACTGGGAACAAGTGGCGTCTATTGATTGATTGATTGATTGATTAAGGAACCGAAATCACAGCATTCGGGGCATTCCCATAAGCGCTCCGTCCCCATCCTCAGAAGCCAGCGAAGAGTTTCAACCCCAATAGTACCAGTAGCAATCTGATTATATGTCCGTCTCGCCTTTCCTCTGAGCGTCGAGCATCAGCCAGATCCCCTCGTCACCCCTCGCTGTCGCATTCTTGCAAGACCATGGTGATCCATTTGCTCCTCCGAGGTGTACACGTGCTCCCACAAGGCCGCAACCAATCAATCAATCAATCATGTGCCATGCCGGAAAGCGTGGGCGGTCATGACTCGCCATTTCACTCGATCACCAGAGTCGTGGATCAGCTCAGTGTTCCTGTCCCGTTCGTGCCATGTGGCCAAGCCATCCAGGTATTTTCCTCTCGGTCTTCCTCTTGGTCTGTTCCCTTTGATCTTGCCAGTTGTCACTAACTTCTCCAATCCATTTCTTCTCATAACATGTCCAAAACATTTTGACTGTCTACGTCTAATTTTTCTAATCAGTTTACGATGTTCATTTGTCTCCTGTAGTACTTGGTCATTGGTTTTTCTGTCTGTCCATGGTATTCTTTGCATTTTCCTCAGAAACCACATTTCTGCAGCCATCAGATGCTTTTCAGCTTCAGCTTGACTGCTCATTGTCCAAGTTTCACATCCATACAAAAGAACAGGCTCTATGTATCCCCTCAACACTCTTTTTCTCGTTTCAATTGACATCTTTTTATTGGTCAGAATGTTTTTCATCTTACTAAAGGCTACTTTCGCCATGGCGATTCATGTTCTAATCTCTTCAAGGCATCTCCCATCAGATGTTATGACTGTTCCTAGATAATTGTACCGATTCACTTGTTGAAGAATATTTCCATTTACTTGTATATTACATTGTGGCACTTCTGTCTTCCTAGTGACGACCATAACCTGAGTCTTTTTACAATTTAATTCTAACCCCAGTTGCTCACTGTGTACAACAACCGCATCTACTAATTGTTGCAGGTCCTGGGCATTGTCTGCAATTAACACTGTATCATCTGCATATCTAATGTTATTGATGTTTCTTCCACCAATGCTGATTCCATTTATATCCTCTACATTTCTGAAAATATGTTCACTGTATAGGGAAAAAAGATCTGGAGACATCACACATCCCTGCCTAACACCTCTCTTAATTGGCTGATACTGTCCCACTTCATTATCAATCCTTATTGCAGCTTGTTGTTTCCAATATATGTTTTTTATAAGTCTAATGTCTTTCCCATCAATTCGTAGATCTGCAAGTATATCCACCATGTTGACATGTCTAACTCGATCAAAAGCCTTTGTATAGTCAATAAAGCAAAGATGTATATCATTGTTTACTTCTATAGCACGTTCAATAACTGTTCGCAGCATATACACATCATTTATTGTACCCTTTCCTTCTACAAACCCACATTGTTCTTCAACTATTTCAGGTTGTATCTTCTTTCTCACTCTTTGCATGATAATTCTTAGCAAAATCTTTGTGATGCGGCCTTATCATGCATCAATACTCCACCAAGATTTGCAGAGCCGGCCAATCTGTCCGCCTGTTCATTCCCCAGCACACCAGCATGCCCCAGAGAACAGATCCAGACGATGCTTGCCACCCGTGACTTCCAAAGCGAAGCAAGCCACTCTGCGCGAAGCTTGTCTGTCCTCACCCTACTCAGTATGCTTTCTGAGTCAGTTACAATCATGATGTGTTTTGTGTATTGTATTCTCCATCCAGCGGAAAGCTGCACTGACCGCCTCCACCTCCATTCTTAAGCTAGATGTTGTGGTATCATATGCCTGGCTCTCCTGCACCAAACGTCGACCATTAGCCTTTGCCAAGAACCCCCAGGCACTTCTCCTACCTCTCAACATCGAACCATCTGTGTAGATAATCACATAATCCGGGGGAGCATTATCCTGAATTAGTTGCTGGATTTCCACTTTCGTGGCCCCTGATGGCCACTACCTGCACTCCCGGCTTAATGTGATTATAACTCTGCACAAGTCTGACTGCTCCGCTGGCACTCTGACCCACCCCTCTCCTCGCCTAATGTTCTCCAAGATGCACACCTGTCTGATCGTATCCTCCGCCTGAGCCATCCATGATTTCCCTCTTATCAGTCGCTGACCCTTAACTGTGTCCAGCGCCTCATGCAATGGGTGATTTGTGTCTGCAGCTACTCTGAGGCATGCCTTCACCTGCATCACCTTGAACCTACCAGAAACAGTCGGCAGACCAAGGATGTAACTCATACACACCATGGAGTGTCTCTGGTGCATCCCAGAATGACCTGCATAGCCTTGTTCTGTATGCGCTCCAATCTCGCCAGCTGACTCTTGGAGACAGTGAGCAGTCTTAGTCCATAATCAATCACTGAGAGGATCAAGTGCTGGTATAGTGTGAAAAGCATTCTCTGCTCTGTGTCCATTGCAGCCATGGTTTTAAATGCATTGAGTCCCTTTTGAGCTCTTGTCACAACCGTCTCCACATGGTCCTTGAAGGACAGGCCCCTGTCAAATGTGATTCCCAGATACTTCAGTTTGATCTCTCTGTTGACGCTTCCACCATCTATCGTGAGGCTTGGAACATCCGCTCCCACAATCATGTTGTCCAGTGAGCACCACAAAACAGCTGCCTTTTCCGGGTGGATGACATTTCTAATGATCTGCCTATTAATGTTCGTAATGTATATATTGCATTGTTTGTACCCTTTCCTGCCATAAAACCATACTGTTCTTCACCAATTTCCATTTTCTTTCTCGTTCTTCTCATTATAATTTTGAGTAGAAGTATGAGGTTAATTGTACGAATGTCTTCGCATTAAAATGCTCCTTGTCTTTTAGGTATAGCTACACATACATATTTCATCAAATTACTTGGTAAATATCCACTGCTGTAAATATAATTCAAAATGTTGGTTAATGTAAGTTAGTTTAGTTACATATCCTTTACAGGATGTCGCAGTGAACCCCGGAATTTTTTTTTCTTCTTTTGACTATTGTGATTCCGTCTGGCCTAGGTGTTTTCCTTTCTTCGTATGTTTGACATAGTCAGCGACTTCTTCTTTTGGAATAGGTGGTCCTTCTAAGTTACTTTCTTCTGTAAAATCAACCCTTTCTCCTTCATATAATTATCGTATATATTCATTCCACCTCTTTATTATAACCTCTTCCTCCAATAGTTTCTTTCCTGTTTTTGATTTCAGACACACTGTATTTACTCTTATTTTTCTTTATGTGAGCTCACTGATTTGTCTGTGAATATTTGCTGTATTTTTAACATAATTTAATTAAACTTTCTTGCATTGCTCGTTTAACCAACTTTCTTTTGTCTTCACACATTTATCACTTATTTCTGTATTAATCTTTTCGTACTCTTGTGTGTCATTTGTACTCTGCTTTCTTTTATCCATAAACCTTATGATTCCATCAGTCATCCAGTTTTTTTTCTTAACTGTTTGGCTTCTCTCCGGTAGTATTTCTTTGTCTTTTTGATTAATGGGTACCTTAAATTTCCCATTGTTCATTTATACGCTGTATTTTAGTTATTGCATTGTACCTATTTTTCACAGTCACACTGTATAGTTCTTGAATTTCTTTATCTGCTTTCAGAACATCTTTTTTTTTTTCCCGCGTTTCCATCCTGTTTCAGGATATTGCGATCAACACCAGCATCTTTCAGCTGTATGTTGATTCCTAGGCTAGATTACGCTCATCAGCACGCCACGACTTTCTGGGCGACCGGCTCCATACTCTCATAAGTCACGTTTGCGATTCGAACCACTGCTAATTCTCGTCGCGTCACGTGACGAGAGTATTCGGGGTTAGCGGAGAAAGCTGCTAACCCCTCGGCCATGGAGCCGGCAGAACATCTTTATTAAGTCTCATATTCTTAACCACATTTTTTCCTCTCTTCAATCTTATTTTCATTTGTCCACATAGTGATACATGATCACTATTACAGTCAGCACCAGGCATTTCTAAATCTTATATTAATAAGTATGTAGTTAATTTGGTTAATTATTTTCTTATCAGGGCTTTTCCATGTGTAAAGTCCTCTTTTATGGTGTTTAAACCAGGTATTTCCTATTGTCATATCATTGATATTTGCTCATTTTATTCGTTTCTCTCCTCTTACATTTCTTGTACCTAAACCGTAATTCCCCACTACATCCTTCATGTTACCGTTTCCTATTTTTGTATTAACATCTTCTAGTATTATTGTTTATTTCTTGTGATTTAATTTGAGACATCGTTGTGTGTGTTGTACATGTATGGGTGAGTGTGTGTATGTGTGTATTGTACATGTATGGGTGAGTGTGTGTGTGGGGGGGGTGTGAGGGGGATAATATATATATATGACACAATTATGGCGTCAGCAAGCATCATTTCACACAACAACAATAACAACAACAACAAAATATAATATGGCAATTGCCATATGACGAGCACGCCAAAAGAAGATTCACAAAAGGAGAAATGGGATTTTCCATAAGGACACACCAAAGTGGATGATCAACAAGAAAACCAAGGGAAACGTGAAACGTCATAGGACAACAAATAAACAGACGTTGTGAGACTACAACACCAAGCGGTTGTGTTTTCTGAAGGCTCTATGAAGAAAGGGATAATATCTGGACGCAATGATTGCGAAGATCGGCAAGTGAGCGACAGGAGAGGAATATGTTGACGAGGATCCAACAATGAAAGAACTGGGCGAGGAAAACCTAGGCGATTTATGAAACGACTGAACCGTGGGATGGAAGACTTGGCTTCAAGGTGAACGGAGTAGAATAGGGGGCTTATTCATAGATATGTAAGTAGACGCCGACCCTGTCTGAAGGACAGTCTATGTTCTGGAATAGCTTTATCCCGTTGTTTCTGCAGCGCATATTAAATGTGTAAAAACGTCCTCCCGACTGCCGTCAGTTATTTCATGTTCTACGAATTCAGGTGAGAACTGTTTCATGTTATCATTTGACGAGTTGTAGATACTTCGATTTGTGGATTTCGTTTGTAGTTATTGCGGGAAGACACATCGAGGCAGCAATGTTATGAACCTGCAACTAATACCGTAATATCTTTCAACTGACGTATTCAGATTTATTTGGAAAGGAGGAGAGGAACGAAAATAAGAACAAGAAAAAGGTGTAGGAGGATGATGAAGAAGAAGAACATTAACATATATGACATAAGAGCACACGAGACATGTCCCACCCCCATCTGTAGAAACCCGAAGTGTATCAAATAATCAAGTCAGGCCCACAGCAGATACGACAGCCGTGGTAGCGTAGCGGCTAGACGCTCGCCTGTCGTACCCGTGGCCTTGGTTTCGATACGCACCAGAGCTGTTTCGTATTTTAAAACTTAATTTAGTCTCTCAGGGCAACCCAGTCTAAAATATGTATCAGGAAATGCCTTGAGAAGTAAAGGCGACCGACGTGGTATTCCAAAATCACCCACTGAGTTAGTTTGGTTTATAAACATATCAATCTATCAGGTGATGTCTCGACAATGAAGGTTGGCTGCAATGGATATCCAACACCGTCTGTCTCTCGCCCAAACTGCACATTCTATCAGGCTGATGTTCGTCCATCTCTTGATGCTATCTTCCCACTTGTATCGTTATCTACTTCTTGCTCGCTTTCCACCAATCTTGCCCTCCAGTATAGTTTTTATAAGAGTGTCATGTCTTTTAACGTGGCCGAAATATTTCACTTGCCTCCTCTTTATTTCTTTCATCCTCTCTCTCTCTCTCTCTCTCTCTCTCTCTCTCTCTCTCTCTCTCTCTCTCTCTCTCTCTCTCTCTCTCTTCATTCCCAGTTTTTCTAGAACCTCTGCATTTGACTGTTTTTGTTTCCATGAAATACGACATATTCGTCTGTATATCCACATCCCTAGGGTCTTTATTCGACTTTCTAGTTGCTTGTTCCGGTTAGCGGGGTAGGGGTATCCCATATCAAAGGAGATGTAAGTAGTTATGTTTGGAACTCATCCACACATTCCGCATCCAAGATGGCGACATATAGGGTTTATGAAGGAAATATTTGCCGAGTGTTTTTTTTTGTGGAAAATTGCCGACTGGGTAAAAAAATTTCTTGGCGGTAGCTGCCTGGTGGGAACGGGTCTATTTTTTTGGCGGGTGTTGGCGGGTTTCTGTGAAAGTAATTAAGGTAAAAGTATTTTTAGTTGGTTGGTTCTGTAAAAGTAATTAGTGTATGAGTGGTGTGAAGGGGAAAGTTATATATTTTGGTTACAAAACATAGGGTATATGAATGTGGTGTTATACAACTATGAGTGGCGAGATAGTGAAAGCGGTATAAACTGCCAAGGGCGGGGTGTGAGGGTGTGTATGGTCTCTGCCAGTGAAAATAAGACAGTGGTGTTTAGGCGGTGATGATGGGTAAGAGGTGGGGTGTAATTAAAACGAGGGTTCCAACCACATGTATATTTAAAAATGTTGGTACCAAGTGTGATAGTAGTGACTTAGTGAAAGTAAAGGGTGGGATGTAGCTTATTCACTACCATCATTACAAAAGAAATCTTATAAAGTAATGGATATGTTGTATGATAAGGGGTGGGTATTAGTGGTAGATATAGCGGTGGTCATATATGTATTAAGATAAGAGGTGTAGAGGGTCACTATCAACTGAAGAAAAGTAAAGAGGGTTGATTATCATTAGGTGATAAGAAGTGTAGAGGGTCAGTATAATCTGAAAAAGTAAAGATGGTCGTAGGAGTCTGGGGCTCGAACCAGTGTTAGACTATTGATGAGGATCAAGAAGTGGTCGCGTTTTGTGAGTCTGGGAGTCGATCAGGTGTTAGACCAACAACTATTGGTGATGATCAAAGGTTGGTCACACAATGGTCAAGCAGTGGTCAAGCAATGGTCAAGTGAGGAAATTTTAGGGAAAAGTGATTGTAATGATATGGTGATGATTAACGGGTGGTAAATTAATGGTCAAGCAGTGGTCAAGCAATGGTCAAGTGAGGAAAATTTTAGGGAAAATTGGTCGTAGCGACATGGTAATGCTTAAAGGATGGTAAATTAGTGGTCAAGTAGTGGTCAAGCAGTGGTCAAGCGGTGGTTAAGTGAGGAAAATTTTAGGGAAAAGTGATTGTAATGATATGGTGATGATTAAAGAGTGATAAATTAGTGGTCAAGTAGTGGTCAAGCAGTCGAGTGACCACTTAAATTGTAGGGGAAAGTACGTATAGGGCAATGGTGGTGGGTAAAGTGAGGAAGAATCAATAGTAGTGATAATAGTACTACCAATATTAGCGACAAGAATATTTGCTGGTGCGTTGTTAGAGATACAAGTATCTTTTTTGTGGGGTGTGTAAAAATCATACAAAGAGGGCCATACAAACACAAAGACAGCCAAGTACACACATGTACACACTTGATACATTTGTACATACAGACATACACATAAAGACAGACAAGCACAAAGACACACCCATACTATTACTACTGTCATCACAACTATACACAAGTACAGACACACTCACCCATACACAAGAACACTCAAAGACAAATACAAATACAGCCAAGTACACACATACACACCCATCGCCTAGGATTACTACTGTCATCACAACTATACTCAAGTACACACCCATAAACAAATACACAAGAACACTCAAAGACAAACACAAAGACAACCATACACAGACATCCCATACCATTAATACTGTCACTATCAACAGATATACACATGTGCAGAGACAGCACAGACACACTCGTACCTTTACTACTGTCATCACAACTATACACAAGTACAGACACACTCACCCATAATCAATTACACAAATACACACCTACAAACAAAAACACACAAAGACACAGACACACTTGTACACACAGACACAGAAGTACAGACAAACCATACCATTACTACTGTCATCACAACTATACACAAGTACAACCAGACATTAACTACACCCATACACACTTGATACACTTATACATACAGACCTACAAGCGTACAGACACAAAGACACACCCATCTCCTACCATTATTAGTGGTACCACAACAAGTACAGATACACTCACGCATCGCAAATACATAAACAAAACGTGTCCCTACAAGAATATCACAAATCACATACCCTTTTTGGTAAACAACGCGGATGTCAGAGACAGCCCCTACGTCATCAACGCCATATGCAAAAGTCATTAAGTGGTAGTATGAGTCATCAGTTTGTGGGGAAGCAGGCGGGCGTGAGAATAGCCTGTCTACAAAACTGCCACGTCAGCTATGTAGGGTCGTGTGCAGAACCAGTGTATAAAATAGACGGCGTCTCCTCACTCGCTCTACACCAGTTCGTGGTACACCAGTTCACGTGGTGACTTTGATATCTACAGAGGTATTTGTGCTTCAGGCTGGTGTGAGCATTGTTCGTGTAGTAAGCAGATATTGTTCACGTACTGACTTGGCTAGCTACAGTGGTGAAACAGGTTGGTGTGAGCCTTATTCGTTTCGTCGGCATCTAGTAAAACAGTGAAACATATATTGTATACACCAGAACTTCTTTGTGATTGTAAAAAAGAGAAAGTGTGTTTTATGACCAGTTTATCAATATGGCCACCAGATCTACTTTCACGTGTTCAGTGTGCGACAAAGACTTCCGTGATGCGAATAATCTTAATCGCCACATATACGGTACGAAACCACACTTATGTCATATATGTGGACAACTTTTCAACATAAAAGGCAATCTACAAAGACACATGCGAACACAGCATCACCCACCCATGAATACAACAAATTCTACAACACCAGAGACGACAGCACCACCTGTATATTTAAACCAGCCTCATAGTGTAAGTCAAGTACCAGACTGCCACCACTGTGACTTCAATGATAACCGTACCCGCTACAATGGGAACATTCACAATGATTATCCCTGTCAGGTACATGACAATCTATACAATTCGAGCCTACAACGTTACTTACATCACCAGACACCACGAGAAAGGATGACACCCTTAGACACCCTGGCAACAAGTCCACTCATAGTAGCAGAGGATATCCAACCAAATGATAGAGACAGCTTGGCAGCTCTTAAGGCGTACTGCAAGGACCTCTCGATTATGCTACCCAATCAAGTGGTAGTATTAGAAAAAAGTGTCGACCACCGCTACCGGGTGGTTTTGGTATGATAAAAAGAAGTATTCAGATATCTTGTATGATATCTCATGTGTGATGACTTCGACAATAACAACAGTGTTGTTTTACTCAATCAAGCTATATCAGTCAACTGTATACTCAAAAATGAAGATCACTAAGCCAGAACTTTTTGGTTTTTCACTAATCATGTATGTCATTGATTTTTTTCTTATGATATATATCTAAACTGTTTTTCACTAATCGTGTATGTCATTGATTTTTTATGATATATATCTAAACTGTTTTTCACTAATCATGTATGTCATTGATTTTTTCTTATGATATATCACTAAACTGTTTTGATGAATATGTTGTGAACACACATATTTTGGTGATAAAAATATTGAAATCAAGATTTTTGTTTTGTTGATTTTCTGTAGTGGGTTGTTTTCATGACGTTGTCTTTTTTTCTTGATGGAACAGAGACACATACAGACATGCACAGAGACATTTTATACAGACATGAACAAACTAGGGGGGAAAGTTATGGCAAATACAGAAATATTTCAGTCAAATGTATGAAAAGTAGGAAACTTTGCTAACCAAATACGGGAAGATACTGACCAAAATATGAAATGTCTCGGCCAAATTTATGAAAAGTATGACAATATGATTACCAAATGGGAAGAGACTTTCAATCAAATTTATAAATATTTCAACTAAACTTATAAAAACTAGGAAAATTTGTCAACCAAAAGGGAAAAGGTCAACCAAATACTGAAATATCTCAACCAAAACTTATAAAAATATCATCAATTCTTATAAAAAATAGAAAAATGCGACAGACAACTCGAAAAATGTTGGCCAAATACAGATATAACTCGAACAAACTTATAAAAAGATAGGAAAAAATATTACCCAACACAACTAAAATGTTGACCAAAGTTATAAATAGCACATCCAAACTTATGAACAGTAGGAAACTTTGTTAACCTTATAAAAAGTAGGAATATTTGTCAAACAACGCGACGCAAGTAAAGACATATTTCAATCAAACTTATAAACGTGTCATCCAAAGTGATAAAAACTAGGAAAATCTGTCAGTCAGTCTAAGAAATAGCTATGGAAAAGTAAGAACTATGTCGACCAAACTAAGGCAAAGGTGTTACCAAAATTACGAAAAATGTAACTTCTGTAGTTATCTCATACGTGTCTTGAACTTTTATCTGAAAACCCGTTATCAATGTCACCACTTTCTCGATTTTACATTACCGAAACCTCCAACTTCACCGTATCTGCTACAGAAACCCTTATACAGACTAAGCACTCATCTCTCCACACTCTTGGTTTCTTTCTAACACAAACTGGTCACATCAACAAGAACTTCAAACCTCCATTGTACACGTGGTCCATTGAAACAGACATAACAACATTTATGGTAAGGTCGTCTATGGTTCCAACTAGTATAGTTTCTGTATCATCTAGGTATTCATCATCACGGAACCATTTCTAATGGCTGCCAGCTTCAACTTTCCATACCACAATGTCTGCTACACTATCCTTTCATTGTTCCAGCTTTCAACAATACAACGGTTTTTTTCTCGAAGTTTGCTTAAAATAACATTTCTTAGGGTGTCCACTCCTAGCTCACTTTACCATTTCACATCCTGCAATAACGACAAGTCTGCAAGCAACCACCACTGTCTGTTATAAATTCGGCCTTTCTTAAAAACACGCCTACCTTAGTGAACTCATGAATACCAGCTACCACATCGTCTAACCGACTTTCAATGTTTCATAACAAATAACACTAACATTCTTTTTGATTACAGAACAATATAATTTCTGGTGACTAGGCAGATTTTCCAACCTAATGGAGGTAAAGCATCTGTCCCCCTAACCTACTAAGCGCTATTCTAGACAACGAATACGGTCATCGATCAGCACCCCTAAGAAGAACTTGAAAAAACAACAGAGATTGGGTTCCTGAGACGAATTATTTGAATTCGTTGGACTACTACAGTAATTAATGATGAACGCCTAAGGAAAATAGAGCATTATATACACCAAACTGTCAGAAGTCGGGGTGCCCCACCGGCTAGATGAAAGTATGTTTCACTGGCGAGCAACCCCAGATAGTCAGAAACTGACTAGGGACAAAAACTATATGGCTGAACTATAGATTAAGCCCTGAATATCCAACGTACAGCTCCAAGTGGCTCGTTACAAAATGAAATGAACTGTGCTGAATATTCGCCAAGGAATGGGAAAGAGAAGGTTAGCTTAAGATAGATGTTTTAAGTCTAAGTATATGAGTATAGACGACTATCTCAGTACAGGTTTTCTCCCTGACTGCTCCTTTCCTTGGTGTGTAAGTGAACCCCCACCAATGTACACAACAACACGTATGCACAATTGGAATTAAAATATAACGAGAGAACTATGAGTTACAATACTACAACATTTATTTACTAATCATAATCATAGACATAGGATGATTGTCAATATGAGAATGATAAAATCATATAACATATTGTGATGAGAAACATTACGTAACTTTACTTGTTACTTCATCTATCTGGAACTGTGGTCCAGATCCCCACTCTCCAGTAGACTCAAAAAAGAAAACAGCTTGCCGGTATTCTGACGACTGCCAGTCCTGACACTCCTAGTCAGTAGTCTCTAGTCTTGAGATCTATAACATAGGTGCTCCTTGTGAGAGCTTGAAAGAAAGTCAAGAATATGTTATATCAGTTCTACATCAGCGCAATCCTAATTAAAACATATCATAACACAAACATATACAATGACCAGTCTGGCCAAGTTTATCTTCCAGCTCTACTGTGTTCACCATCCTCCTTCTCCCTACTGTCTTTAGTCTGGGACGGGCTTTTCAATTGTCTCACACGCCTGTAATGATTACATTTCTGCCGCCCCATGTCCATGTCGCTAATACAGAAATTCTGTGTCGTACAGCCGCTCCGTCCAAGTGTTAGTTTAGCAGCTCACAGGGTCGGTAAGGGTATTATAACAATGCCTGATCATCCGGGCTTGCAAGCCGTGACAAGTAGCTGTGCCAGGTTTCCATGCATTACCGTGGACGCACGCCCACAATACACTGAGAAAGTTTAGCACCATATACCCTACTACCAATTGTGGGTAATGTCTGTACCATTACACCTCTGCTTCCAACACAATCATTGGCCAATGTGCCAATGCGCAGACAATAGCATAACACTTCATATTGGTAAGTTTGCATATGACAAATCAATATATCAAACATCCAATACACATAAACATATTGATTAAACTAGACATATTATGATACTTTAACATCATAGCATAATGCACTAGTTAGTTACTGCTGTTGTAAGAATTAAATAAATAGTCAGTTGACTATATTCTGTACAACAAATGCACACACCAAAAAGAGACTAGTCTAGTTTAGAAAGAGATGGCAAGCATCTGCTACGACACCTCAAGTATATCTAGACAAGACCTGCCTTCCATAAGTTTCTACTTCTCAGAAGAGTAACACTTAAAGCACAATGATATTGAACACAGAACTTAGAAAGAACACTCAAGTACCTACGCCAAAGATAGTTCTTGGAATAACCTAGATCAGATATAGACTGAAAGTTCATATGTCTAAAAGACTGTTGCATAGTTACTAAGAAATCCTTCATAGAAGCCAACATAAAAATCATGCATATGACTACAAACATTGAGATAGTTCCTACCTGTTCTGAAGTCAGATTTAATCTAAAGGGAACAGGTCTAGTGGGGTTTTTATACCTAGCCTAGCAGTAGACACTTATCTCCCAGGAATTCCATTCTTAAATTCTTCTTATCTCCTCCTGACGTTACTTGCAATTAACTCCAAGTCTTTCCAGTCATAAGAATTCTCTTAACCACTAACCCTCACCATAGTGTCACACCTGGATGGTTTTGCGTTGCCAGCCCCAGATCAGTTTCACAGTCTTATCAGTGATTTCACACCTACCTGAGTCTGCCAGTCAGAGTGGATGGGGCTTGTTTATAGCCCTGGGGCTATTATCTCCATCTGGCGTTAATTACCTTTATTCAACCAATGGCCCAGTTCATTGTTGATTCAGCCAGGGTCTACCTGGACGAGAAGGTGCCAATGTGTCTGTGTGGTGTCATAGCCCGTCTGGGTCATCAGTTTTCCAAGGTGTAGACTAATTAAAATTATCTAGTTGTGTCCATCTCAAGTATCCCATTTTACTTGCCATCTGCAAGCTTACATCATGGCTAGTTGGTTTGTTTACTTGCAGGTTTTGCAAGCTTACGTCAAGACAGTGTAGCCTTGAATATAGAGAAAACAGTTTTGTTCGTCTGTTGATCCTCTACATAGCCCATCAAAAGTGAACCGAAAATTGTTCTGGGAAGTAAAGGCTGCCAATTCGTGACAGAGCTGTCCCCTTTAAAAATAAGTTTCTGCCAGAAATCTTTTGTCAAAGCACGCCGTACATCCCAGAATAATGCCTAAGCACTCTCCGTTCTGTATCTGCCTAAAGGTTTCCAATATTGCTTGTGGCAGTGGGTTGTCCTGCATAAAGACGTCCCATTTCCATAGCCCAAAGATACTCTGGATAGATCCTTGTACCTGGTTTTCGGCCGGGATTCCATGCAATAGCTTGGTAAAATCCGGTAATTGTCAGGAGGTTGTAATTTTACCCCTCTGGGAAAGATCACAATCAACGGGATTCTTCTACGCCTCTGGGCAGCAATTGTTTTACACCATTCACTCACGTGATTTACTCCTTTCAGCCGAGGATGTACCCGTAGTGAGGTCTTGCCTAAGCTGGCCACAGCAAAGCTTGTCTCCGTGATATTCCTCCATCCTTTAAAGATCCTTAACAGATTCATCAATATCTTCCTTTTGAAAGGAATAATGTTACACATCATGGTCCCATGATATAAATTCAACTGGCGCTTTCCTCCTTCAAAGTCGGGCGTAACAATCGTCCCTCCTCGGTGTCGCGGTTTCTTCCCCTGATATTCAGTTAATGGGCTGAGTTTCTCTGCATTAGAGTTTCGTGTGAAAACCGTGCTAGAAATTGGAAATTTAGTGAGCCAAGTTGTCCAGCCTTGAGAAATAACATAGTTATTCACAGGCGATAAAGTGGAGTTACTTTTGAATAAAGTATCCACAAATAGCTGATCTACTCCTATCAAATCGACCTGACTGAAGGGTAGATTGAGTCCTAAGAGTGTTGATTCCAAACCACTCTTGACTTCTGTTACTTCAGGTCCCTGTTGCTGGAATTCCCTGATAACTTCAGCTAATGAGATGATAGGCTTTTCTTCCTCCATCTTGTGCAAAGAATTTTCTTCTTTAGCAACTACAGACAATGTTGTCTGCACAATATCAGAGTCCATATTCTGGCTCATGACAATTCCTTGTGTTTCCTGAGTCTCCGAACTGGTATACTGTCGAGATAACAACTGGAAATGTTTCCTGGTCTGGATGTTCCTCTCTGGTCCTGCTTTCATGGGCTAAGTCCAGTTGAGGTAAATCCTGTGGTGGGCTGTCTAAGCAATCCATCACATTAGGTAAATGATTTGAACTGATGATCTAGTGTCTTGTCCTGAGCTGCAGCCTCAAAGATCACAAGGGGTTCCGGGTCTTCCTTCATCCCTCTGTCAGTCAAATTTAATCCCACTTCATCCTCTCCTGAGCTGAAGGGAATAATAAAGTCGGTTACCTCTCGATCTCCGACCTCCTTAAAAGATGTCCTCAGGTCATCTTCCTCTTGAGTTTCACCTCTCGTTGAAGTAAAATGAGATTCCTGGGAGTCTTGTACTGGCGGACCAGTTAAACCACATATCCTGTGGTACGAACAGTTGTCCTCTGGGTAACTGTTAGTAGGCAAATTATCTGAACTGATAATTAGTGATTCTTCCCGCGTTGCAGTAATGAAATTCACCTGGGATTCAGTTCACTTCCATCCTCCCTATTTCAGTCAGATGTAATTCCACTTCGTGATTCTGTGAACAGAAGGGAATGTGAGAATCGGCTAGGTCTCCACCTGCGACCTCATTAAAGGTTGTCTTCAGTTCCTCTTTCTCTCGAGATTCATTTCTCGTAGCAGTCAAGTGGTTTTCCTGAAGGTCCTCTACTGTCAAACGACTATTGCCGTGGTGCAAACAGTTATCACGTTTGTGACTGTTTGAAGTGCCCTTGGCACGTTTTTTCTTCCCTCTTTTCCGTTTAGGACTGGGTCGAATGAGAACCTGTAGTTCCCGGTCCACTACCTCTGATTCTGCGGTGGGTGGCAAAGATGTCCCTTCCTTCCTGGTTGGGTGAGCATCCGTATCTCCTACCTTATGTTCCGCTAGAAAGGTTAGCTTCTCCACATTGACTGTTTCCATATGCGTTTTCTCCATCATTACTCCTTCAGTTTTGCTACGCTCTTGTGCTTCAAGGAACTCATCATTTTCTTTAAACATAATATCTTCTTCTTGGTCCCACCATTCTAACTCAGCTATGATATATGTTTCTAGTTGCTCTCCCTGTAAGCCTTCTCTTATGCCCCACCCTCTCGCGGTCTCTGAGAAATCTGCGCGCGCCTTCAGATCCTCTTCAAGATTCCGGTGAAGCAAGAACATAATTGCTAATGACTATATTCAGGTAAGCCCCTATGTATATATCAAAAATCAGATATAAGCTAGAACGACAAGAGTTAACTACTGACAGTCTACGCTATCCAATGTGTATAGTTTAGCCTCAGCAGTGAAAGACAACTGAAAATAATATTCAAGTAGTACCTGGCGACAGCAGTGAAGTAAGTGTGAGAGATATACTACACAGTAATCAACAGTAATATTTACCTAAATAAACATTAAAATGCACTGCATACATGTCAAAATGAACATGGCATATATTAGCATAAAATTGCAAATCAGTCAAGCAGTTAAATCATCAAACACATCAATGTAAATATGATTAAAGTGTTCAATTATCAATAAATGATTAATGGTAACACTAATTGATAATAGTTAAAAACAGTTATCAATAACTGATAGATGATGGTAGTATTCTCATAAGTTCTTATCTGTTATACACTTTTGAAAAGTTATATCTATACTCTGTAACTTCCTCAACTAAAATTAGCTACATTGATGATAGTCTATTTTGATGACTGAAGATTACAAGAGTTAACTTTTAAAATCGTATGTCTAGGGTCTAGTAGAATCACTATGATTACTAGAATCCTGGTTCAGGATCACGGACTGGACCCCAATCTGTCAGAAGTCGGGGTGCCCCACCGGCTAGATGAAAGTATTTTTCACTGGCGAGCAACCCCAGATAGTCAGAAACTAACTAGGGACAAAAACTATATGGCTGAACTATAGATTAAGCCCTGAATATCCAACGTACAGCTCCAAGTGGCTCGTTACAAAATGAAATGAACTGTGCTGAATATTCGCCAAGGAATGGGAAAGAGAAGGTTAGCTTAAGATAGATGTTTTAAGTCTAAGTATATGAGTATAGACGACTATCTCAGTACAGGTTTTCTCCCTGACTACTCCTTTCCTTGGTGTGTAAGTGAACCCCCACCAATGTACACAACAACACGTATGCACAATTGGAATTAAAATATAACGAGAGAACTATGAGTTACAATACTACAACATTTATTTACTAATCATAATCATAGACATAGGATGATTGTCAATATGAGAATGATAAAATCATATAACATATTGTGATGAGAAACATTACGTAACTTTACTTGTTACTTCATCTATCTGGAACTGTGGTCCAAATCCCCACTCTCCAGTAGACTCAAAAAAGAGAAACAGCTTGCCGGTATTCTGACGATCCTGTCAGTCCTGACACTCCTAGTCAGTAGTCTCTAGTCTTGAGATCTATAACATAGGGCTCCTTGTGAGAGCTTGAAAGAAAGTCAAGAATGTGTTATATCAGTTCTACATCAGCGCAATCCTAATTAAAACATATCAAACACAAACATATACAATGTCCAGTCTGGTCAAGTTTATCTTCCAGCTCTACTGCGTTCACTATCCTCCTTCTTTCTAGTGTCCTTAGTCTGGGACGGGCTTTTCAATTGTCTCACACGCCTGTAATTACATTTCTGCCGCCCCATGTCCATGTCGCTAATACAGAAATTCTGTGTCGTACAGCCGCTCCGTCCAAGTGTTAGTTTAGCAGCTCACAGGGTCGGTAAGGGTATTATAACAATGCCTGATCATCCGGGCTTGCAAGCCGTGACCAGTAGCTGTGCCAGGTTTCCATGCATTACCGTGGACGCACGCCCACAATACACTGAGAAAGTTTAGCACCATATACCCTATACTACCAATTGTGGGTAATGTCTGTACCATTACACCTCTGCTTCCAACACAATCATTGGCCAATGTGCCAATGCGCAGACAATAGCATAACACTTCATATTGGTAAGTTTGCATATGACAAATCAATATATCAAACATCCAATACACATAAACATATTGATTAAACTAGACATATTATGATACTTTAACATCATAGCATAATGCACTAGTTAGTTACTGCTGTTGTAAGAATTAAATAAATAGTCAGTTGACTATATTCTGTACAACAAATGCACACACCAAAAGAGACTAGTCTAGTTTAGAAAGAGATGGCAAGCATCTGCTACGACACCTCAAGTATATCTAGACAAGACCTGCCTTCCATAAGTTTCTACTTCTCAGAAGAGTAACACTTAAAGCACAATGATATTGAACACAGAACTTAGAAAGAACACTCAAGTACCTACGCCAAAGATAGTTCTTGAATAACCTAGATCAGATATAGACTGAAAGTTCATATGTCTAAAAGACTGTTGCATAGTTACTAAGAAATCCTTCATAGAAGCCAACATAAAAATCATGCATATGACTACAAACATTGAGATAGTTCCTACCTGTTCTGAAGTCAGATTTAATCTAAAGGGAACAGGTCTAGTGGGGTTTTTATACCTAGCCTAGCAGTAGACACTTATCTCCCAGGAATTCCATTCTTAAATTCTTCTTATCTCCTCCTGACGTTAATTGCAATTACTCCAAGTCTGTCCAGTCATAAAAATTCTCTTAACCACTAACCCTCACCATAGTGTCACACCTGGATGGTTTTGCGTTGCCAGCCCCAGATCAGTTTCACAGTCTTATCAGTGATTTCACACCTACCTGGGTCTGCCAGTCAGAGTGGATGGGGCTTGTTTATAGCCCTGGGGCTATTATCTCCATCTGGCGTTAATTAGCCTTTATTCAACCAATGGCCCAGTTCATTGTTGATTCAGCCAGGGTCTACCTGGACGAGAAGGTGCCAATGTGTCTGTGTGGTGTCATAGCCCGTCTGGGTCATCAGTTTTCCAAGGTGTAGACTAATTAAAATTATCTAGTTGTGTCCATCTCAAGTATCCCATTTTACTTGCCATCTGCAAGCTTACATCATGGCTAGTTGGTTTGTTTACTTGCAGGTTTTGCAAGCTTACGTCAAGACAGTGTAGCCTTGAATATAGAGAAAACAGTTTTGTTCGTCTGTTGATCCTCTACATAGCCCATCAAAAGTGAACCGAAAATTGTTCTGGGAAGTAAAGGCTGCCAATTCGTGACACAAACACAACAAACTCTTTCTTACTAACCCTAACCCTAATTATACATCATTTAACCCTAACCTAACCCCTAACCCTAACGATTCACCAAACACAACAAACTCTTTCTGTAAGAGACATAGCCACAAACCAGTGTTAGAAAGCGAAAAAGTTAAATTTTAATTAACACTTAAAAATAATAAATCGCAATTTTATTTCGCTTCACTTAATATACAGATATAGACTAAGTATTTGTATTTGTCTTTGAGTGTTCTTGTGTATGGGTGAGTGTGTCTGTACTTGTGTATAGTTGTGATGACAGTAGTAATAGTATGGGTGTGTCTTTGTGCTTGTCTGTCTTTATGTGTATGTCTGTATGTACAAATGTATCAAGTGTGTACATGTGTGTACTTGGCTGTCTTTGTGTTTGTATGGCCCTCTTTGTATGATTTTTACACACCCCACAAAAAAGATACTTGTATCTCTAACAACGCACCAGCAAATATTCTTGTCGCTAATATTGGTAGTACTATTATCACTACTATTGATTCTTCCTCACTTTACCCACCACCATTGCCCTATACGTACTTTCCCCTAAAATTTAAGTGGTCACTCGACTACTTGACCACTGCTTGACCACTAATTTATCATTCTTTAATCATCACCATATCATTACAATCACTTTTCCCTAAAATTTCCTTAAAATTTTCCTCACTTAACCACCGCTTGACCACTGCTTGACCACTACTTGACCATTCTTTAAGCATTACCATGTCGCTACGACCAATTTTCCCTAAAATTTTCCTCACTTGACCACTTGACCATTGCTTGACCACTGCTTGACCATTAATTTACCACCCGTTAATCATCACCGTATCATTACAATCACTTTTCCCTAAAATTTCCTCACTTGACCATTGCTTGACCACTGCTTGACCATTGTGTGACCAACCTTTGATCATCACCAATAGTTGTTGGTCTAACACCTGATCGACTCCCAGACTCACAAAACGCGACCACTTCTTGATCCTCATCAATAGTCTAACACTGGTTCGAGCTGTAACAGAAGTAGAGTAGTAGGTGGGAAAAGGCTACGGCACGATTGAGCATCGGGGGAGAATGGGAAGAGAGATGCTCAAGTCGTGACGTAGTTGGTTGTCAGGGGGCAGTCAAGATCAGGGCCTGGAACTGGAAGGACGCCATGTTTATAGAGCTTGTCATCAAAGTGTGAATAAACCTTATTTACATGAAACCAACAGTCTTGCTTAGTCCTTCACACTGTTATAGGACTAGTTTTGGAGCCCACGACTCAGGATTCGAACCTGGAACAACGCGAAGTCTCAAAATGCTGTATACTAAGTAACAACGCGAAGTCTCAAAATGATGTCTACTGAATAAGATCGCGGAGTCTAAAAACGATGTCTACTATAAAATACATCGAAGTAGCTCAAGATCCTTGGTTCGTTTATGTCGATCGCCAGAGACAGAATTTCAGCACGGTTTTAAACAAGTATTGACCATAACAAAGCGCAGTTGAAAAAATGGCCAATAAATTGTCTGTGAGAAGTACAGCAACCAAAAGCCCGGCCAGGGGTGGTTGTCTGTAAGTCTTTTTCAAGACTTGATATCGAAATTTAATTGGCGTCAGAAAAAGGCTGAAGACCAACTTGCCAATAACAGGTTGTAGCGCCTGCGATTGTCATCAAACCGGCGAGCATCAACTGTAACCACCATCCTGACGGCTCCTCTGGTCCATTCATCTACCGAACGTGTCAGGAGTGTGCTGAAGCGCAAGTCAGATAATCAGTATCTCGAGCGAGCAGGAGTGTGATGAGGGTCGACCCAGTTTAATCGTGTCTTAAGCGAGCAAGAGTTTGGTTGAAGGGCAATCCAGTCTGATCGTTATTTCAGGTGAGCAAGAACTTTTCAATAGCACAATCAAGTTCAGCTTCAATGTTAATAGGTTTTGCTCTGAACGCTAACAACTGAGTCGTCATAGAAAAAAGACAATCAAGACAGCAAATAAATACCTTGTTACTTTATCGATTGGGCCATGTTTTGTTGACGTGTCAGACTATCTCAGGGCTCCGCTGCAAATGAGAGCCGCTCGCTAATCCTTTTGGGCTCTATTACGTGTGAGTGATTCTCAAGACGTCGCTTTGATGTGCCCTGTTATCGGGTGAAAAGAAGGCTGAAGTCTGGTAGGGACCCAACCAAGGGTTGAAGTAATGTACTGAGGCATCCCAGGAAGAGAACCTACCTTAGAAGAAGGAACGAACTACCTGAAGTGCGCGATTGGTTTCAACTGATACAGCGTGGAATTTAACCTGACGGTGAACCTAGGAGAATAAGTCTTGCTTGGATCGGGAAACAAGAGTAGGGTAATTTGTAAACTAGTAACTGATTGAACTGTTCTTACGCTATAAGAGATTTGTATTTCTTAAATTAGTAAATTACAAATGTGAAGTTGTTTGCTTGGTCTGTATAATAATATTTCAGCATGGCGGAACAAGACACCTTAGCACAAGTTTTGACGGGGGTAGGAACAGCAGTAGGTAGACTTAATATGGTTATTAAACAACAGGGAATGGCAACTGAAATTGTTAAGTTTAGTGGACAGGCCAGAGAGTTCAAGAAGTGGATAACTTCCATAGAAAAATATGCGTATTTGGTCTCGGCAACAGATGAAGAGACAATGAGACTGGCTTATCAGGCGGCAACAGAACCGGTTTCGGATCATATAAGAAGAAAGTTAGAGGCTAGAGTAGATGAGACATGGGAACAATTTAAAGAGGACCTAGCAAGGAAGTACGCAGAAATAACGGATCCACAACATGCCTTTTCGGTGTTGAGACAGGCTAAACAAAACAACGGAGAGACAGGTACAATTGTTCAGCGATAGGTTGATTAACCTGGCTGAAGAGGCATTCTTAGGACAGAATGTACGAGGAGAAGAGGTGGAGAGGATGTTAGTCGGGATTTTTGTAGATGGCATAAAATCCGATGGTTTGAAGTTTAAGCTGATGAGGGAAAAACCCGAGAGGTTGTCACAAGCGGTAGATATCGCGGTACAAGAAGAAAATTTGAGACGTAGATTTAGATTGAGAACAGGACGAGAAATAGGAGTTAGTCGAGAAGACAGGATTGAGGAGCCTATGGAAATAGGACAAACAAGGTTCGGATGGAATAGGAGAGGAGGTATACAGACGTTACAAGGTAGAAATAGAAGTGATTATGATGAAAGAAGAAATATGAGATACCCTACAAGTGAGACAGTAGGCAACACAAATATTGTCTGTTGGTTTTGTGGTCAACGCGGAAATATGTCTCGTTTTTGTGGAAATAGGCGTGTCCAGTCGAACATACAAAGTGGAAGTGGTAATAGCAGATTGAATAGGAATGTGGAAGATAGACACAGGAATTTTACAGGTACAAGAACACAGGAAAACCGGCGCCCTACCTATTAAAAAGGACCTGTGATAGGAGGGTAAATAAGAAGGTCCCAAGGTTTAAAGAGTATGTTAATAACAGAAATAGGGGGACGAATAGAGAATTCTCACAAGTAGATGAAGTCAAACAGTTTACAGTGAAGACAACAGGATAGTAGTTCGTGTATAATAGAAATAGGAAAATATAGAGTTCGTACATTAATTGATTCAGGAGCTCAGGTTAGTGTAATTAAAGAAAGTTTTTTATATAAAATAATGAGAAATTGTAGAATATTTAAGAGTCATAATAATCTTCACTCCGTTACAGGACAGAATTTACAATTAATTGGACAAACAATGATCAATTTTAAATTAGGAGGGATCAACGTAAGACATCTTTTTCATGTAGTGAAAGATTTAAATAGAAACATGCTGATAGGAAGAGATTTTTTAATAAAAAATGGAATAAGACTTTTCTTTGATTTACATAAATTAAAATTCAAGGACGTCTATGTAGATATGGAAGAAGACATGCATATATCAGCACTAGTTAGAGTTAAAATGTCCACGACGTTAAAACCACAGTCGGTAAATTTGATACAAGCAAAGCTCAAGAGAAACCCATATTATGTGGAAGGAGTCACAGTCAGAATCACTGAGTTGCAAGAGGAAGTAATTGATGAGCCTGGTTTGGAAGTTCCGGATGGAATAATAGCGTTGGATAAACACTTAACCTTTCCAGTGATGATTATCAACAACACAGGTAGAGAAATCAAATTGTACAGAGGATGTGTAATAGCCAAACTAGATCATAACATTAGTGACATATTGGCAACGGATAGAGTAGAAAGGTCGGGAACAAGTTATTCAGAAACTTCTAGTGAAAGAGTTAATAACAGACGCGGACGCGAAAGAAGAGGGAACGTGCGAATGGATGAATTGATCCAATCCATCCAGAAGAAATACAGCCCAAATACATTCACTAGACAAAATGACAAGGGAACAAGAATTGTTGGCACAGTTAAAAGCTCCGCCAGAAAATAAGGAAGTATTAGAACAACTTATAAAGCAAAATCAAGATGTATTTGCAATTAATGATTTGGAATTGGGAAAGACACAAACAGTTACAATGGAAATAGATACGGGAGACCATCCACCAATTAGTTTAAAACCATATAGAACTCCATTGAGAAATAGAGAAATTGTGGAAAAGGCAATAGAAGATATGTTGAAAGCAGGAATAATAACAAGATCGAAGTCAGAATGGTCATCTCCGGTCGTCATCGTAGCCAAACCTGATGGTTCGAGTCGCTTCTGCTGCGACTACAGGGCGTTGAACAAAATCACTAAGAATGTAGCGTACCCACTACCAGTAATTGATGGTATCTTGGGGCTGCTTAATGGTTCTACATTCTTCACGACGTTAGACGCAAGATCAGGATTCTGGTGTATACCTATGTCGAAGGGATGCTCAAAAGAAGAGTGCTTTCTGTACCCATATGGGCTCTTACGAATTTTTACGAATGCCTTTTGGGGTCAAAACTGCGCCGTCTCACTACATGCTATTAATAAATGAAGTATTAGAAGGTATGCAAAGGTTTGCATTAGCCTATATAGACGATATTCTGATTTTTACGAAAGGAGATGTGAATGATCATTTAAAACATATTAGATTAGTATTCGATAGATTAAGAGTACATGACGTTAAATTGAAGCTTAGTAAGTGCCAGTTTTTAAAGACAGAAACAAAATATTTGGGTTATATTATAAATAGAGACGGTATTAAACCAGACCAGGACAAGATAAAGGTTATTAAAGAGTTACCTCCTCCAACTAACGTAAAGGAAGTGCGTGCGTTTATAGGAACTTGTGCGTATTATAGGCGGTTTGTCCCAGCGTTTTCAAAGATAGCAGAACCTATTACAAATTTAACAGGCAAATACGCTAGATTTAAGTGGGATGATGAGTGTCAAAAAGCGTTCGAGTATTTAAAAAACAGCTTAACACTGGTACCACTATTGACGCATCCAGACTTGAATAAACAGTTAATACTGTACACAGATGCTTCGGACAATGCAATAGGAGCATGTTTGGTTCAACCATATGAAGGAAAAGAGTCTGGAATACCAGGGGTTAAAAATGAAAGGCCAATTTACTTCTTGTCTCACAAACTTAGCAAATCACAACGAAAATGGACGACTATTGAAAAAGAAGCATATGCTATTCATTATGCTCTTCAGAAACTAAATTACTACTTACATAACGCAAATTTTGTTATTAGAACTGACCATATGCCTTTAAAGTCTTTTTTAGAAGCTCCAGTGCAGAACAGGAAAATACAGACCTGGGCATTGAATCTACAGGGATACAACACGAAAATTGAATACATTCCAGGTAGGATTAACACATGCGCTGATTTATTGTCTAGGATTCCGTACCCACAGTCATCAGGAGACACAGAAGATGAAGCTGAACCAGAGATAGACGACCGAAACTGGCAAGTAAATATTTTAGATTCTGCCATAATAAATAGAGAAGAATTTGAGAGTTTACCATCGGATCAAGAGTCTGAACATAGAGCAGAAGACCCACATTTAGCACAATTTAATATGAAAGAAGAACAAGAATTGGATCCAAAAGTCTTACAAATAAAACAAAAATTGAGAGAAACGGAGGAGAACAAATATAAGAAGAATTATTTGGTTTTACAAGAGGATGGACATTTATACTATATGTGTGAAAGGAACGAACAGCTAAGGAAATATATTCCAAAACATTTGGAAAATGAAGTTTTAAAAGCATATCACAATGAGAATGGACATCTCGGTCGTGATAAATTGGTGAAAGCACTTACGAGCAAATATTATTGGCCAAACTTGTTTAAATCTGCTTGCAAATATGTAGATACGTGTGAAAAATGCAGGTTAAGGAATATGAAAACAATTAAGTGTCCCTTACAAGATACAGATATTCCTCAGTTCCCAATGCAAAAGATTAGTTTAGATATATCGGGTCCTCACCCTAGAACATTGTCAGGAAACGTGTATTTAATTCATATAGTAGACATCTACAGTCTTTGGCCGGAAGTTTATGCAATCCCAGATAAGAGCGCAGATACTGTCATTAATATTTTTTTACAAGAGTTCGTACCAAGATTTAGTTGCCCACAAAGTATACTTACGGATAATGGTAGGGAATTTGTAAATAAAAAATTCGAAAAGTTATTAAAAGATTTGAACATAAAACATATAAAGACCTCATATTATAGACCTTCTTCAAATGCTAGGAACGAGCGTCAACATAGGACATTGTATGATAGTTATAGCAAAGATTGTTGATGAACATGAAAAAGATTGGGATCTATTCTTAGGACCTGCCCTTAGCGCTATTCGCACAAATCAAAATGAGAGCACGGGGTTTTCACCATTCTATTTAATACACGGGAGAGAACCAATACTACCTATAGATAATCTATTAAAACCAAGACGGAAATATATGGGGGAAGACTTTCAAGAGACAATAATACAAGAAATGCATAAAGCACACGTAAGATTAAAGAATAATATAATTAAAGCTAGGGAAAGACAGAAAAAGTACAAAAATGTAAATACAAAATTACAGGAGTTTAAAGTAGGTGATAGAGTTTATTACAAGAAGCATAGAAGAAACTCTAAGTTTGATGCTCGTTGGATCCCAGGTTATTACGTTTTGGAAAAACTAGGTAATGTATCGTATAGCTATCAAGAATCAAGTCACAGGACATGTGGCAAGGGCACACGTTGAACACTTAAGAAGAGATGAGGATGAGATGGAAAATAATAATTATAATAATAATTATTATTCAGACACTAGATATTTAGATGAACAAGTCGTCAGAGGAGCTACAGTAACCCCAAGTTTTAGAAAAGATCCAGCACAAAATCAGTTACTAGCAACTCCAGCTTACGAAGATACTCAAGAACAGACGATACCGAAAACAATAGAAGAAGAAAATGTGAATGAAAGTCATTATGATAGTATGGAAGAGGAAATAGGTGCTCCATTTAAGAATACTAGACAAGCAACGAAAAGAAGAATGGATAAACAAAGAGATAGAGAAGTGAAAAGACAGAGGAGAATTAGAGATTATTCAACAAGCGGTGAAGATATGCCTCTACTAGAAAGGTCCTTAAGAAATAATGATAGACAAATTAGATGGGATATTGAACAGAAGAGATTAGCGGCTGCTAACGAGAGACATACAGACGAAGAAGAAGAAATGGATGAAAAGTCAGAATCAATTAGTAGTATGGAAGAAACTAATAAGTTGTACGAAGAAGAGGATATTGATGTAGAGTTAGCACTTATTCAAAGAAACTTGGAGTTGTTGAAGAAGTGGAAACGTAGGAGATAGATAGATAGAGAATACTGCAGATGGCAAGTTATAAGTTTCAGGATTTAGAAGTGAAAGTGATGCTTGAAGAAGTATACGAAACGGTGGAAATGGAAAAAGGATTCTATGGATACTTTTTATAAGTGGTCTTGAGGAGTAGTTAAGCAGTGAGATAACTAATATAGAGGTAGGTTTGAGAGAGGCATGTATATATATTTTTTTCTCTCTGTGATAGAATTGCTGGTTGAATTTATGTTTCTACTTCTTGACTTTTCGTAGATTGGACAAATTAGGTATAGGTACAATAGGTGGATGTACTCTATAGCAAATAGACAAGTTTTTTTTATTGGTGACTAGAAATGCCGTGTTTAACGGTAATAATTAAGAAGTTATAGTGATGTTTGGTCCAAGGGAAATAATTGGCAGGCCGAGCCACAAGGTTAATTGATAAGTAGATGATGGCTGGTACATTGAGTTGACATTGGAATAGTCGCCACATTAGGAATAGATAAAAGGAGTTAACCTGTAGTTTACAGTGCTTACTTAAGATGATATTCCGGATGTTATGATGTATTAGGAGTTAAGCTAGAAAAAGATAGAAAGTTATGAGGGGAGAGAATCAATGGTACGGTTATTGTTGATTATTGATTTTTTTTGTGTAGAGAGAACAGATATTGTTCTAAGTTAGAAATTAGTCTGTAGTTAACAGATATACATACGTGGCAGTGAAGTGTTTGGTTTTCTCGGTCATAGAAATACTGGAATGACTTGTATAAATAGATATGTGTTACGTTAGTTCGTATGAGAGGCCAATGTTGGTGGGCCACTGTACGTAGTAATTTTAAGGGAGTTATATTTTTTTTGAAAACCGTGTTTTTATTGAGTCTGAGTTATATGAGTCATGAGTCATATATAATATGTTTTTTTTGCTTGAGTTGGTACTGTAAAATGATGGTTATTATTTGATTGTTTTATTGAGTCTGAGTTGCAATGCCTCAAATATAATATGTTTTTTTGCTTGAGTTGGTACTGTAAAATGATGGTTATTATTTGATTGTTTTATTGAGTCTGAGTTGCAATGCCTCATATATAATATGTTTTTTTTTGCTTGATTTTGGTCTTGTAAAATGTTATTTGATTAATTGATTTAGAATAGGATTATTGTGTTCCTAGTAGTTTGAGTACAAACTATTGGTCCGTAAAAGAGACCAATAGTGATAGGTAGTAATAGAATGTTTTATTCTGATTTGATAATATGCATGTTATGTCATTTTAAAATGTGTTTTTCTTTGGATAATTTGGGGGAATGACGTCTTGTTTTGATTTTATTTCGTTTAAATGAGTGGTTTTGTATATTAAGTTACATTGTTAATGAATAGGTTATAAATTTAGTTAAGTAAATTTAATTTTCAAATACATGGGGCTTTGTTTAAGCCCTTTCGTTCAGAAAAGAGTTAATAAAACTACTGGGGGATAATATAGAGAAATATTCTCTTTGTGAATATTAAGTTGCTTGAAGAGGTTCTTATAGATATGAACTCTTAGTAAAATAGGAGTAGCGTTATATGAAGATATAAGGTTGGGGAAGACTGTGAATGGCAGCATATAAGCGGGGATATATATAAAACGGGACAAGAAGCAGGTCATGGGATGTATGGGGGCAAGATATAGGAGCTGGGAAAAACCAGCGTTAATTATATTAAAAATGTTCATAGAATATGAACATGGGCTCGTGAGATAACGAAATATAGACAAGATTGTGGATAGCAATATAAGTGTTGTGAAAACTTATGTCAAATTTATTTATAGAGAACAAAGATCTATTTCGTAAGATGTATTTAAAAAAAAATTGTTTTACAAAAATTTTTTTTATTGGCAAGGGAGGTAAATGTGAGTGTGTTAACTATTCATTACTGTGTGTAAATGTGGTCATGTTGACTATTCATTCTTTATACTTCTCACTCAGGTGCGCACCGTTTCTTTACTTTTTCTAACTACATTGTTTCTGTCCATCCTGTGTTGTGGAAGAGTGAGGAATTTTATAATGTCAAAGGTATGATAACGATTTTACGAGCTGTTCTTATGATATGTATATTTTCTACAGGAACAATAAGGAGCCAAGAACGAGCCAGAAATATATGAACTAGTATAGTGGTTAACTATATAGCACGGGAAAGAGTTAAAGAATAGAATATTTACTTAACTTGGAGTTGGTTTGGGGAAGATTAGAGGAACTGTGAGAGGTAAAGAAAAAGAGGGAATAGAGTAAGGGGATTAGGAGTAAAGATTTTTTCCTTTACAAGAAAAATTCTTTAATTAACATGGGGAGGTGTAACAGAAGTAGAGTAGTAGGTGGGAAAAGGCTACGGCACGATTGAGCATCGGGGGAGAATGGGAAGAGAGATGCTCAAGTCGTGACGTAGTTGGTTGTCAGGGGGCAGTCAAGATCAGGGCCTGGAACTGGAAGGACGCCATGTTTATAGAGCTTGTCATCAAAGTGTGAATAAACCTTATTTACATGAAACCAACAGTCTTGCTTAGTCCTTCACACTGTTATAGGACTAGTTTTGGAGCCCACGACTCAGGATTCGAACCTGGAACAACGCGAAGTCTCAAAATGCTGTATACTAAGTAACAACGCGAAGTCTCAAAATGATGTCTACTGAATAAGATCGCGGAGTCTAAAAACGATGTCTACTATAAAATACATCGAAGTAGCTCAAGATCCTTGGTTCGTTTATGTCGATCGCCAGAGACAGAATTTCAGCACGGTTTTAAACAAGTATTGACCATAACAAAGCGCAGTTGAAAAAAATGGCCAATAAATTGTCTGTGAGAAGTACAGCAACCAAAAGCCCGGCCAGGGGTGGTTGTCTGTAAGTCTTTTTCAAGACTTGATATCGAAATTTAATTGGCGTCAGAAAAAGGCTGAAGACCAACTTGCCAATAACAGGTTGTAGCGCCTGCGATTGTCATCAAACCGGCGAGCATCAACTGTAACCACCATCCTGACGGCTCCTCTGGTCCATTCATCTACCGAACGTGTCAGGAGTGTGCTGAAGCGCAAGTCAGATAATCAGTATCTCGAGCGAGCAGGAGTGTGATGAGGGTCGACCCAGTTTAATCGTGTCTTAAGCGAGCAAGAGTTTGGTTGAAGGGCAATCCAGTCTGATCGTTATTTCAGGTGAGCAAGAACTTTTCAATAGCACAATCAAGTTCAGCTTCAATGTTAATAGGTTTTGCTCTGAACGCTAACAACTGAGTCGTCATAGAAAAAAGACAATCAAGACAGCAAATAAATACCTTGTTACTTTATCGATTGGCCCATGTTTTGTTGACGTGTCAGACTATCTCAGGGCTCTACTACAAATGAGAGCCGCTCGCTAATCCTTTTGGGCGCTGTTACGTATGAGTCGTTCTCAAGACGTTGATTTGATGTACTCCATCTCAGAAGGGACCCAACCAAGGGTTGAAGTACTGTACTGAGGCATCCCAAGAAGAGAAACTACCTTAGAAGAAGGAACTACCTGAAGTGCGCGATTGGTTTCAACTAATACAGCGTTGAATTTAACCTGACGGCGAACCTAGGAGAATACGTCTTGCTTGGATCGGGAAACAAGAGTAGGGTAATTTGTAAACCTATTAACTGATCGAACTGTTCTTACGGTATAAGTGATTTGTATTTCTTAAATTAGTAAGTTACAAATGTGAAGTTGTTTGCTTGGTCTGTATAATAATATTTCAGCATGGCGGAACAAGACACCTTAGCACAAGTTTTGACGGGCGTAGGAACAGCGGTAGGTAGACTTAATATGGTTATTAAACAACAGGGAATGGCAACTGAAATTGTTAAGTTTAGTGGACAGGCCAGAGAGTTTCAAGAAGTGGATAACTTCCATAGAAAAAGATGCGTATTTGGTCTCGGCAACAGATGAAGAGACAATGAGACTGGCGTATCAGGCGGCAACAGAACCGGTTTCGGATCATATAAGAAGAAAGTTAAGAGGCTAGAGTAGATGAGACATGGGAACAATTTAAAGAGGACCTAGCACGTAAGTACGCAGGAAATAACGGATCCACAACATGCCTTTTCGGTGTTGAGACAGGCTAAACAAAACAACGGAGAGACAGGTACAATTGTTCAGCGATAGGTTGATTAACCTGGCTGAAGAGGCATTCTTAGGACAGAATGTACGAGGAGAAGAGGTGGAGAGGATGTTAGTCGGGAATTTTTGTAGATGGCATAAAATCCGATGGTTTGAAAGTTTAAGCTGATGAGGGAAAACCCTGAGAGGTTATCACAAGCGGTAGATATCGCGGTACTAAGAAGAAAATTTGAGACGTAGATTTAGATTGAGAACAGGACGAGAAATAGGAATTAGTCGAGAAGACAGGATTGAGGAGCCTATGGAAATAGGACAAACAAGGTTCGGATGGAATAGGAGAGGAGGTATACAGACGTTACAAGGTAGAAATAGAAAGGATTATGATGAAAGAAGAAATATGAGATACCCTACAAGTGAGACAGTAGGCAACACAAATATTGTCTGTTGGTTTTGTGGTCAACGCGGACATGTTTCTCGTTTTTGTGAATAAGGCGTGTCCACGTCGAATACACAGGGTAGACAGTGGACAATAACAGATTGAAGTAGGAATGTTGAAGATAGACACAGGAATTTTACAGGTACAAGAACGCAGGAAAACCGGCGCCCTACCTATTAAAAAGGACCTGTGATAGGAGGGTAAAATAATAAGGTCCCAAGGTTTAAAGAGTATGTTAATAACTAGACATAGGGGGACGAATAGAGAATGCTCTACAAGTAGATGAAGTCAAACAATTTACAGTGAAGACAACAGATCGTAGTTCGTGTATAATAGAAATAGGAAAATATAGAGTTCGTACATTAATTGATTCAGGAGCTCAGGTTAGTGTAATTAAAGAAAGTTTTTTATATAAAATAATGAGAAATTGTAGAATATTTAAGAGTCATAATAATCTTCACTCTGTTACAGGACAGAATTTACAAGTAATTGGACAAACAATGATCAATTTTAAATTAGGAGGGATCAACGTAAGACATCTTTTTCATGTAGTGAAAGATTTAAATAGAAACATGCTGATAGGAAGAGATTTTTTAATAAAAAATGGAATAAGACTTTTCTTTGATTTACATAAATTAAAATTCAGGGACGTCTATGTAGATATGGAAGAAGACATGCATATATCAGCACTAGTTAGAGTTAAAATGTCCACGACGTTAAAACCACAGTCGGTTAATTTGATACAAGCAAAGCTGAAGAGAAACCCATATTATGTGGCAGGAGACACAGTCAGAATCACTGAGTTGCAAGAGGAAGTAATTGATGAGCCTGGTTTGGAAGTTCCGGATGGAATAATAGCGTTGGATAAACACTTAACCTTTCCAGTGATGATTATCAACAACACAGGTAGAGAAATCAAATTATACAGAGGATGTGTGATAGCCAAACTAGATCATAACATTAGTGACATATTGGCAACGGATAGAGTAGAAAGGTCGGGAACAAGTTATTCAGAAACTTCTAGTGAAAGAGTTAATAACAGACGCGGACGCGGAAGAAGAGGGAACGTACAAATGGATGAATTATCCATCCATCCAGAAGAAATACAGCCCAAATACATTCACTAGACAAAATGACAAGGGAACAAGAATTGTTGGCACAGTTAAAAGCTCCGCCAGAAAATAAGGAAGTATTAGAACAACTTATAAAGCAAAATCAGATGTATTTGCAATTAATGATTTGGAATTGGGAAAGACACAAACAGTTACAATGGAAATAGATACGGGAGACCATCCACCAATTAGTTTAAAACCATATAGAACTCCATTGAGAAATAGAGAAATTGTGGAAAAGGCAATAGAAGATATGTTGAAAGCAGGAATAATAACAAGATCGAAGTCAGAATGGTCATCTCCGGTCGTCATCGTAGCCAAACCTGATGGTTCGAGTCGCTTCTGCTGCGACTACAGGGCGTTGAACAAAATCACTAAGAATGTAGCGTACCCACTACCAGTAATTGATATTTTGGGGCTGCTTAATGGTTCTACATTCTTCACGACGTTAGACGCAAGATCAGGATTCTGGTGTATACCTATGTCGAAGGATGCTCAAAAGAAGAGTGCTTTCTGTACCCATATGGGCTCTTACGAATTTTTACGAATGCCTTTTGGGGTCAAAACTGCGCCGTCTCACTACATGCTCTTAATAAATGAAGTATTAGAAGGTATGCAAAGGTTTGCATTAGCCTATATAGACGATATTCTGATTTTTACGAAAGGAGATGTGAATGATCATTTAAAACATATTAGATTAGTATTCGATAGATTAAGAGTACATGACGTTAAATTGAAGCTTAGTAAGTGCCAGTTTTTAAAGACAGAAACAAAATATTTGGGTTATATTATAAATAGAGACGGTATTAAACCAGACCAGGACAAGATAAAGGTTATTAAAGAGTTACCTACTCCAACTAACGTAAAGGAAGTGCTTGCGTTTATAGGAACTTGTGCGTATTATAGGCGGTTTGTCCCAGCGTTTTCAAAGATAGCAGAACCTATTACAAATTTAACAGGCAAATACGCTAGATTTAAGTGGGATGATGAGTGTCAAAAAGCGTTCGAGTATTTAAAAAACAGCTTAACACTGGTACCACTATTGACGCATCCAGACTTGAATAAACAGTTAATACTGTACACAGATGCTTCGGACAATGCAATAGGAGCATGTTTGGTTCAACCATATGAAGGAAAAGAGTCTGGAATACCAGGGGTTAAAAATGAAAGGCCAATTTACTTCTTGTCTCACAAACTTAGCAAATCACAACGAAAATGGACGACTATTGAAAAAGAAGCATATGCTATTCATTATGCTCTTCAGAAACTAATTTACTACTTACATAACGCAAATTTTGTTATTAGAACTGACCATATGCCTTTAAAGTCTTTTTTAGAAGCTCCAGTGCAGAACAGGAAAATACAGACCTGGGCATTGAATCTACAGGGATACAACACGAAAATTGAATACATTCCAGGTAGGATTAACACATGCGCTGATTTATTGTCTAGGATTCCGTACCCACAGTCATCAGGAGACACAGAAGATGAAGCTGAACCAGAGATAGACGACCGAAACTGGCAAGTAAATATTTTAGATTCTGCCATAATAAATAGAGAAGAATTTGAGAGTTTACCATCGGATCAAGAGTCTGAACATAGAGCAGAAGACCCACATTTAGCACAATTTAATATGAAAGAAGAACAAGAATTTGGTCCAAAAGTCTTACAAATAAAACAAAAATTAAGAGAAACGGACGAGAACAAATATAAGAAGAATTATTTGGTTTTACAAGAGGATGGACAGTTATACTATATGTGTGAAAGGAACGAACAGCTAAGGAAATATATTCCAAAACATTTGGAAAATGAAGTTTTAAAGCATATCACAATGAGAATGGACATCTCGGTCGTGATAAATTGGTGAAAGCACTTACGAGCAAATATTATTGGCCAAACTTGTTTAAATCTGCTTGCAAATATGTAGATACGTGTGAAAAATGCAGGTTAAGGAATATGAAAACAATTAAGTGTCCCTTACAAGATACAGATATTCCTCAGTTCCCAATGCAAAAGATTAGTTTAGATATATCGGGTCCTCACCCTAGAACATTGTCAGGAAACGTGTATTTAATTCATATAGTAGACATCTACAGTCTTTGGCCGGAAGTTTATGCAATCCCAGATAAGAGCGCAGATACTGTCATTAATATTTTTTTACAAGAGTTCGTACCAAGATTTAGTTGCCCACAAAGTATACTTACGGATAATGGTAGGGAATTTGTAAATAAAAAATTCGAAAAGTTATTAAAAGATTTGAACATAAAACATATAAAGACCTCATATTATAGACCTTCTTCAAATGCTAGAACGAGCGTCAACATAGGACATTGTATAGATATTATAGCAAAGATTGTTGATGAACATGAAAAAGATTGGGATCTATTCTTAGGACCTGCCCTTAGCGCTATTCGCACAAATCAAAATGAGAGCACGGGGTTTTCACCATTCTATTTAATACACGGGAGAGAACCAATACTACCTATAGATAATCTATTAAAACCAAGACGGAAATATATGGGGGAAGACTTTCAAGAGACAATAATACAAGAAATGCATAAAGCACACGTAAGATTAAAGAATAATATAATTAAAGCTAGGGAAAGACAGAAAAAGTACAAAAATGTAAATACAAAATTACAGGAGTTTAAAGTAGGTGATAGAGTTTATTACAAGAAGCATAGAAGAAACTCTAAGTTTGATGCGCGTTGGATTCCAGGTTATTACGTTTTGGAAAAACTAGGTAATGTATCGTATACTATCAAGAACCAGGTCACAGGACATGTGGCAAGGGCACACGTTGAACACTTAAGAAGAGACGAGGATGAGGTGGAAAATGATAATTATAATAATAATTATTATTCAGACACAAGATATTTAAATATTGAGCACAACCCACTACTGGCAATGCCGATCGCATTCTGGTATGAACCTAAGGCCTATCCACGTCAATATGGAAGCACTATACTTATATACTATACACTATATTGACGTGGATAGGCCTTAGGTTCATATCAGAATGCGATCGGCATTGCCAGTAGTGGGTTGTGCTCAATATTTAATTTTCAAATCCCGAAACAACCACATAAACAAGATATTTAGATGAACAAGTCGTCAGAAGAGCTACAGTAACCCCAAGTTTAGAAAAGATCCCAGCACAAAGTCAGTTACTAGCAACTCCAGCTTACGAAGATACTCAAGAACAGACGATACCGAAACAATAGAAGAAGAAAAATGTGAATGAAAGTCATTATGATAGTATGGAAGAGGAAATAGGTGCTCCATTTAAGAATACTAGACACAAGCAACGAAAAAGAAGAATGGATAAACAAAGAGATAGAGAAGTGAAAGACAGAGGAGAATTAGAGATTATTCAACAAGCGGTGAAGATATGCCTCTACTACAAAGGTCCTTAAGAAATAATGATAGACAAATTAGATGGATATTGAACAGAAGAGATTAGCGGCTGCTAACGAGAGACATACAGACGAAGAAGAAGAAATGGATGAAAAGTCAGAATCAATTAGTAGTATGGAAGAAACTAATAAGTTGTACGAAGAAGAGGATATTGATGTAGAGTTAGCACTTATTCAAAGAAACTTGGAGTTGTTGAAGAAGTGGAAACGAAGGAGATAGATAGATAGAGAGTACTGCAGATGGCAAGTTATAAGTTTCAGGATTTAGAAGTGAAAGTGATGTTTGAAGAAGTATACGAAACGGTGGAAATGAAAAAGGATTTTATGGATACTTTTTATAAGTGGTCTTGAGGAGTAGTTAAACAGTGAGATAGAGGTAGGTTTGAGAGAGTCAGGTATATATATTTTTTTTATATCTGTGATAGAATTGCTGGTGGAATTTATGTTTCTACTTCTTGACTTTTCGTAGATTGGATGAATTAGGTATAGGTACAATAGGTGGATGTACTCTATAGCAAATAGACAAGTTTTTTTTATTGGTGATAGAAATGCCGTGTTTAACAGTAATAATTAAGAAGTTATAGAGATGGTTGGTTCAAGGGAAATAATTGGCAGGCCGAGCCACAAGTTAATTGATAAGTAGAGGATGGCTGGTACATTGAGTTGACATTGGAATAGTCGCCACATTAGGAATAGTGATAAAGTGAGTTGACCTGTAGTTTACAGTGCTTATTTAAGATGATATTCCGGATGTTATGAAGTGTTAAGAGTTAAGCTAGAAAAAGATAGAAAGTTATGAGGGGAGAGAATCAATGGTACGGTTATTGTTGATTATTGAATTGTTTGTGTAGAGAGAACAGATATTGTTCTAAGTTAAGAAATTAGTCTGTAGTTAACAGATATACTTACGTGGCAGTGAAGTATTTTGTTTTCTCGCTCATAGAAATACTGGAGTGACTGGTATAAATAGATATGTGTTACGGGAGGCCAATGTTGGTGGGCCACTGTACGTAGTAATTTTAAGGGAGTTATATTTTTTTGGAAATCGTGTTTTATTCACTCTGAGTTTCATGAGTCATGAGTCATAAATAATATGGTTTTTGCTTGAGTTGGTACTGTAAAATGATGGTTATTATTTGATTGTTTTATTGAGTCCGAGTTGCAATGCCTCATATATAATGTGTTTTTGTGTGTGCTTGATTTGGTCTTGTAAAATGTTGTTTGATAAATTGATTTAGAATAGGATTATTGTGTTCCAAATAGTTTGAGTACAAACTATTGGTCCGTAAAAGAGACCAATGGTGATATGGTAGTTGATAGAATGTTTTATGCTGATTTGATAAAATGCATGTTATGTCATTTTAAAATGTGTTTTCTTTGTATAATTTGGGGGAATGACGTCTTGTTTTGATTATATTTCGTTTAAATGAGTGGTTTTGTATATTAAGTTACATTGTTAATGAATAGGTTAAAAATTTGGTTAAGTAAGTTTGATTTTCAAATAAATGGGGCTTTGTTTAAGGCCTTGCGTTCAGAAAAGAGTTAATGAAACTACTGGGGGATAATATAGAGAAATATTCTCTTTGTGAATATTAAGTTGCTTGAAGAGGTTCTTGAAGATATAAGGTTGGAGGAAGACTGTGAATGGCAGCATATAAGTGGGGATATATATAAAGCAGGTCATGGGATGTATGGGGGCAAGATATAGGTGCTGTGAAAAACCAGCGTGAATTATATTAAAAAGTGTTCATGGAATATGAACATTGGCAATGGGCTCGTGAGATATCGGAAAAATAGACAAGATTGTGGATAGCAATATAAGTGTTGTGAAAACTTATGTCAAATTTATTTATAGAGAACAAAGATCTATTTCGTAAGATGTATTTAAAAAAAATTGTTTTACAACAATTTTTTTTATTGGCAAGGGAGGTAAATGTGAATGTGTTAACTATTCATTACTGCGTGTAAATGTGGTCATGTTGACTATTCATTCTTTATACTTCTCACTCGGTGCGCACCGTTTCTTTACTTTGTCTAACTACATTGTTTCTGTCCATCGTGTGTTGTGGAAGAGTGAGGAATTTATAAGGTCAAAGGTATGATAACGATTTTACGAGTTGTTCTTATGATATGTATATTTTCTACAGGAACAATAAGGAGCCAAGAACGAGCCAGAAATATATGACTATATAGTGGTTGACTAGATAGCACGGGAAAGAGTTAAAGAATAGAATATTTACTTAACTTGGAGTTGGTTTGGGGAAGATTAGAGGAACTGTGAGAGGTAAAGAAAAAGAGGGAATAGAGTAAGGGGATTAGGAGTAAAGATTTTTTCCTTTACAAGAAAAATTCTTTAATTAACATGGGGAGGTGTAACAGAAGTAGAGTAGTAGGTGGGAAAAGGCTACGGCACGATTGAGCATCGGGGGAGAATGGGAAGAGAGATGCTCAAGTCGTGACGTAGTTGGTTGTCAGGGGGCAGTCAAGATCAGGGCCTGGAACTGGAAGGACGCCATGTTTATAGAGCTTGTCATCAAAGTGTGAATAAACCTTATTTACATGAAACCAACAGTCTTGCTTAGTCCTTCACACTGTTATAGAGCCCCAGACTCCTACGACCATCTTTACTTTTTCAGATTATACTGACCCTCTACACTTCTTATCACCTAATGATAATCAACCCTCTTTACTTTTCTTCAGTTGATAGTGACCCTCTACACCTCTTATCTTATTACATTTATGACCACCGCTATATCTACCACTAATACCCACCCCTTATCATGCAACATATCCATTACTTTATAAGATTTCTTTTGTAATGATGGTAGTGAATAAGCTACATCCCACCCTTTACTTTCACTAAGACACTATCACACTTGGTACCAACATTTGTAAATATACATGTGGTTGGAACCCTCGTGTTAATTACACCCCACCTCTTACCCATCATCCCCGCCTAAACACCACTGTCTTATTTTCACTGGCAGAGACCATACACACCCTCACACCCCACCCTTGGCAGTTTATACCGCTTCACTATCTCGCCACTCATAGTTGTATAACACCACATTCATATACCCTATGTTTTGTAACCATATATAACTTTCCCCTTCACACCACTCATACACTAATTACTTTTACAGAACCAACCAACTAAAAATACTTTTACCTTAATTACTTTCACAGAAACCCGCCAACACCCGCCAAAAAAATAGACCCGTTCCCACCAGGCAGCTACCGCCAAGAATTTTTTTTTACCCAGTCGGCAATTTTCCAAAAAAACCACTCGGCAAATATTTAATTCATAAACCCTATATGTCGCCATCTTGGATGCGGAATGTGTGGATGAGTTCCAAACATAACTACTGATTAAGACGCCTCCTTTCCTCCGTTAGTCTACGGGACACCCTTGGGCAAGGTGGAGTACCCGTTTAGGCCCCCCCCGATCAGGGTTACGTGAAGCCATGGAAGCAGGTGGTGGATGGAATATGAGAGCAGCCGACAGATTGTTGTTGGTTATGGTCTTGCACTCTGCGGCAATAGGCAGATGATCTCATCAGTAGAGACAATGGCTATGGCCACCGACTAGTACAGTCACTGCCCAGAAGGAAAGCAATGGCAAACTACCTTCTGCAAAACTTGCCAAGAAACCATAACCATGAAAGAAAACATAATAAGAAAGAGATCTGGTGGCGAGACCCCCAGGCCAGGCAGATCAGATAACACTGGGGAAGAGTGTGACGCAGGGACCAGTACTAGTAATCGTGATGACGGAGTTAATCCTGACTGTGTTACCAAGGAAATCCCCTGTGTCAGACTAAGAAACAGAGTGAGAATGGCAACGTGGAATGTGAGAAGTTTGTATGAGGGAAAGCTTAAAGTAGTGTGTGATGAGATTGAGAGGTTAAACATTCAAATTTTAGGAATTAGTGAACATCGCTGGAGCGGCAAGGGACATTTTACGACTGAAAATGGAAGTATTTTCATTTATTCTGGTAGAGATGTCGGAGGCCAGAGTGGAGTGGCATTTTGTTTAGACAAGACAACTGCAAAAACTTTAATGGGATATAATCCAGTTAGTGATAGAATCCTCACTATTAGACTTAAAGGCCGTCCAAAAAACACAACTCTCATACAGATATATGCACCTACTTCAACTGCAGAGGAGGACGAAATTGAAGATTTTTACAACACACTACAAGACACATTAAATAAGATTGGTCATAATGATATAGCAATAATAATGGGAGATTTTAATGCAAAAGTAGGTGCAGGAAGAGCTGAAAATGAGAGACACGTTTTAGGAAAATTTGGATTAGGAAATAGAAATGATGCAGGTGACAAATTAATTGAATTTTGCACAGAAAATGAGTTAACGATAGTCAACACACTTTTTAAACAACATCCAAGAAGACTCTTCACATGGAAGTCTCCAGACAGTTTTACCAAAAATCAGATAGATTATATTTTAATACATAGAAGATGGAGATCAAGCATAACATCTGCAAAAACCCTACGAAGTGCAGACTGTGATACAGATCATCAGTTATTAGAAGCAGATCTGAAATTAAAACTCAAAAAGCTTACCCGAGGACCAAGGCCACTTCGTTTTGATCTCACAAACATACCAGACGCATACAACATAGAAGTTAGGAATCGCTTTGGGGTCTTGATGTCTGTACAAGAAGAAATGACACCTGATGAACTGGCAGTACAAGCTAGAGATATCTTGATAAATGCAGCCAAAGATCTAATTCCGATCAAGAAAAAGCAACTTAAGCCATGGATTACATTAGACACGTTAGAATTAATAAAACAACGAAGGGAGCTGAAACAGAAAGGAGATGAATCAATTAACCACAGGATGAAGTATAAATCTTTAACTCGAGAAATAAGAAAGAACACAAGAAAGGACAAAAATCAATATATACAAGATTGCTGTACCAGAATAGAGCAATATCATAAGGCTGGAAGAGATTATGAAATGTTCAAAGAAATGAAGTTATTGACAAGAAATGTTCAACCTCAATTGAATGTTATCTGTGACAAGATGGGAAATACCTTAACAGAATCTAGACAAATTCTAGAAAGATGGCAGGAGTACTGCAGTGGAATGTATGATATGAGTGACAGTGAGGATATGAATGAGATACATGAGCCAACGACAGCAGAGACAGAACCTGAACCCTCATTAGATGAAATTGCTTGGGCTATAAAGCACCTGAAGAATGGTAAATCTCCTGGATGTGATGAGATACCAGCTGAACTAATTAAAGCGGGAGGAGAAGAAAGCATACACATATATCATGCATTATGTACAAAGATTTGGAAATATGGTATATGGCCAAAAGATTGGAAGAGAACTATCTTCATTCCAATACCAAAAAAGGGCAACCTGAAATTATGCACAAACTATAGAACTGTTACCCTGATCAGTCATGCAAGTAAAATCCTACTAAAAGTCATAATGGCAAGACTTCGTAAGAAAATGGAAGAAGAGATTAACGTAGTTCAAGCTGGATTTAGACAAGGAAGAGGAACAAGAGATCACATATTCAACATGCGATTTAATAATAGAGAAGTGCAGAGAATTTAATGTAAACCTATACTCATGTTTTGTGGATTATTCAAAGGCATTTGACTGTGTACAGCATCAGAAACTTTGGGAAATCATGAGGACTATGGGCTTTCCATCACATGTAGTACAACTCATAAAAATGCTCTATCTAGACCAACAAGCAGCAGTTAGAATAGATGGCGAGGCATCAGATTGGTTTGACATCAAGCAAGGAGTCCGTCAGGGCTGCGTGCTGTCACCCTATTTGTTTAACCTGTACGCCGAAAATATAATGAGAAATGTAAGAGATGATATAAACAGGGAGCTATATGATGCCCTAAATATCGGCGGTCATGACATACCAGAGATTCGATATGCTGATGATACAGTATTACTATCCACAACACAGAATGGCATAGAAAACCTAATAGCCTCAACCCAATTGAATAGTGAAAATCACAACTTATATCTTAACATAGCAAAAACAAAGATAATGCATACAGATAAAACTACTATGGAGAAAGAAATATACATTAATGGGGGAAAATTGGAGGTGGTGGAAAATTTTGAATATCTTGGGTCATTGATTACCAATAACGGTGACACAATGAAAGAAATTAAACGGCGACTATCCATTGCTCTTCAAAGACTAAGACAGATGAATAAATTATGGAGTGGGACAGACAGAACTACAAAAATTAGATTTTTAAGAGCATGCATCTTTCCCATTGCAACATACGCCTGTGAGACATGGACACTTACTAAACAAGCTGAACAGCGCATAAACGCCTTTGAATATAAATGTTATAGACGAGTTCTAAGAATATCTTGGGTAAAGAAAAGAACAAATGCATCCATACTTCAAGAGTTGAATATTGAGGAGGGATGGCTATTAAAGACGATAAAACAAAGAAAATTGAAGTATTTTGGTCACTTGAAACGTCACGAAGGTTTGGAGAGAACAATAATGGAAGGGTATATGCCTGGGAAGAGAGGAAGAGGAAGGCCAAAGAGAAGATGGGTGCAGGATGTGGCGGATGATCTCCAGACAGGTGTATCGGACGCGAGACATCTTGCTTGTGATCGAGAAGTTTTCCGGAAGGTTGTTATGGGAGAGAGGTTCTGCAAAGAACATGCTACTGAATGAATGAATGAGTTGCTTGTTCAGTGTCCAGGCTTCCGCGTTGTACAGTAGCGTTGAATACGTAGCATTTGACAATTCTCATTTTTATATTGCGTTGTTAATCACTCTAGATGTTAATACTGCTCTTTTGCTGTTGAGAGCATTATTGGCCATTCCTATTCTATTTATATTTCACTTCTGCCATCATATATTATTGTATTTCCAAGATAGGAGAAACTTGTTACCTAATCTAGTATCGTTCTCACTGCTAATTATCATAGGTCTTGTTTTTTGGATGTTAATATCTAAGCCGCATTCTGCACAATGCCTGTTTACTTTTCCCACTAGGTCTTGTAACACTTGCTCACTTTCTGCTAGTAACGCGGTATCGTCAGCATACCTAAGATTGTTTATGATTCTTCCAGGCATTTCAACTTGTTTAAAAATTCTATCTGTGTATAGATTGAAGAGGCTTGGGGACTTCACACATCCCGGCCGCACTCCTCTTTTTATCTCTATAGGCGACGAATAGCTATTTCGACATCTAATAAACATCTGGGTAACTACATATAGTATACCCAATGCGCCTTTGGCATGTTAAAAGGTTTATTACATTACCTACACAACAGATACGGGCGTGTTATGTTCTCACATATTCTAGGACACGGCATAGGTAGGGAGCTCAGTTCCCTTCCTCGTCGCTTTTCCGTCCCTGACATTTCGGAAAATTTTCCAGTAGCCTCTTTCAGAGGCTGGATCATCGCTAGGGCTGTTCTGGTCGGAAGAATATAATCCCGCCTCTGCTAGGGAAAGAGCATGAACCTCTGTCTTTGCAGCATTACAGGCAAGATCATCGACTTCGTTGCACCAGGTTTTATCCCACATGGCTCAGTCTCTATCACATGGCGGCGTGCCGAATACATCGCACAAACCCTGTAGCTCCAGCGACGACCCCCTCAGATTTGACCACGGAGATACTTTGTCTTGGCCCTTACCATCACGGCTTTATAGTATGTGTTATACCATATCGCCATGATCTCCTTGGGCACGCGAATCATCCTGCAGGGATTGTCACAGTATTTGATGCGGCACTGAAACGTTACGAGGACACTAGGAACCTTGCCCGCCCGCTCCCCCCCACCTTCCCCCGTTCACTGATCTATCGAAATAATTTGCTCCCATTAAGTACGCCGTGATTCTGCTTGCCCCGACTGTAAAGAATATCTTGCTCTCGATGTTCAGAAGACAGGTAGGCTGGTTAATGTTTGACGCATTTTGCTCTTTGTGAATATACATTCCGTTGACTTTCTTCCACAAAGGATTTATGAGTTTGTGCTTCCACGCTTCCAGTACAATGGCGGCGAAGGGACGCGTCTATTCTTCGGGGAGACGTTGTTTGGTGTTTTCCTGTGGATTATGTGATGTTATTTCGTATTCGTTTATTGGAAGTGTTCAAAAGAAGCCACGGAAGGCAGGTGGTGGATGAAATTCTGAGGGCAGGTGACAGATATTTCTTGGTTATGGTCTCAAGTTTCGCGACGGCAGGCAGAGGATCTCATTCGTGAGACAATGGCTGCGGTCAAACGACCAGTACGGTTACTGCCATAGAGGAAATCACCGGCAAACTACCCCATTAAAAATGCCTAGTATATTATGATTCGCCTTAAGACTGATCATCGCAAGACAAGGACAGAGGCATTAAAACTAGCAACATGGAACGTTAGGACGTTAAACGACGACGAAAAATTAGAGAATATAAAACAAGAAATAGAAAGAGAAAAAAATTTATATTTTAGGGATGTGCGAAAAGAGATGGACAGGAGCAGGCATCAAGATAGATGAAGATTCTAAGATTATTTATTCTGGAGGTGAAGATCGACAAAGGGGAGTGGCAATTATTTTGGACCAGAAAACATCAAAATCTGTTCAAGCATATTGGGCCGTGTCGGACAGAGTTCTACTAGTTAAATGAGTGGCAGACCTTTTAGCATAAATGTTATTCAACTATATGCCACAACAGGCGAATCCAGTGAAGATAGTGTAGAGGAATTTTATAATGACATAGAGTCTGCCTTAAAGAAATGTAAAATTCAGAAATAAACATCATAATAGGAGACTTCAATGCAAAATTAGGAAATCGAGGTGATAGATACACAGTAGGAAACTATGGTTTAGGAGAGAGAAATGAAAGAGGATACAAACTCGTAGAGTGTGCGAAAGAACAGGAAATGATTGTAGGAAACACCTGATTTAAGCAACACCCTAGAAAATTATGGACATGGAGGAGTCCTGATAGCAGGATCAGAAACCAGATTGACAACATTCTGATTAGCAGAAGATTTAGAAACGCACTAACAATGGCAAAAACAGTTCCCAGTGCTGATTGTTATAGTGATCACAGACTACTTACAGGAACACTGAGGATAAAGTTAAAGAAAGTCAAGTAGTAAGTAAGTAAGTAAGTAAGTAAGTAAGTAAGTAAGTAAATAAGTAAGTAAGTAAATAAGTAAGTAAGTAAGTAAGTAAGTAAGTAAATCTTCATTTTCCAAGGGTTAAGAATTGGGCACGCAGGCCCGTCTGACATTCTGCCCTTCTTCTCTATTTCCTCTAATACATTCTTTCATTCAACATCTCTTATGAAGCAATTCTTTGACAACAAAAGAACAATAAGCATTAAAACGCATGAAAAATAATCAATAATACATGACTCGTTGATGCAATGTTTAACATGGGCATCATGAATACCCAAGGTGGGTGTAACGTGCCATACATATGGGAATGTTGTTGTTGTTGTGGTATTTTTTTTTTTTTTGGCTACTTGTCGTTCGAGATAAGTTACCATTATTATTGTCTTTGTTGCTGTTTTTTAAGAGGGCATATAGTCTGTCCTGAGGTAGTGTTCAAACAGGTTGCGACTGTATGTATAATGATTGGTGGTGTCTTTGATTTCTTGTGGAAGAGTGTTCCACAACTGAGTGGCAGAGTATGCTAAGCTTGTTTTAAACTCAACTGAGTGGCAGAGTATGCTAAGCTTGTTTTAAATAAGTCTATCCTAGGTTTAGGGACATGGAGTATATTTAGTCGTTCGCTATGTCTTGCATTATATTTAAACAATGGCCAAAGGTAGCTTGGGGCATTTTGAAATAGGATTTTGTGAATTAGTTTAGCCTTATTAAAAAGTAGGCGTTTGTGGAGTGGCAGTAACTGAAGACGTTCATGTAGGTTAGAATTGTCTGTAAGCTTATCACCATTGATTAGACGCACTGCCCTTTTCTGGAGTGAATAAAGGCGTTTTATTATTGATTTGGAGCATCCATCCCAGATTGTGGAGCAATAATCAATATGTGTTTGTATGTGGGAAGTATAGAATATCTTTCTTGTGTTTTCGTCGAGGGAAGTTTTAATTTTGGCAAGTTGGTATACTTTTTTGGCTATTTGTTTAACTAGAGCATGAACATGGGAATTGAAGGATAGATTTTGATCTATGATAAGACCCAGTGCCTTGTGCTCGGTTACACTTTCTATAGGCGTGCTACCAATGTGCAGCTGAAGAGTTCTCTGCGAGTTTAGAGTGTGAAGTCTTTGCCTGGTTCCTATTAACATAGATTTAGTTTTAGAAATGTTAATTTGCATGCGGTTTGCATGACTCCAGTTAACTACACTATTTATTTCCTGTTGCAAGGATAATTCTAACACATTACGATCAACAGCGTTTGTATATACTGTGCAGTCGTCTGCAAATAGATCGCAGGACGATGACAGATATAAGGGAAGATCATTTATATAAATGGCAAATAACAGAGGGCCAAGTATAGACCCCTGTGGTACTCCAGTATTAATGGTAATGGCTCGGGATAGAGATTTATTGTGTGATACGACTTGTTTTCTGTCTAATAAAAATGAGTTTATTAATGTCACTATATTAAAGCTTACTTTCATTGTTTCTAGTTTTTTAATTAGCATAGTATGATCTATCATATCGAATGCTTTTCTAAAGTCTATAAACATCGTTCAACATAGAGTATTGTTGTTAATGTTTTGATGCCAGTTTTCTATCATGTTTGTTAGGGCCGTATGACAGGAATATTTTGGCCGAAATCCTGACTGACTGTCAGCTATTAGTTTGTGGCGAACTAAGTGCTCTAGTGTTGTTTTGTGGATGTGCTTTTCTAGCGGTTTGGATAGTGAGGATAATATGGAAATTGGCCTATAATTACTCATGATACAATCGTCTAATGAACCAGCTTTTAAATGAGGATACACTTTAGCGATTTTAAAGGCTGATGGGAAGTGACATTTGGTGAGACATTGATTGTATATAAAAGTTAGTGACTCGCAGATCGCCGGTGCAGCATAGCGAAGGATCCGATTACTGATTCCATCTAGTCCTGATGAGTTATTGTTTTTTAGGTTACTGAGATGAGTAAATACTTCAGTGGTCGTCATTAGCGGTATGTTTGTGGGAATGTCTCCATAGCATTTGCTCTCACAGAATGATGATAATAAAGATATGTCATGAGGCACATCTGGTATTGCAGCCTTCAGTTGGTTTATGTCGGACTGAAAGAAATTACTGAATTGATCACATGTAACCTGATTTGATGGTAACGATTGTGATGATTTGTGTTTGTTTGTCAAGGTATTAATTGCTTTCCATATATCTTTAGTGTTGGTTTTATCTATTATTAAGTTCTTAAAATAGTTTTTCTTTTCCTTTCGAATAACATATTGAACTTTGTTTCTCAGACTACGGTACATAGTTAGATCTCTATTTTTATGTGCCCTGTCCCGGTCTCTCATAAGTTCAACTACCTCCTGTGTGATCCACGGGGGCTTATTGTGATGTTTAACACGAACTTCCTTAAATGGAACATGCTTATCAAATACACTTAGAAAGGTCTTCAGCCAGTGGTCCAGAGCATCATCTGGGTCAGGAAGCTGGTAAACATAGTCCAGAGATGAGTTGAGCAAGTCTTGTAAAAAGGCATCTTGATTGAAGTTTTTATAATTTCTATATTTTATACTTATATGTTGTGTACGGAGTTTTGGTACCTCTTTTCGACTACGTGCAACATACTGAGTAAGTGATCGCTCATTGCATTAATAGGTACAGTACATTCTGTGATGTTGTCAGCACATGTTAGTATAGATATAGTCTATAAGTGTTGCAGATGATTTTGTTATTCTAGTAGCTTGTTTGACTAACTGTTGGAAGTTATATGACTATTATGTTTTCCCATATTTTGTTTGATTTGTTAGTGTCTATGTTGAAGTCGCCCAGCAGTATTATTTCTCTCACACTTACTAAAGACTTCATCCATCATAGTGGTGAATTTTTCATACCAGATAATTCCTGCACTGGGGTTTCGATAAAGATAGCCAACTACTAGGGGTATGCGATTTTGAAGCTTAACCTCAAGCCATACACACTCAATCTCACAGGTTTCAAAATCTAGCCTACGGTGGGCGTTAAGCGATTTAGAAATATAAACTGCAATGCCCGTCTCTTGTTTCTGATAGGGATCTCTTCTAATGGTCTTAAAGCCTCTGATAGCGATGTCTTCATCTGAGATGTTACTATTTAATCGACTTTGGCTAACGCTGAACATGTGAAAATTTTGATTAAGTATAAGTGATAGTTCAGGCAGCTTCCCTAATAGATGGCAGATATAATTTACCATTATTATTGTCTGTTTTTTTTTTATGGGGGTATATAGTCTGTCCTGCGGTAGTGTTCAAACAGGTTGCGACTGTATGTGTAATGATTGGTGGTGTCTTTGATTTCTTGTGGAAGATTGTTCGACAACTGAGTGGCTGAGTATGCTAAGCTTGTTTTATATAAGTCTATCCTAGGTTTAGGGACATGAAGTATATTTATTCGTTCGCTATGTCTTGCATTATATTTAAACAATGGCCAAAGGTAGCTTGGAGCATTTTGAAATAGGATTTTGTGAATTAGTTTAGCCTTATTAAAAAATAGGCATTTGTGGAGTGGCGGTAACTGAAGACGTTCGTGGAGGTTAGAATTGTCTGTAAGCTTATCACCAGAGAATAGGAGTGGCGGTGTTACCTAGTCCATGTGCAGGACTAATAATAGGTAACATACCGGGAGCAAGAGATTGTAAAGAAGATGAATCCCAGCCATAGGATTATAGTATGGCACATGAGAATGCAGTCACCAGAGTAAAAGAGACAAGGAAGAAGACAACATTGTCACACAGCAGGTTAAACTGACACTGGACTGACGTTACAGAACAACACAAAGACAACAGAAAGTACTTACACAATCAGCAGGGAAGAAGTAAAGACAATCAACCTACAACCTCAAAACCAACAACACTTCCCTACAGAAATAAGGCATATTACATGCACAGCAAACACCAGCAAGGTCGAAGTCCAGATAAAAGAACAAGTTAAAGTGACAACGTACCAAAAACATAGACTAAATCAACAAGTTGACAGAGAGGTCATTAGAATTGGGCACCAGGTTAACAAAATCACAGAAAACACTCATTTGTCTCCTGATGACACTTACCATGTGATATATACTATAGCTATTCAAACTCTTCATTACTTCTGTCATCGTAACAATCAGAGTATACACCATACACTACATATATCAACAAGAGCCGCAAGTCACACGGATACACGATGGTGCTTCACAATATATATTATAACACCAGATAGAACTGGCCAGAGAGTTAATACAACAAATACCTATTTAGTTGTACAGACACTGTCCAAATCAGTAAGATTAAACAGGAACTGCAAGTTTAAAATCATTAAGTTAAAATTCATTATTGTAAGTTCAGATAATAAACCTTGCAGTTTCACCTTGGTGTGCATGAAGCTACCTCTATCAGCTCATAGAGCCATAACTGCTCAGATAGTTGTTGCGGTGTGCATATGATCAATATTACATACAAATGCCAACTCTTACTTAATCTCTGCTGTCTTGTCACTGCGTATAATGTAAGGAGCCATGACTTAGTTAATTAGAGGTAGTGACACAACGCAGCAGGAAACAAACTTGACCAGTCAGTCCCACTCTCAACATATCATATATCTCGACATGAAATATTCTTATCTTATGATATATATATATATATATATATATATATATATATATATATATATATATATATATATATATATATATATATATATATATATATATATATATATATATATAATTGATATGTCGTTCAGTAAACATATACATTCAAATGATTCACTATGACATAGTGGATATCCAGTCTCATCAGAATTATTGCCTGAAAATTGAAAAAGTTGGTTCAATTTAATGTTAAGTCAGAAAATATCATTGGCACCTTGCCGTCTTGACAGACGATAGTTTGTGCTTTAAAAAGGCATAATAACTTTTAACTATGGCGGTAGCGAGTGTGACTGATAAGGCCAATTTGCGCTGTAAATGTCCGTTCACAGTGGGTGCATGTGAACACGTGGTCATTTCCACCATCATGCACCATCTTACGTCTCAAACGCTTGATGTGTGACTTTTCTGCAATGATTTTCTCCTTTGACTTTATTCCATTTCTGATATTTGCCCTCCATGCAACACGTTCAGCGGCGACTTGCTCCCAATGTGCATTATCAATGCCTGTATCAATCATGTCCCGCTTACACACATCTTTGTATCGTAGTAGAGGCCGACCCTGAGATCTCTTACCCATCTGTAATTCACCAAAAAAGATATCCTTTGGTATTCTACCATCATCCATCCTCCTAAGATGTCCTATCCATCTAAGTCTACGAAGACTGAGCATGGAATAAACTGTCACACAACCTGATCTTTCCAATACTTCAGTATTTGTGATTTTGTCTTGCCACTTAATACCAAGAATTCTTCGCAGACACCGCATATGAAAGCTGTTTAAGTTGTTCTCTTGGTGTGAGTAAGTTGTCCAGGTTTCACTGCCATAGAGAAGAGTACTAAGGACACAGGCTTGATAGACAAGGACTTTTGTTTTGGCAGTAAGCTTCCTGTTCTCCCAGACTCTTTTTCTTAACCTGTTCATTGTTGTTGCTGCCTTACCAATCCGGATGTTGATTTCCTGATCTAGGGATAATTTGCTATTTACCACTGATCCTAGATATGTAAAATGGTCTACTATCTCTAGTTCAGCGTCGTCAATAAAGATTGATGGTACCCCATGTGCACCTTGTGACATAATCTGTGTCTTCTTTTTGCTAATTGTTAAACCAAATTCAGAACAAGCATTGGAGAATGCAGATAGTAGACATTGCAATTCTTCCTCAGAGTGGGTCGTAACTGCAGCATCATCTGCAAAAAGCAACTCTCTGATCAGTACCCTCCTAATTTTGGTCTTAGCCTTCAATCTCTGAGCATTGTAGAGGCCGCCATCTGAGCGTGAGTGAATGTATATACCACCATCCTGATCATGAAATGCATATTTCAGTAGAAGTGAAAAGTATATTCCAAAGAGGGTGGGAGCTAGTACACAACCTTGCTTAACTCCACTCTTGATTTCAAATTCTTCAGAAGTTGCACCATCAAACTTGATTATACCCTTCATGCCTGTGTGGAACGATTCCACAATGGACAGAAGAGTTGGTGGGCAGCCAATCTTCTTTAGTGCCTTGAACAGACCCTCACGACTGACCAAATCAAATGCCTTTGTGAGGTCGATGAAGGCAATAAACAGTGGTTGATTCTGTTCACGGCATTTTTCTTGCATTTGTCGCAATGAGAATATCATATCAGTGGTAGACCGGTTCTGTCGAAAGCCACACTGTGATTCGGGGTAGACTTGATCTCCTAGGACTTGAAGTCTGCGCAGAACAATTCTGGCAAATACTTTTCCAACAATACACAGAAGTGAGATACCCCTATAGTTGTTGCCGTCGCTCCGATCGCCCTTGTTCTTGTACAGTGTTATGATGCTTGAATCTTTGAAATCCTGTGGGACTTGTCCTTCACGCCAGCATAGCTCTATTAGCTGGTGGATCTGTATAGTGAGTGTGTCTTGCCCACTCCTGATAACCTCTATTGGAATCCCATCCTTACCTGGAGCCTTGCCAGATGCAAGTTCATTTATAGCACACTTAACTTCTGTTATGGTGGGAAGTGTGTCCAGGTGGTCAAGAGTTGGTAGAGCCTCTATGGCGTTGAGGGCATCATCCGCTAGTTTGGTCTCACTTGAGTAAAGCTCCAAATAGTGCTCTACCCATCTGTCCATCTGCTGTTTCTTATCAGTGATGATTTCTCCAGTCAAGGTTTTCAATGGTGCACTTCTTTTGATCACTGGACCGCAGGCTTTCTTTATTCCTTCATACATGCTTCTTATGTCTCCCTTATCACTTGCGATTTGAATGGACTCACATAACTTGATCCAATAATCATTTGCACACTGCCTGGCAGCCTTTTGCACATCCTTCCTAGCTTGCCTAAGCTCACTCAGAGTGTTACGCGTTGGTCTTTCCTTGTTTCTTAAGAGAGCTTTCTTCTTCTTATCAATCAAGGGCTGCAGAGTCTCGCTGTTGGCCGCAAACCAGTCCTGCCTCTTATGATCCACAGTGCCGTAAACCCCTACGGCAGTTTTATAAAGAGTTTCCTTAATTTGACCCCACTTTTCATTTACTGTACAATTTTCTGGTGTATCAGTGAAAGCGTCTTCAAGTTGCTGTTGAAACTGAAAGCACTTTTCAGGATCATGAGTGTTAATAATATTAATCCTGAGGCTAGGTTTGTGTTTAGCTGTGTAGATTCTCTTTGGTCTCAGTCTAACCCTTGCAACAACCAAAGAATGATCCGTATCACAGTCAGCACTGTGGTAACTACGAGTCAATGATATATGGTTCAGATGTTGTCTCCGTGTGATGATGAAGTCCAGCTGGTGCCAATGGCTGGATCTTGGATGTTTCCATGTGACCTTATGCATCTCTTTTGTTTTAAAAAAGGAGTTTGTAATACATAGGTCATTACTGGTGCAATGCTCCAGCAGCCTTTGCCCATTTTCATTCATGCGACCGATGTTGTATTTTCCAAGGCACACTGGCCATGAACTCGAGTCCTTGCCCACACGAGCATTGAAATCACCGAGCATATAAATGTAGTCAGATTTTGGAACTGCCTTGATCACGGAGTCTAACTCCTCATAGAACGAATCCTTCACATCATCAGAGGAATCGAGTGTCGGTGCATATGCAGTAATAATGGTGGCAAACCCACAAGAGGTTGCCAAGCGCAGGGATAATAGTCTTTCATTTCCTCCTGCTGGAATTTCAATCATTCCCAGTAGCGAATTCTTCACTGCAAAGCCCACACCGTGTTGCCTTTTTTCTGCCTGCCCTCTACCCTTCCAGAAAAAGGTGTAGTTGTTTTCCCTGAGTGACCCTTCCTCAGCGAGGCGAGTCTCCTGCAGGCCAGCAATATCAATGTTTAGACGATTGAGTTCGGCATCAATCACAGCCGTTTTTCTCACATCGTCAATATTGGTCAAGTCAGTGGAAAATCCTGGACACATGGTTCTCACGTTCCAGGTTGCAAGCCGTAGCTTGAGGTTTCTATATTTATATTTGTTTGTACCTGGTGCGTTGGTTTTACAGCCTGCGATTCAGATTTTGTCCTAGCCCCAAGCACCCATTGAAGCAGGCAGGCTGTGGCGGATCAGCACCCAATTGGCTGGGGGCTGCCCAGCTTGAGGCGGGCGGTAGCTGATCAGTGACACCTATAGGTGTCTCCCACCGTCAGAGGCAACGCGTGGCGCCCCATGTCTACGCCAACTGACAAGGACTTATAACCCGTAACAGTTGCCTCTCGCTTTGATTCCGAGACCAGTTAAGACCAGGGATGGAGTTATTGCCTCTCCATAGCACAAAGCCTGGGCTAAAATATAGAGATCATGTGTTGCCCATGCAGCATGATCCCTCTCTCGGCCTGCCTAGTTTACTCCAGAGGAAAGGCAACACCCCTACATCTGGAACAAGACAAGCTGCAGAAGCTGCCGGATCAGCAAAGCAATGCTCTAACTGTCCGCCTGTCGGAGCTTCGATCCTAGACCAGTCGCCAACCAAGGCTTAGGGCCTGGTCCGCCCTGCCATGACATTTTGTCTTTAGCTTGCATTTCCTCGCACCAGGGTAAGGCTTGTACCCTCCCAATTGCGCTCTTCCGCCCGAAGCCGTTGGCACAATGTGGGGTGTCGGGTTTGGTAAGCGCCGCCCAACGTTCAGCGCTAACAGAAACCAGGTAGTACCGTCTACTGTTATACGGTAGCTCAGTCATATCTGACTAAGACCTGACACCATGACTCATTGTACCTAGATAAAATCACATTGGTCTAGGTGCAGAAACCCAACATATATATTTGTTTCTGACACCATGTACAATTATCATATTTAAAAATAATGAGTTGATGTCAAAATACTATTTACCTTAACCATCATTGGTTATACCTCAATAACACTCTTTATATGTCATAGAAGAAAAGAACACACATGAAAACAGTTGATACTAATAATTAAATTAATTAATTATAGTGTTCATTTAGGCATTGCGGATGGGTATTCTTCTCCAGTGCAAAGCAGTTAATGTCCATATTTATCCATGACAGCAATAAATACTCACAGTCATGTTTAATGTCCACTGAAGTTTGTTGCGGAACAAATTATAATCCTTATTATGAAATAAATTCACCACATATCTCCTCCGTGGAGCTGAATTCAAGAATCTTCTTTGCGAACGGCTCGGTGTCAGTGTGAAATTGAGGCCTGGGTTGGTCATACCTTCAGGAGATGCATCTTTGGTCTTGGACTAAGGTTCTTCCCTATATCACCATATCTGATGAAAAGGATGCCTACCTTTCAGCGTCTCGGCTTATAATATCCGAATCTCAATTTTGTTCCCACAGATTTTTCACCCACCTAGTCATCAGTCTATAATCTATTCCACCGTTATTGGCATTTAGGCTGACATGGGACCAGCACAGAGTTCTGATTCATTATTTACTTTCAGTGTAGACATACAATTCTGCTTGTTATTCATTTGGTTCATCTGGAATTAATTCCAGGATTCTGCTGCAGGCATGGAACTGAAGAATATTGACTCCACCACATATCCAGGGTTGCAAGCCATCAGGTGATTCCTGTGGTTGCAGGCGTAGAGGCATTTACTCCGCTAGCTGCTTTCATATGGTCTTTTTTTTTTATGTGTTCAGGTTTGGGAACCTTGAGGTAATCTGGTGTAGGTATGGTTTTCAGTTGGCACCTTGGTTGTATTGGTTCAATGTCTTCTTCCCATTTGTTTGAGTTGGTGTTCATAGCTAGAACTTGGTGTTGCATGGCTGGAACCTTATGTTTGACTTTTGCAGCTGTGAGATGTTCTTTCGAAGACTTATCCATTGTGGATATTAACTTGGTAATCCAACCAACAGTTGAAGATTACTCACTGTTGTTAGTTTTAATAACTTGTAGAAGGATTGTCCCATAGTTTCACTGATTTTGTTGAATGATGAGGCCATAGATGATACTTCTCAACGTATAACTGACGAGTCACTGTTGTCAGTTACTTTGTTGATCTTCATCTTTGTAGATTATTAGATCTTGAAGTCCATCCTGGATCTTCCTACGAAAATAGGACTTAATCACTCACCCAATCAGTTATCTTCAACTTTTCTGTTGCTCGCTATGGAGCTATTGAGCGCCGCAGTAAACATTGAGGTATTGCTAGATCCAGACTATGGTTTGGACATTCACTTTATGGCTGTTGACCCAGGATCCAGTGTTAGTGATATAGTCCCACCAAATTCAACCACCACCTGCTTCTCTTCAATAGCTTGAATAGAATCATGTTTTTAAGGCAAACTACCTTCTCCCCGAAGGGAAAGGTCGACTTTCTTGTGTGTTCTCTTGACTAGCAGTCAGAAAATATATCATTTGTGAATACGTTAATAATGACGACAGCCCTGACAAAGGAGCTATAGTTGGTAAAAGAGAACAAGAATAGCTGTTTATGCTTACCATACATGGGATGCCACCATGTAATTATTACATTAGCTATGAAATGTCATACTCGCTCTCTTCTTCAAGCAGAGCAAATTCAATGAAACCATATACCAAAATAATGGTTTCACAATAAAGACTCCATCACGACAGTACACCACGTCATACCATTATCTGAAAAGCCATGTCCCATAGAAGGTGCCTAGACAAATTGTTACCACTCTGGAGTGCTGACCAGGTGTCAGAAGTTGGTGTGCCCACCGGCTAGATGAAAGTATTATTCACTGGCGTGCCACCCCAAATAGTCAGAAATTGACTAGGGACAAAATCTATATGGTTGAACTATAGATAAAGCCCTGAATATCCAACATACAGCTCCAAATGGCTCGTAACAAAATTGAAATGAACTGTGCTGAATATTCGCCAAGGAGTAGGAAGGAGAAGGTTAGCTGAGATAGTGTAACAGAGCCGAATGAGTTTATACAAAGGGTGTTTATTTCTTATAGATGACATCTGGACATAACATGGCGTCCACTCAGTTCTTGCTTCTGTATATAAACTGAAACTTGACAACAAACTACGTCACGACTTGAGCATCTCTCTTCCCATTCTTTCCCGATGCTCAATCGTGCCGTAGCCTTTTCCCACCTAATACTAATACTCCTACTTCTGTTACACCTCCCTATGTTTACTAAAGAATTTTTCTTGTAAAGGAAAAGATCTTTACTCCTAATCCCCTTACTCTATTCCCTCTTTTTCCTTACCTCTCACAGTTCCTCTAATCTTCTCCAAACCAACTCCAACTTAAGTAAATATTCTATTCTTTAACTCTTTCCCCTGCTATATAGTCATCCACTATATATTTATATATTTCTGGCCCTTCAAAAACATAACATATTTACATATCCTTAATAACATTTAAATCTCAACTTTATACAATACATCATAACACGTCTTCTTAAATACTTCTTCTTCTCTTCATAAGCAATCCGCTTAAAATTTCAAACGCTGTACTCTTCTGATACCAACTCCCTATTGTCATCACCAACCCCACTAATTCTCCACTTTTAATCAACCTGAAATCACTCTCACACGATAGAAAGACAAAGAATCGGTGGCCACCGGTATTTAAAAGAAGCAGTAGAACTCTTCCACACAAAGACCACACTCAGCTAAATCACACACCCCCTTTACCCCCCTATGTCATTTGAGACTTTATGTAATAAAGTCTAAAACAATTATATCCTCTACCGTACCACTTATTATGGTAACAGTTTACGCTGCTATCTACAGCATCAAATACCAACCATCAAAAATATTATTCACTTCCTAAGTGTCTATATATTACAGACACTACTAATTTTATGGCTATGAACCTTACCTCAACCTCGCATTGTAATGTCAACCACAAAACACATCCCGAGGACACAATTAAAAAGGTCTATTATCCCTTAAGACCTCCTCCAACATTATACACATCACCTCACATAACTAATCTTCTTCTATACCTCACTCAGAATTCTCTCGCCGAAAATTTCAGCGACCCCTTACTGTCCATTTATTATGGGCATATCAACTAAAACCTCCACTTATCAATTTATGCCGTTATCAACAGCAACCATATACTACCCCTGAATTCATGTGTGTGACTGCTTGCAACTAACTTTATCTCAGTCCATATATCACGGACCCTCAAAAAACCCCATGTCATTATGTCTTCACAATGTTCATTTCTCAAACTTACAACTATTGTACTGCTATCTACAGTGTCTACTCAAACATGGATTCAATTCATGTTTATTATTTGTCTGGGTTAACATGTTACCCACTTATTCCCAGCAATCTCGTGTATATCATGGCTTTTCTGACCCCATGGAAACTATGTTCAAAACTTTCCCCTCATTTATCCCACTGCTATATTCATTAATCTTTTCTTCCCCCATCTGGCTTCCAATCCATATATTTCCAATCAATGCTGACTTTAGTGTAACTCTAAACTTTCCTATAACCATCCCCGGTATATGTTTCCACTACTTCATAACCATATCAACCTCATTATGCTGATTGTCACAGCAATATAATATACCCATGAACACATTATTCACAAAGATGATGTGTCTCTCTACTAGTCCACAGTAGTTTATTACTATTTTCTGAACGAAGGGTCCTAATTAAAGCCCCATGTATTGTCTTTATTCTAGACAAAACCCATGAACACATTATTCACAAAGATGATGTGTCTCTCTACTAGTCCACAGTAGTTTATTACTATTTTCTGAACGAAGGGTCCTAATTAAAGCCCCATGTATTGTCTTTATTCTATACAAAACCCTGTAAATTAAACATAACTTAATTAACTACTATTTAACATACAAAACAGCGAAATAAAATCACAACAGGATATCATACCCCCCCCCCAAATTTTTATAACATCATTTATGTTTCCCCTCATATCAATTAAAGGTATGATGATGATGGTGATGATGATGGTGATGATGGTGATGATGATTAAAATAATACAACATACATCCTAATCTATTGTTACCTAATACTACTGGTCTCTTTTACGGACCAGTAGTTTGTATGCATAATTCTAAGAAGACAATAATCCTATTCTAAAATAATAACAATCATTTTACAGGAACAAATCAAGCAAAAAAAATTTTTTTTATGTATGAGGCATTGAAAGCTCAATTTCAATAAAAACCATTGTCTTCTCGCTAAAGAGAAGGTTTTCAAAAAAAAATAATTCACATAGAAGTGACCAAACAACATTGGCTTTCTATACTAACCAATGACTCAAGTCATGCCTATTTTGTTATAAAACAAAACAACTCAATGCCAAGCATTAATGTCAAAATACGTATATACACATACATATATATATATATATCTGTTATCTACAGACTAATTTCTTAACTTAGAACAATATTGTTCTCTCTATACAAAAAAAAACCAATACTCAACAATGACCGTACCTATCATTGATTCTCTCCCCTCATAACTTTTCTATCTTTTCTAGCTTAAACTCTTAACACTTCATAACATCCAATACCATCTTAAGCAAGCACTGTGACTACAGGTCAACTCACTTTATCTATTACTAATGTGGTGATTATCTCAATGTCATCTCAATGTACCAGCCGTCATCTATCTACTAATAGAACCTGTGGCTCGGCACACCAATTGTTTCCCTTGGCTTTGTACCAAACATCACTACAACTTTTTAATCATTATTACCGTTATCTACGGTATCTCCACCCCCCTACGTCCAACAAAACTTTGTCTATTTACTATAGACCTCTCACCAATACATCTACTTACTGTACCAATAACTAATTCAACTTTTAAATTTCTCGTCTACCCGACGCAATTAATATTTCATTCTCCTGCATCAGTACTTTCAACGTCTCACCACAACTACTCTAAACTATCCTCAAGTCTCTCCTAGCGACGATACTAGTCACACTTATCGGAACACGTTCTCCAACATTCATTTAACTAACCTTATTTACCTCCGTATCTTTCACTCTTCCATTTATCGGGACTCTTTCAGAACAGCAACCCACGCCTCTTATAATTGACAACGGACCTCACTTTACTCATTTCTCAGTATTAGGCATTCATGCTTCGACATGTCCCTGTCATCAATACTAAACATGTATTATGAAACATCATTCAGAATGCTAACTCTCTTTCCGTCAACCTGTTATACAACTTCCATAATTTCCTTCCAAGATCACCCATTCCAAACAAAAGACATCACAATTCTCTAATCACGTTCTTTCTATCTCTCAATTTTCGCATTCTCTATGTTCCACGTTTTATCAACGTCACTTATCAACCACTCTTCGCATATTCACACGGACAGTGATACACAACCTCGCTCTCATCTCACGACTACTCTCGCATCTCGACAACCTAACGTGTCTATACTATTACTTCAAAAAAAAAAAACAATTTAGACGCCAATTCAACAATCCAGCAATCACTCACCACAACAGCACTAATATCAACCTCCTCTACACACATTGACACACGATATATCAGCGCCACTATTACATTTTGTCTATGTACTTCACTTAGGCGACGTCTTCAAACTTACTTCACTTATTGCGACGAACACCTGTTTGTCTACAGTGATACTCACGTATGAACAACGCATAACCAGACGAATTACTCCACAGGGCTTTCTTATTTCTACTTTTCTCAATCATTCACTCCTTTACGAAGGTCAGACCCTATACATTATCTCTCACAACTTATATCTCTTTTACAGCACTATCTACTATCTCTTTAAAACAAACCTCATTCTGCTGAGCCACTAACCTCGTAACTATCATTCTATACTTCTCCACACAACAACTTTCTTCAGACTTAATCAGCTCTTCTTTCTCCACAAGCACGACGTAACTCGTATTCTTCAAGCATCAACCTCTACAGTTTTTTACTCTTAATATTCTTGCGTTCAACTGGCTATTTTACACACAGGATACTCAATTCCTCCTCAATCTATATCTCCTCACCAGACACTCTCGGTTCACCTGTCAACAATACTATACTTTCTTCTCAAACCAACAAGCAAAACTATCTCGGACATCACGTCATAGCTCTGAGTCGAACCATTTCTAGTACGAACATTCATACTTAGTTTATCTCTCACCCTCTACTAATTCTGTGCTGAATCTACTCTACTTTAATTACACCAGTTATACATCACTCGACGTGATTAACTCTCTGTATCTTTCCATTCCGGACAAAGGAGTATTTTTACCTTGTTTACTCTCCTTACATCACAACCAAACACACGATATCCTGTATTACGTACCACGTAGAATATCATTTGCCGTAAGTCTCTATCCTCAACATCACTATTGCCTACCCTGTACCATGTTCATTTATCTGCCTATTTTAGACAAGCCATATATCTATATGCTCAAACCGCAATTCTTCTCATAAGCCAAAACTATTCCATATGTCCTTCGTCACCCAAGGAATTTTAACAGTTATAGAGTGTGTCCAAGTTAAATATTTCATTGTCTCTCAATACATTAGTATGTCTCTCTCTAATTATGTCATCTTCACTATCTGTTGTTAACCTGTTGTTAAAGTACTCAGGTCTTAATTCTCTGAGTTTTCTTATGTTATCTTCTGTCATCGAGGAGTAAATTCCCGCTATCTGTCTATCACTATTCTTCTTCTTAAATACTTCTTCTATTTCCTTTATTTGCGTCGGTCTGCTCACTGTTTCCTGTATACCTTACGTAACGCTTGCACCTCCCCATTTCGTCTTCAGATGACACACTGATAATAGTTCCCTCATCAGATTCACAGTAGTAGTTTACTGCAGACACGTCGATCCTATTCCCATAGTCGCCTTTAGAACGTCTGACTTTCTTTCTCTTTCTTGGTATTCGTCTCTTAGCCTTCCCTACTTTCCTTGTCATATAAACTGGTATCTAGTTCTAAAGAGTCACTAACCAAAACTCTGTCCGTCTGTCCACCTAGCAACTACACCGTATGAGGGAACATCACGCTTCGAGTTCAGGATCTGCTCGTAGTGCAATTCTCTCATTCTCCGAATCATCAGTATTCACTAGCTTGTCTCAGCATCACCGGTATTTACCATAACATGCGGCGGTAGAAATATCTTCTCCGTAACCTGAACTCTGACACCTAATATTTCTACACCATTTGGGGATAAATTTCATATCTATACCTGAGGAACTTGACATCTCAGTTGTACCTTTATTAACTATCATACTACTATTTCTTTCTTCAATACTTTTCCTCTTTGGTTTCCTTTCGTCTTTGATTTTTATCTGTTTCTTTTTCCCAATTTCAACCGTCTCTCCCTTAGTCAAGTGAGTTGGTTTTGACTGAGTCTCTATTAAGTCAGTTTGACTTCCCTTTGTTATCTTGCTGGCTGGTTGTACCTGGACCTTTTTCTCTACTGCATCTACCTGAGTCTGCGTACTATTTTCTATCGTATTACTTGCCTGCGTCTGTGTCTCTCGGTTTATTTTCTTTACTAACATCGTCGTCTTCTTTTCCTGTTCAATCCTAATATTGGCAAGTACTTTAGGAGTCGTTGAATTCTTATCTTTGTGTTCTACTCTGTCCTTCGATCCTGACTTCAAATATTGTCTTTGTCTCTTTTCAAACCAGTCGTTACGTCTTTTTCTAGCGGTTGCACTGTGAGAGGGCCAGCCCCATGATTTCTTTGAAAGGTTTCTCTCACGCCCATTTTTGTATTTATAACAACTATACCAGTCCGACCTTTCACCATTATGTCTGTTCTCACCGTCTTTTACCCCACATACATCAGGTCTTGGTTCATAATAGTCATATTGTCTTCTGTCTTTATTAAGCCATGGCCGTCTCCTGTTATTCTTTCCTACTCCATTACAGTCTACCATAAATCTATAAGGGTCTTGTCCAGTCGTTCTGTTCTGTAACGTTTCTACAAAATTTTCTACTTCATTAACTGCTACTTTCAACTCTCCTAACCATGTACTGATACGTTGTAATTCTACATGTAGGTAATTCATTTTAACTTCTTTGTAATTTATATCAATCTTAAAACAATATTCCTACTTCTTCTTCTGCATATTCCTTGGTCTTGAGCTCAGCTGAAATACTAAGAAAAGAAGACTGTTTCTCTATTGTGCCGTGATAAGTCTTCCAAGCTGAAATATGTATACTTATACAAGCAAACAAACAATCAATTTCACATTTGTAACCTGCTAATTTAAGAATTACAATTCACATATACACCAAGAACAGTTCGACCAGCTAATAAGTTTACAGATTACTCTACTCTCGTTTCTTGATCCAAGCAAGACGTATTCTTCTAGGTTCGCCGTCAGGTCAAACTCAAACGCTGTATTAGTTGAAACCAACCGCGCAGTTCAGGTAGTTCCTTCTTCTAAGGTAGTTTCTCTTCTTGGGATGCCTCAGTACAGTACTTCAACCCTTGGTTTGGACTTCGCCTTCTGAGATGGAGTACATCAAATCGACGTCTTGAGAACGACTCACACGCTAACAGAGCCTAAAAGGATTAGCGAGCGGCTCTCATTTGCAGCTGGAGCCCCGAGATAGTCTGAGTACTTCAACAAAACATGGGCCAATCAATGAAGGAACGAGATATTTAGCTGCTGTCCTGATTGTCTTTAAACAACGTTCCTTTTTCTATCACGACTCAGTTGCTAGCGAGCTCAAAACAAAACTCATTAATGGTTGTCCCCAACATTTTGATTTGATGACCTGAGTTGTCCGAATTCATCAGCATTCTGGAAAAACTTTGATTTTTGATTATGACTGTAGGCGAGTAAGTCTTAAAGTTTTTTTTTTTTATTAACTTCTGCCAATTTGATTTGAGGCAAGGCTTAACTTGACTGCTATTGAAACATTCTTGCTCACCTGAAACAACGATCAGACTGGATTGACCTTCAGCAAACTCTTGCTCGCTCAAGACAACGATTAACTGGCTTGACCTTCAGCACAACTCCTGCTCGCTCAAGACAACGGTTAACTGGCTTGACCTTCAGCAAAAACTCCTGCTCGCTCGAGACAACGGTTAAACTGGCTTGACCTTCAGCAAAACTCCTGCTCGCTCGAGACAACGGTTAAACTGGCCTGACCTTCAGCAAAACTCCTGCTCGCTCGAGACAACGGTTAAACTGGCCTTGACCTTCAGCAAAACTCCTGCTCGCTCGAGACAACGGTTAAACTGGCCTGACCTTCAGCAAAACTCCTGCTCGCTCGAGACAACGGTTAAACTGGCCTGACCTTCAGCAAAATGATGACAATCGCAGGCGCTGCAACCCGTTATGGCAAGTTGGTTTTCATTCTTCTCCTGACGACAATTAAATTTTGATAACAGGTCCGTGCAGTGAGGATCCTAAAACCTTGAAAAACACTTACAGACAACCACCCCTAGCCGGGCTTTTGGCTGCTGTAATTCTCACAAACGAGTTATTGGCCATTTTTAACTTCGCTTTTCCTTTCAACAAAAGTATAAACTCGTGCCACAATTCTGTCTTTGGGTACTTGATGTAAACAGCGCGAGATCTCGTCAACAATTTTAGTTTAGTTCTATGTTCACCTTGTACAGCATGTTGTGATTCCGCGACGACACTCCAAATTCGTATCCTGGCTCAAAGTCGCCATTTCTGCTCATGTAACAGAGCCGAATGAGTTTATACAAAGGGTGTTTATTTCTTATAGATGACATCTGGACATAACATGGCGTCCTCTCCCTTCTTGCTCTCGATGTAAACTAAACTTGACAACAAACCACGTCACGACTTGAGCATCTCTCCTCCCCTTTCACTCCCGATGCTCAATCGTGCTGTAGTAGCCTTTTCCCACCTAATACTAATACCCCACTTCTGTTACAATAGATTTTTAAGTCTAAATTTAAGAGTAATTGACAACTATCCCAGTCCAGGTTTTTCTCCTCTGACTTCCCTTCCTTGGTGTGTAAGTAATCCCCCAACAATGTACACACACACAACACGTATGCACAATTAGAATTAAAAAGTATAATAACTGAACTATGAGTTAAAATAAACTACAACATTTATTGGCTATCATTATTATTAGACATCTGATGTTTTTCAAGATGATGATGAAATTGTGTAAGTTTATACACTACAGCAGGGGTGGCCAACCTTTTCAGCAGGCGGGCAAGATTTCGGAAATAATATTTCCTGCCGGGCCACGCACCTATTTTTTTTTTATTGTTGTTATTAATTAAAGTAAATCAGCAAGCGTGCTACAACTTCGACCACATAGTCGCTTCCCGGTCGGTGAGATCGTGCTCAAACGCTTGCCTGGTTTAATGTAAACCAAAAAAAAATATATCTTGTTAATTAATTTACCTTTCCCTTGTAGATGAGTATGATTATTAACGTCATTTAGGTGGCTAGTTATATCGACCAGAAATGCAAAGTCGCAAACCCACTCTTTGTCTTCAAACTCTGGGATACTTTTCGACTTGCTTGCAAAGAATGATTGTATTTCGAGTTGCAAATCAAACAATCTTTTCAACAATTTGGCACGGGTCAGCCATCTTACAGTCTGCATAAAATGTAACGTCATGATAATCTGAGTCCAAAGAATAGAAATTCTTGGAACTGACGGTGACTCAACCCGTTCAACTTCATGAAGATCACTATTTTGACGACTACTTTCACGACATGGTCCATTTTGAGGGGCTTCGAAAATAAATTTTCCTGATGATTAATGCAATGAAAATTTAGCATTGAAGTGTTACCTACTTTGGAGGCCTAATTTTCAATCAATTTTACTAAACCTTCGGGTTTCCCAACCATTGCTGGGGCACCATCCGTTGTTAAGCCTGATAAGTTGTTAAGTTGTAACAAAAAGCAATTCAATGTCGATGTAACTACTTCTAACAAATCTCGTAACTTAGTAGTGTCCTTAGGTGGATACAGCGCCGCTAATTCTTCTGTCTTTTTAAAATGGATGTCAACTATTATGCTATTATCAGACAGACTGTGGGATCAACACCTTGTGCCACATTTATTGAAAGACAGAAGATCAAGTGGTTTGGCCATGTTGTTAGAATGCAACACCATCAACTACCATCACTGGCCTTACATCAAAGATCATCTGCGACGAGACCAAGAGAACGTCCAAGAAGAAAATGGATTGACATCAACGACATTGTACAGCCACACGGAATGACACTATCCAGTGCCGCGCACCGGGCTCTGGAACACAAATTATTCCTCCCCACGACGTTTGATGGCAGAAGTGGAAGAAGATGATGATGATCAACACCCACGATAAAAATTGCCAGTTGTGCAGTATCTGCCATATCTGTGCTTTCATCCACTGCTAGAGCATAAAATATAAACTCGGATGCTCGACTTTTCAAATTATCTTCAATATATTTTCCAATGTCGTCCACACGCCTAGTAATAGCCTGACGAGACAGACTTATTTTTATAGAAATCCTTCTTCTTTTCTGGACATAGAGTTTCAACGACGCTCTCCTAACATCCCTTAACCATTTCACCATCTGAATACTGCTTCGTTTTTTTTAAATAACACATAACTAGCTTTTACATAACATGCTGACTCTGAACCGGCTCTAGTAATTATCCTTTGTTGTTTTGTAAAGTCATTTACTTGGTCTTGTCGAAATTGCCCTTTGTACTTATAAAACGTATTTGCATGTTTAATCTCGTAGTGCCGTTTGATGTTATTCTCTTTCAACACAGAAACAGGTTCGTTGGATATCAAGCATATGAGCTTTGTTTTAATTTCCACGAAAAAATAGTACATAGTCCACCTGTCTTGAATACTTCTTAATTCTTCTGTGATTCTTCTCTACTTTGGTCCAACGTCTTTACTAGCTGACGCCATGGTTACGTAATACCTCAAATACACATAATGAATATTCACACAACAAAAACCCACATCAAAATAATATTAATAATCTACTATCAATCATACCTTTCTTGCTGATGTTCTCAGCCAATATCCAACCAATATTATTTTCTTCCTTCAACAACATCCACTCAGAGAAATATCAGGAACAGAGAGTTTATATCTAATACCACAAGGTCTTTTCACAAACTAAACCACCATGGTTCCTACAGTGCTATGGTCCATAATATTCCCTTTACGAATGTTCATGTTTAAGTCACTGGAGTAGAACTAGTCAGGTTAATAAGTTCCCAAGGTGCACATATTCATTCTGCTAAATGTTCCGGATTTGGGAATATCCAGTGAAACATTCCTCAAGCAGTGAAATATACCTGATAATAAATTTCCTCAGAAGTTATGAACATCCCCAGGGCAGATTAACTTCAGGAGTTATAAATGGCCATAGTTCAGATAAAGTTCAGACGTTATAAATATCCACAGGGCTGGTAAACTTCAAGAGTTATAAATATCCAAAGGGCATATAAACTTCAGGAGTTATACACATCCATAGGGCAGATAAACTTCAAGAGTCATAAATATCCATAATGATACCAGTCAAGGATGGAAATTATCCATACATGATAAACGACGGGCAGTAATAAGTTTCATGGGGTGAAAAATAGCAACGAAAATGCCGTTGAGGCTTTCAAAATGTCCTCATAGATAAAGTTCAGGTTTTAAAAATGTCCAGGTGGAAACAATCCATGTGTTGTAAATGTCCATCTGGATAACTGCCAGGTTTCGACAATGTTCACAACCCTTCTCCTGAATTTAACAACTAGCCATGAAGGGAGGACTCAGCCGGTGCATTTACTTGAGTAGTAGGTACATTGGTTTTGGCCAGGCCATCCTCATATATACATTGATCATTCACTCAATGGAATTCTGTATTGCTGAGGTTGTCATAAACTTGGAGAGCAAATAATATTAAGGAAATTCCGCTCTTACAGCAATATAAAGGCGAATCCTTTTCATCATATGCTGATGAATCAGCCACTCCAAATGAGAACTAGAGCATTTGTACTATGCTTCAGGTTCGGCCAAGGCACAGTCCACCATCCTGGGGTCCAAAGAATCCCACTGTATGCAATACGGAAAATACAGCTGGTCGCTAGAAAAGCATTTCTCAGACTCCTTACAGTTCTCAATGTTAAAACCCTAAAAACTTCTCAATTCAATGCACACACTCGATTTCTTTTCATGTACCTATCCTAGGCACACTTTTAGCACGAAACATGACAGCTTGATGGGGATGGTGTATCGGAAAGGGCCGGGCTGGAGAAAGAGGTGGGGGGGGGGAAGCAGTAGTGTTGCTATCTCCCGTCTTCTTGTCACCAACTAGATGGTCGTGTGGACGCAGTTTCCAACTCCTGTCAACTTCAAACGAAACGTACCGGCGGCTTAAGGTTGTGGTTAGAAAATTGGGCTTGGCCTCGAATTAATATTGTGACCTCTGAATACACAGTTTAATAGGGAATCCAAGTGTCGTTGATAGGCAGACAATATTTGAAATATGTCACAACGACCCATGATGTAATGTTCTTTTGGTGATATGTACAATAAAGTTAACATTTATGTTCATTTGACCTAGCTCCGCGGACCACAACATGACCCCCGGCGGGCCACATGTGGCCCGCGGGCCTCGTGTTGGCCACCCCTGCACTACAGTAATCATGAAAGTGAAATGACTAATATAAAATACATAACTCTGAATCCTGTCTGGATCAGTGAGAGGTCCGCTAACAGCCGTTATGCTCCGATCAGCAAACAGCCATGGTCAGATCAGCAAACTCTTCAGTAGAAAATAGCTTGCCGGTTTTCTGACATCTGCCAGTCCTGGCACTACCTGGTTGTCACTCGTTCTTGAGATCTATACACAAGCGCTCTTATTAAGAGCTAGGAAGAAATAGTCAAGAATGTGTTATATCTAGGTCTACATCAGTACAATCCTAAGAAATGCATATATCCTGGCACACCCATAATCAATGACCAGTCGGGCCAAGTTTATCTTCCAGCTCTACTGCATTCACCATCCTCCTTCTCCCTACTGTCTTAGTCTGGGACGGGCTTTTCAAGTGTCTCACATGCCTGTTATTACATTTCTGCCATTCTAAGTCCATGTCGCTAATACAGACAGACATGTTGTCCCTCACGTCCAAAGTTGGTTTTGCAGATCAAAGGGTCGGTAGTGGTATCATAAGAGTACCTGATCTCCGGGCTTACATGCCGTGACCAGTATCTGTGCCAGGTTTCCGTGAATTACCGTGAACGCTCATCCACAATACACTGAAAAGGTTAAGCACCATATACCAATTGTGGGTAATGTCTGTACCATTACACCTCTGCTTCAAACGCATCAATGGCCAACGTGCCAATGCGCACACAATAGCATAACACCAAATTATTCTTAGTGAGTTACCATATAACAAATCAACATCAAATAAACCTAAGGTATGTGAATTCAAAATGGCATATAAGGTTATTCTTACATACGTAGTATAAATGCAAAAAGGAAGTAATATCCTTGTCTACAACAAACTGGGAAACATAGTTTCCATATACGTTACAGACCAAATAAAAGTCTGCCGAGTGCATGTCTAAAGTATAACAAAAAATTATGCATATGACAATTTAATATATCAAACATCCAATCCCGGGAAGGTTAACCCGGTCAACAAATGCCCGCAGAAGTTGGATGTGTCGGCCTAACGGCGCAAGAACGCAGCTCTGCTGTAAACAGGCACAACGCAATCACGTCCGAAAAAAACTCCGAATGAACGAAGAAGAAGAAGAAACATCCAATCCACATAACATACATTAATTAAACTAGACATATAGTGATACTCAACATAATAGCATAATGCATTCATCATCATCATCATCATCATCAAGTGCCCTGCCAGCTGGCGTAGGCGTTCATGGCTCTCCACAGATCTCGGTCTTCGGTTTTCTGGATCAACTCTGCTGCTGATATTCCTCCGTGCCACCGTCTCAATCCATCCAGCATCACTTCTCTTGGTCTACCTCTGCCTCTCTTCTCCTCGATATTACCAGTTGTCACGATGTTCTCCAATGCCTCTCTTCTCATCACATGACCAAAGAAAGCTGTTTGTCTCTTTCTTATTGTTGTATATAGTGTTCTAGTTTCATTAGCCTGTGTCAGGCAGTCGTCGTTAGTTACTCTGGCAGTCCAAGGAATTCTCAACAATCGTCTCAGGAACCACATCTCTGTTGCTTCTAATTTCTTCTTAATTTGTTCATTTACATTCCAAGATTCACTGCCATACAGCAAAACTGGTTCTACATTGCATTTCAGCACTCTCTTTCTTACACTCAGTGATAGTTACCTATTACACAAGATACTCTTCATTTTCTGAAATGCGGCCTATGCCTGCCCTATTCTGCTCTTAATCTCAGTTGTACATCTTCCATCTGATGTTATAAATGTCCCTAGGTATCTAAAATTATCCACTTGGTTAAGAATTTTCCTTCCATTTCTACGTCACATTTTGGTGTCACTATTTTCTTTTATATCACCATTGCTACTGTTGTCTTGATATTCAAGGAGAGTCCTTTCCTTGCACTCTCTGTTACTACAGTGTCCAACAATTGTTGTAGGTCTGTTGATCTATCTGACACCAATACTGTGTCTTCCGCAAAGCGTATATTATTTATATTATAACCTCCAACTAGTATTCCTGGCATCTCTTTGATCTCTCTCATTATTACTTCGCTATATAGGGAGAAGAGATCTGGTGACAAGACACATCACTCCTAGCTTTATGTGTTCGTAACTACCCTCTTTATTTCCAATTTTAATTGCTGCTACTTGGTTCCAGTAAATATTCTTTATTATTCTTAAATCTTTCCCATCAATGTTGATATCTTCCACCATTTTAATCAGCTCATCATCGTTTACTTTATCAAATGCCTTAGTATAATCTATGAAGCAAAAATATATGTCTTTCTGTTTTTCTATTGACCTTTCTATTAGTGTCCGTAATGTGTATATTGCATTGTTTGTGCCCTTACCCTCCACAAATCCATACTGTTCTTCACTAATTTCCATTTTTATTTTCTTTCTGTTTCTTCTCATTATGATTCTAAGCAGAAGCTTAGTGATATGGTTTATGAGGTTAATTGTGCGAAAATCTTCATATTCAATTGCTCCTGGTCTTTTTGGTATAGCTATTAAGACAGATTTCAGCATATCACTGGGTAGATATCCACTGCTGTAAATAAATAATGCATTAGTAATAATATTGTATAGCTACAAAATGAGATATACAGCAAGTCTAACTGAAGTGACCACACAGAACAACCATATTGCTGATCTGCCCGGTTTAGTCACCTTAGCCACTGCTGTGGTAAAATTAAAAGCAATATAGTCAGTGGACTATATTTTGCACAACAATGCACACAACAAAAGGCGACTAGGCAAGTTTACAAAGAAATGCCAAGCATCTGCTAAGACACATACAGGTACACCTAGAATGTAACTAAGATCTGCCTGACATAAGGTTCCTACTTCTCAGAAGAGTAACACTTAAAGCAATATGATTTTGTACACTGAACTGAGAAAGAATAGTGCATACTCAAGTAACCTTAGACAATGATATATCTTGAAATAACCTAGGTCAGATATAGACTGAAAATCAGTACCTACATCTGAAAGACTTGACTAGTTACTAAGAAATAACTTTCCTAGTGAAATCTAGCAACATCAGAATCATACATATGACTACAAACATTGAGCTGGCTGCCTACCTGTTCAGAGATTTTTCATTTCTAACATGACACAGGTCTAGGGAGCCTTATTTAAGCTGAGTCCAGCAGACAGTGTCTGAGACACTATTATCTCCTTGGCACCTTTCTGTCTATCCCAAGCCATCATTCACATTCCTCCAGTCCTGCTCTAATTGCCTTATCAGATCTGTTTCACACATTTCACACATCCCTACAGTGCAGACACATTATCTCCCAGCATGTCCAGTCATAAATTCTTTCTGCATGCACACTAGCCCTCACACCTGTGAGTCTGACAATGTTTAGCCCGGGGAGTCTTATCAGTGAGTTCACACCTTGCACCTCTAGTCTGTTTCAGAAGGCGGATCAGCCTGTCTCGGTTGATCGGTTTTCCTGCATGTGTCGTGTGAAAGGAGCAATTATGTTTTCATGGTCATCTGCCAGTTTACAACTCTGTTGGTAAACCCGGTTGCTTGCGTCATGCCTGGTCGGTTTTAATTACACAGTCCACTGAGTCTGCCCTCCAGTCTGGCTGGATTGATAACCTCTGGGGGTGACCTGTACTGGTGTCAAATTAAATTTCCCATACAGAAAGCCATCTGTGGTGGTTTGTAATCTTGCATCATGTGAGACGTCTTATACATGCTTATAGAGAAAGCAGTCCATCAAAAGTGAACCAAAAATTGTTCTGGGATGTAAAGGCAGCATTTCATGACACCAGGACAATATCAGGTCAGGGGAAACAACTTAACTTTTGATTGCTGTAATATATTGTGTAATTAATGATATATAGATATATGTACATCCAAAGCTGTTACTGATTTCAGACAGATATAGTGTGAAAGGAACTGAGCAGAAAGAAAGATTGTTAGACGTACCTCAAGTAACTAACTATGACGAGATGGCGGAGATGACCTTACACTAGAAAAAAAAAGAAGAGCCTTTATAATAGAAGATACACTAACACTACCAGAAGAAGGGAAGCAGCAGTCAAAGTGAACCAACACCCAGTCGGAGTCAACGAAGGAAGTAGTGTTTAATATCATTCATCACCATTGAATAAAAGTAACTCATAATGACATATATGTAGATGTAAACATCATTTCATTGTCGTATATGTACACACATAAACATCATTGCACTGTCATATGCATATAAATGTCTTTCACATTATCATAGCAAGAAAGTTCCTATTATATTAATAGTAGGTAGAGAGAACACCATCATACAAAGACCAGATAGAACGAGATGACCTTGAAGATAGCTCAATAGTTCCTTTGAGAGAAGAGGAAATAACACCAGCTAAAGAGAATGACACAGTGGGTCAAGAACCACAAGTCACCAGAGAAGTGATACAAGAAGGCTAAAACAAAAAGAAGAAGAAAAAACTGATGTACAAGACAGAGAGCGAAATAAGTACGAGAGATAGAGAAAGGGCAAATGAGAGGTGTAACACACCAACATGATATTGAAATTAGTGATGTACATTGATATATAGTGGGTTATCAATGATATGCACATATTTAATTTGAAGTTTGAAACTTGAATTTTGATTGCGATATTACATGAGATTGCAATTTATGTATGCCCATTCGATTTGGTATGATCATATCGTAGGATTGAGAGATATTGTAATATAATAAAACGTCCTCACCCTTTCCTAGCAGTGACTCCCTTAAAAATAAACAACCCCTTACAATTACTGTTTAAGTAACTTGCTTAGGTAGGAGTAGGAATTAAAACAGCGATAGACTGAACGTGGCACAGATTAATTTATTTGGCATTGTTTTTTTTTCACGTACCTGGCAAGACCGGGACTGGTTGAAAACAAAGACTAAAGTAGCCATTTTAGTTCAGATTAAGAAAGGAAACAGACGTGCGTTCCCCGTGTGGTTTTTTTTCCCCCATGTGGGAAAGGTATTTTTGCCTTTTAAAATCATCATTCTCTGCAAGCCAATTGGTATGTTATATCTACATTATTAAGATGTATTTATGTATTACATAGACCAATATGTTTAATTAAGAATTAGTTAGAATAATAAGTCAACAATTCTCTTAAACCAGGCTGGATGATGTTTACCAAGGAAACACATGTGGGCGGCACGCTGTAATTTTTCCGGTTTTACAATTTCAAATCCATATGTTAAAATCTTTTATAGGCATTATGAACTTATATCTAACTAGTAGTGCTTATAACCTAGAAATATTATGTGTACCGTAGAGTATCAAACTCAGGTCAAAAACACATTCTAGGAATTATCTCAATGTAGTAGCAGACTCCTGATTCATACTTCAGTAGAGAACTCGTGTCTGTCAATTTCATATTCCTATGTTAAAACTTCTATGCACTGTGAACAATATCTCACTATTTATGCTTAGAAATCTGCAAATAATCTATGTACTGTAGAGATTGAACTGTAAAGTACAGTTTCAAAGGAGTTTTATCCATGCGGGGACATACAAATGATCACGCCTATTCCTGACTCTTAGTCAGGGGATAAAATGCTTGCCACATCATAATCTGTAACTTGGAACTATAGTGCTAAATTTTAGTACCATCCTTTTGCTAACAGATTAATAACCACTCCATAGTAGTGAAGGACATATAATCATTTAATAAAATAGTGCTAGGGAAGTTCCATGTTTGAGAATATAAATTCTAGAACAAAGGAAGTAAACGCTTGATAAAAATGAATTTTTGGTAGGAAGTGCCTTCAATCTGTATCACCTCACTGTAGTAGGAATAAAAGCGAAGATTGATGTGAATAAATTGCTTGCAATATTCAGAATACTGGACCGTGCGGCATAAGTTATTCTAATAAATACACTCAGAATAATAGCAGTCATTGGCAAAATATATCACAGCGGTTACTATCCCCATGTGCTGTACGCAGTGGGGGAAAACAATGTATGTTTAGTTTGTGGATTAACCCCTGAAGAAAATTCAAAACCATTGGCTCTGGCATTGAATTTTATGATTAATATTATTATGTATGATTATCATGTACTTAATATCAGAGAAATGTACATGTATGTTTTTTCTGGTATGAGAATTTTCCCTGTTCTGATTGCTACTTTTTACTGTGGGAATATACATTTTAATGTTGCACCGTGGGATTAGAGGATGTTGATGTAAGAATCCTTGTGCATGACAGTACTTAAGAAGCCAATGTTGAATAGCCTTGGCCTAGTGATGATTATAGTGCCGAAAGGAAGACGCGGCATTAGAAACCACAGAGATTCTGTATAGGCTATTCTCTTCAAGAATGAGAGATACAATATCAACATGTTGGATGGACAGAATGACTTCACTCATCTAATAGTCCCAGTAACAACAGAACAAAACAGAGTGAAAAGATATCTCACTCACTATCAGAGCTAGCAAAGTTCTACCACAAGCGATGAGGGACAGGACTCTTGGAAACCCACTCCTATCTCCTTCCCCTTTTTTGTTTGTAATTGTCTTGTGAAAGTTAACACATCACAGTAGGTTAATGCTCGTGTTGTATTCTTTGTCATCCCTTTTCTATAGAAGAGAAGCAAGTGGTGGTTGAATGTGGTGGGACTATATCACTAAACCTGGATCCTGGGTCAACAGAGAGAAAGTGAATGTCCTAACCATAGTCTGCATCTAGAAATACCCATGGTTACTGCTGCGGTCAATAGCTCCATAGCGAGCAACAGATAAATTCGAAGACAACTGACTGGGTGAGTGATTAAGTCCTATTTTAGTAGGAATATCCAGGATGGACTTCAAGATCTAATAATCTACAAAGATGAAGATCAACAGAGTACTGACAACAGTGTATCGTCTGCTTTACTTCTGAGAAGTATCACCTATGGCCTCATCATTCAACCAAGTCAGTGAAACTGGGACAATCCTTCTACAAGTTACTAAAACTAACAACAGTGAGTAACCTTCAACTGTTGGTTGGATTACCAAGTTAATATCCACAGTGGATAAGTCTTCGAAAGAACATCTCACAGCTGCAACAGTCAAACATAAGGTTCCAGCCATGAAACACCAAGTTCTAGCTATGAACACCAACTCAAAAAAAATGGGAAGAGACACTGAAACAACTTTATAAGCCAATACAAGCAACTTTAGAACCTCTGAACCATAACAACACCAGATTACCTCAACAAAACCTGAACACATAAAAAAGACCATATTAAAGCAGCTAGCGGAGTAAATGCCTTTACGCCTGCAACCACAGGAATCACCTGATGGCCTGCAACCCTGGATATGTGGTGGAATAATATTCTTCAGTCTCATGCCTGCAGCAGAATCCTGGAATTAATTCCAGATGAACCATATGAATAACAAGCAGAATTGTATGTCTACACTGAAAGTAAATAATGAATCAGAACTCTATGCTGGTCCCATGTCGGCCTAACTGCCCCATCATCAAGTGTGGGATGGCCTATCAACATGAACCGAGTATGTGACAAAACCTCTTGAACTAAATTGGGAAACAGTTAACGTAAACTGAGCTGTTGGACAGTCGTCATCTTTTCATCGATAAGATGATATAGGGAAGAACCTTCTGCAAGAGCTTAAGTTGCATCTCCTGAAAGTATGACAGACCAGACCTAGGCACCAATTTCATTTGGAATACAACTCCATGGCAACAGAGTATTCTTGAATTCAGCTCCATGGAGGAGATATGTATATGTGGTGAATTTATTTCATAATAGGGATTATAAGTCTTTCCGCAACAAACTTCAGTGGACATAAAACATGACTGTGAGTATTTATTGCTGTCCCGGATAATTATGGACATTAACAGCTTAGCACTGGAGAGGAATATCCACCCGCAATGCCTAAATGAACATTATAATTAATTAATTTAATTATTAGTATCAACTGCTTTTATGTGGGTGTTTTTTTTATGCCATGTATAAAGAGTGTTTTATTTGGTAATGGTGTACAACTAAAAACTAAAAAGAGTCTGGGAGAACAGGAAGCTTACTGCCAAAACAAAAGTCCTCGTCTTTCAAGCCTGTGTCCTTAGTACTCTTCTTTATGGCAGTGAAACCTGGACAACTTACTCACGCCAAGAGAAACAGTTTAAATAGCTTTCATATGCTGGTGTCTGCGAAGAATTACTTGGTATTAAGTGGCAAGACAAAATCACAAATACTGAAGTATTGGAAAGATCAGGTTGTGTGACAGGTGTATTCCATGCTCAGTCTTCGTAGACTTAGATGGATAGGACACGTTAGGAGGATGGATGATGGTAGAATACCAAAGGACATCTTTTTTGGTGAATTACAGACGGGTAGGAGATCTCAGGGTCGGCCTCTACTACGATACAAAGATGTGTGTAAGCGGGACATGATTGATACAGGCATTGATAATGCACATTGGGAGCACGCCGCCGCTGAACGTGGTGCATGGAGGGCTAACTATCAGAAATGGAATAAAGACAAAGGAGAAAATGATTGCAGATAAAGCACACACAGAGCGTGAGAGACGTAAGATGGTGCAAAATGGTGGAAGTGACCATGTTTTCACATGCACCTACTGTGGGCAAACATTTGCAGCAAGAATTGGCCTTACCAGCCACACTTGCCACCGCCATGGATCATAGTTATTAAGCCTTTTTGAAGCACAATGTACCAAACTATCGTCTGTCAAGACGGAAAGGTGCCAATGGTGTACAACTAAAAGGTTATGTTATGATATATATGTATAGTATTTTGACACCAACTCATTATTTTTTTTTTAAAATGAGAAAATGGTAAAACGTGTCAGAAACAAATGTGGATATGTTGGGTTCTATTTAATTAGATCTTTATTTGCCTTAATTATGAGGGTAAATGAAAGTAGACCCAATTTGTGGTTGTTGTGTTGTTTGTAATAACCTTTTTTTTTCTGGGGTCACTGGGTACTATATTGTAATAATGCAATGCATCCCATGCCTGTCTGAAAATGCATAGTGTTTATTACACATATATATGTAACTGCAGATCTTGAGTTAATACCTGAACTGTTTGTCCAAAAGTGTTGTGTACATCAAGTAAATGTGGTGTCCAATAGTGGTTGTTTATATGTTGTGAGCAATCACTATCCTTCTAGCACTATAGTAAATTTAAAGGGTGATGAAGTGGGAAGAGAAACCTACACACAGATGCCATTGTTTCAAGGATTGAACTCTTTTCTCCTGGGATCTGTGGTAAATATCCCTGATCACCCTGCATTCTAACCAGTGACCAGAGAATCAATAAAACCCCTAGACATCTTAACAAAATATTCTCATAAAGTAAAATCCACATCTCACAGATATACAGGTACAGATGAAAGAAATAACGTATGCAAAGTTAGTAAAATGTGCAATAAGAGTATGACTGTGGATTTTAAGCGAGAGAATGTGTACGAAGGGAATGAGAGTGTGAATGAGAATACACGTAAGAAATACATATAAGGTAAGATAGAATGAAGAGGGATGAAAGGTATTAGGATAAAAGGTATATGAATGAAAGGAAGAGCAGAAGTACAAATAAAAATGAAAGGGAGGAATGAAAATGGAAGGAGGAACAAATGAGAATGGAAGAAATTCATGAGAATGAAAGAGAAAATATAGTACAAATGAAGACGAAAGAAAGGATATGAATGCATAGACATAAGTTCATGGATGAGAACGAAAGGAAAGAAATATGTATTTTAATAGAAATTACATTTTCATAAGATTGTATGTACATAAGTAACATGCCAATGGCAAGAGTACATGTAAAAACATTAGAAAGAATGCCATGAATTGCCATAGAACAAAACAAAGAGAACTGAAAAACAAATCACTTAAAAGATACATAAGTGAAGAGTATCCAAAGAGGGCAACATCATGGCAGCCGACCCCACAATTCATGTCATAAGTAAGAGAACCACGAGAGTCATACAGCCACAAGCAATAGTGAAAACCATAGTCGAAGCATAGATTGGTCAAACTAAACGTAATGAGCAGGTCACGAGCTTAAACATATAAGACTGAAAGCGAAATTTCTGAAATACACAAGTTCCTGCACCTAGAACGTAATGGCTTGGAGAATGGTGTAAGTTGCTCATGCAGAAAGCATGAATGCTAGACCTCCAGGGAGGGCATTGGAGCTCATATTAGGTTGGACCTCAACTGTCCAAATACAAAGGAGGCCGAGGCCACACGTCATCTACTTGGAGAGAGAAAGGTATAGTGTCCGATATATATATATATATATATATATATATATATATATATATATATATATATATATATATATATATATATATATATATATAAATTTTGTGTGATGTATAACAGAATATCAACTTATCACTAGAGTGAAGGAGAAGTAATAATGATACAGAAGCTCTGAGAAGTGACTAAAGAGATGGAGATGTGCGACCAAGCGACTGCGATGTGCGACTAGGTGGACAAAGACTACCGGACTGTAAGGTGCGACAACAGTGACTCATGTCAGTTATGCAAAAGCAAGTAGAACACAGGAAAATGTTTGCAACATTTTGAAATTGGGGAGGGGGAACATATGCCATGAGTTGAGTTTACAGAATAACATGCTGACAGTAACTCAGATAAATTAGACAGCACTAGTGATGAATAATCACTGAGAGTCAGAAGAAAGGATACACGAGTAAGTGGTTAAAGATAGCCAATAGAATAACGAGGTTCAGGCCATGTGATGAAACGGTCAAGGCAGAAGCGGGCAGACAGAAAGTCATTCTGCAATGGGGCACCATCACGAACACATCGTTAAACTAAGAATTGAACTGATAGTTGAGCTGACAGTGGAGAAATGGAATATCGGGAGAGATTTATGGCAAGAAGGTGAGTTATTATACATCTCTAAAACTGGAGACGATACACCACAGCAACCAGGCGAGCGAATATATTAACTCAACACCAACAAGCCCGGATGTATAGTTGGCGGGCAGACGGCCCTGTGAGGACCTGAGGTCAAGTGGAACAGGGCAGTCAAAAGCAGTGCTATTGTAGTAACCTGTGTGTAAGAAACAAGTAACAATCGGCCATGACAAGAGGCCGTGGAATATCTGGTTTTCAGGGGCTAGCATGTAACGTGTTTAATGGCCAGAGGGTCGGCAACGCTACAGCTGACATTTATTGCTGAGGAAATAAAGTTTTGTGATGTCAATCTACACCTCAGACACACCCGTTGTTTACTGTTTTAGCGCACGTTTATGCTATTATTGTCATGCAGCCTACACATACCCCTAAATGCATACATAAACATACCCCTATTGTGGACTCTTAGCCTTCTACCTGGAAACCGTACTTGATCCCTTAGTGTAATTCTGCCAGAGTTGTGTCACAGAATCAATGCATTGTCATCCCAGATACTTTCTTATATATATATATAAGAGGGGGAAAAAATGGTTAAGAACATGAGACTTAATAAAGAGGTTCTAAAAATAGATAAAGAAATGCAAGAACAATACAGAGTGACTGTGAAAAATAGGTACAATGCAATAACTAAAATACAGAGTATAGATGAACAATGGGAAATGTTAAGGGACTCCATTCATCAAACTAGCAAAGAAGTATTACCAGAGAGAGGCAAAATAGCTAAGAAAAAATGGATGAATGAAGATATCTTAAACCTGATGGACAAAAGAAAACAGTATAAAAATGACAAACAAGAATACGCTAAGATAAATAAAGAAATAAAAGATAAATGTGGGAAGGCTAAAGAAAGTTGGTTAAACGAGCAATGCAAAAAAATTGAATTAAATTCCATTAAAGATACAAAAAATATGCACAGACAAATCAATGAGCTTACAGGAAAAAAAATAAGAATAAATACAGGGTGTTTGAAATCAAAAACAGGAAAGATAATATTAGAGGAAGATGCTATAATGAAGAGGTGGAATGAGTATATAAGAGAATTATATGAAGGAGAAAGGGCATAATTAACAGAAGATAGTAACTTAGAAGGTCCACCTATTCTGAAAGAAGAAGTCGCTGACGCTATGAAACGTATGAAGAAAGGAAAAACAGCTGGGCCAGATGAAATCACAATAGAAGAATTAGAAGTATTGGGAGAATTTGGAGTAGATATATTAACCAAAATGTTAAATGACATTTACAACAGTGGATATTTACCCAGTGGTATGCTGAAATGTGTATTTATAGCTATATCAAAAAGACCAGGAGCAATTGATTGTGAAGATTTTCGTACAATTAACCTTATAAACCATATCACTAAGCTTCTACTCAGAATCATAATGAGAAGAACCAAAAAGAAAATAAAAATGGAAATTAGTGAAGAACAGTATGGATTTGTGGAAGGAAAGGGCACAAACAATGCAATTTATACATTGCGGACACTAATAGAAAGGTCAATAGAGAAACAGAGGGACATATATTTGTGCTTCATAGATTATACTAAGGCATTTGATAAAGTAAAACATGATGAACTGATTAAAATGTTGGAAGATATCAACACTGATGGAAAAGATTTAAGAATTATAAAGAATATTTACTGGAACCAAGTAGCAGCAATTAAAATGGGAAATAAAGAGGGTAGTTACGAACAGATAAAGCTAGGAGTACGACAAGGGTGTGTCTTGTCACCAGATCTTTTCTCCCTGTATAGCGAAGTAATAATGAGAGAGATCAAAGAGATGCCAGGAATACTATAGTGTGTTTTTTTTTGGTTGCCTCAATATAAAATTCAATATCTCAGTAACGAACTGAGGTAAAATGATGAGATTTAGTATATAACCTTATCTTTATGTCCACCCAACAAAACATTTTTTGTTCTGGAGATTTTACAGCAGATTTCAAAGTTAGTTTATATACGGTATATTAATTATGACTTAAAGATTACGTCCATGATTTTAACAGTTTTACAGTTTCACCAAGACTCGACCCACATTATTCAAAATTTTCACGTGATTTTCGTTTTGAAATAAACAGCGCGAAGATTCAGAGGCGTCTCCAAATGTGGGTTCTTTCATGAAACGTGATTATATAAATAAACTAGCTGACAAGGCCCGGTTTCTGGCGGGAATCTATCTATCTATCTATCTATCTATCTATCTATCTATCTATCTATCTATCTATCTATCTATCTTCTGTCTATCTGCCGGCCCCACCACCACCACCTACGATCATCATCTATCTATCTATCTATCTATCGTCTATCTGGCTCTGCGTCCCACCACACCTACCGACTATCTATCTATTATCTATCTTCTATCTGTCTATCTTTCTGTCTATCTATCTGTCTGTCTGTCTGTCTGTCCGTCCGTCCGCCGGCCGTCCGACCGTCCTCCGTCTATCCATCGCCGTCTTCTGTCTGTCGCCTGCCGGCCCCGACCGCCCGACCGCCGAACGAGATCTATCTATCTATCTGTCTGTCTGTCTGTCTATCATCTTCTACGGTCTATCTGATCTATCTACTATCTATCTATCTATCTATCTATCTAATTCTATCTATCTATCTATCTATCTATCTAATCTATCTTGTCCTGTCTGCCTGCCTGCCTGCCGACCCACCCACCCACCGACCGACCGACCGACCGACCCACCGACCCACCCACCCACTCAGCCAGCCAGCCAGCCATCCATCCACCCACCTATCTTTCTGCCTACCTACCTACCTACCTTTCTGTCTGTCTGTCCGGGCCGCGTCATTCATTTTATTCGGAGACTCCCAAGGGTCGTCGCTGGAGCTACGGAGTTCGTGCTTTGTGCGACGCTTTCCGCGCTGCGGAAAGAAACTGAGCCATATGGGATTAAAACCCGGTGCAATGCAGCCGATTCTGTCGATTGTAAGCTACTTCTTTGATTGCACCCACTCCCATACGAATCCAGATACGCCTTTGTTTGTCATCTGAATTTGCAGGTCCTCATTACCGTAAACATAACTTTTTTAGCAAGAAATCACTAGTTGTTAAGCAAAACATCAAAGGAATGATGCCGCTTTCAATGATTTAAGTTGTTTTAGGACCTATCAAAGACATATTCCTTGGGTGGGGGTAAATATAAGACGGCTGGAAAAATTTCATAACGATGCAACAGACAGTTTTCAAAATAATTGATCTTGAATGACGGCATAAATTTCCGGACAGACTATAGTTGGAGGTTATAATATAAATAATATACGCTATGCAGATGACACAGTATTGGTGGCGGATAATTCAACAGACCTACAACAATTATTAGACGTTGTAGTAACAGAGAGTGCAAGGAAAGGACTCAACTTGAATATCAAGAAAACAGTAACAATGGTAATATCAAAGAAAATGGTGACACCAAAATGTGACATAGAAATAGAAGGGAAAATCCTTAACCAAGTTGATAATTTTAGATACCTAGGGGCATTTATAACATCAGATGGAAGATGTACAACAGAGATTAGGAGCAGAATAGGGCAGGCAAAAGCCGCATTTCATAAAATGAAGAGTATCTTATGCAATAAGTCATTATGACATGTATGCAGTGCATTTTAATATTTATTTAGGTAAATATTATTGATTACTGTGTAGTATATCTCTCACACTTACTTCACTGCGGTCGCCAGAAACTACTTGAATATTACTTTCAGTTGTCTTTCACTGCTGAGGTTTAACTCTACACATTGGTTTAGGTTCTGCTGTCATTGGTTCACTCTTGTCTTTCTAGCTTAGCTCTGATTTATTGGATAGATACATAGGAGCTTACTTGAATATACCATTAGCAAATATGGACTCACCTTCCCAGGATCTAGATTATCTGAAGGCGCGCACAGATTACTTAGAGTCCACGAGAAGGTTAGGCATAATAGAGGGCTTAACAGGAGAACAATTAGAAATATACATCAGAGACGAGATGAAAGAGTGGGACATGGCGGAGGAACAGATGAATAAAACAATTGGTGAGTTATTTGAAGCAAAGGAGCGTAGCAAAACTTAAGAAGCAGAGATTAATAAACAGCTTATGGAAGTAGTCAATGCAGAGAAGCTAACCTTTCTAGCGGAACATAAGGTAGGAGATATGGATGCTCACCCAACCAGGAAGGAAGGGACATCTTTGCCAACCACCGCGGAATCAGAGTTAGTGGACCGGGAACTACAGGTTCTCATTCGACCCTGTCCTAAACGGAAAAGAGGGAAGAAAAAACGTGCCAAAGACACTTCAAACAGTTACAAACATGATAACTGTTTGGACCACGAAAATTGTGGACTCACTGGTTCGCCAGTACAGGACCTTCAGGAAAACCACTTAACTTCTACGAGGAATGAATCTCGAGAGAAAGAGGAACTGAAGACAACCTTTAATGAGGTCGCAGGCGTAGACCTAGCCGATTCTCACATTCCCTTCTGTTCACAGAATCACGAAGTGGAATTACATCTGACTGAAATAGGGAGGAAGGAAGAAACGGAATCCCAGGTGAATTTTATTACTGCAACGCGGGAAGAATCACTAATTATCAGTTCAGATAGTTTACCTAGTAACAGTTACCTAGAGGACAACTGTTTGTGCCACAAGACTAGTGGTTTAACTGGTCCGCCAGTACAAGACTCCCAGGAATCTCATTTTACTTCAACGAGGGGTGAAACTCAAGAAGAAGAGGACCTGAGGACATCTTTTAAGGAGGTCGGAGATCGAAAGGTAACCGACTTTATTATTCCCTTCAGCCCAGACGAGGAAGAAGTGGGATTAAATTTGACTGACAGTGGGATGAAGGACGACCCGGAACCCCTTGTGATCTTTGAGGCTGCAGCTCAGGACAAGACACTAGATCTCAGTTCAAATAATTTACCTATTGTGATGGATTGCTTGGACAGCCCACCGCAGGATTTACCTCAACTGGACTTAGCCCATGAAAGCAGGACCAGAGAGGAACATCCAGACCAGGAAACATTTCCAGTTGTTATCTCACAGTATACCAGTTCGGAGACTCAAGAAACACAGGGAATTGTCATGAGCCATAATATGGACTCTGATATTGTGCAGACAACATTGTCTGTAGTTGCTAAAGAAGAAAATTCTTTGCACAAGATGGAGGAAGAAACGCCTATCATCTCATTAGCTGAAGTTATCAGGGAATTCCAGCAACAGGGACCTGAAGTAACAGAAGTCAAGAGTGGGTTGGAATCAACACTCTTAGGACTCAATCTACCCTTCAGTCAGGTCGATTTGATAGGAGTAGATCAGCTATTTGTGGATACTTTATTCAAAAGTAACTCCACTTTATCGCCTTTGAATAACTATGTTATTTCTCAAGGCAGGACAACTTGGCACACTAAATTTCCAATTTCTAGCACGGTTTTCACACGAAACTCTAATGCAGAGAAACTCAGCCCATTAACTGATTATCAGGGGAAGAAACCGCGACACCGAGGAGGGAAGATTGTTACGCCCGACTTTGAAGGAGGAAAGCGCCAGTTGAATTTATATCATGGAACCATGATGTGTAACATTATTCCTTTCAAAAGGAAGATATTGATGAATCTGTTAAGGATCTATAAAGGATGGAGGAATATCACGGAGACAAGCTTTGCTGTGGCCAGCTTATGCAAGACCTCACTACGGGTACATCCTCGGCTGAAAGGAGTAAATCACGTGAGGGAATGGACTAAGACCGTTGCCCAGAGGCGCCGAAGAATCCCGTTGATTGTGATCTTTCCCAGAAGGGTAAAAATACATCCTCCTGACAATTACCGGATTTTACCAAGCTATTGCATGGAATCCCGGCCGAAAACCAGGTAAAAGGATCTATCCAGAGTATCTTTGGGTTATGGAAATGGGACGTCTTTATGCAGAAGCAGGACAACCCACTGCCACAAGGAATATTGGAAACCTTTAGGCAGATACAGAACGGAGAGTGCTTAGGCATTATTCTGGGATGTATGGCGTGCTTTGACAAAAGATTTCTGGCAGAAACCTTTTTTTTTAAGGGGGAAGCTCTGTCGTGGAATGCCGCCTTAACATCGCAGAATATTTTTCTCGGTCTCCAAATTTGAGAGGCCAAACTGAGAAAGAATGAATTAATCACGCTACTCCAAGGCTATCTAGTCGTGAGGTAAGATTATTCACAAAAAGCCTCTAGCCATGACGTAAGCTTGCAGATGGCAAGTAAAATGGGATACTTGAGATGGACACAACTAGATAATTTAAATTAGTCTACACCTTGGAAAACTGATGACCCAGACGGGCTATGACACCACACAGACACATTGGCACCTTCTCGTCCAGGTAGACCCTGGCTGAATCAACAATGAACTGGGCCATTGGTTGAATAAAGGCAATTAACGCCAGATGGAGATAATAGCCCCAGGGCTATAAACAAGCCCCATCCACTCTGACTGGCAGACCCAGGTAGGTGTGAAATCACTGATAAGACTGTGAAACTGATCTGGGGCTGGCAACGCAAAACCATCCAGGTGTGACACTATGGTGAGGGTTAGTGGTTAAAAGAATTTTTATGACTGGACAGACTTGGAGTTAATTGCAATTACTGTCAGGAGGAGATAAGAAGAATTTATGAATGGAATTCCAGGGAGATAATAGTGTCTACTGTCTGCTAGACTAGTATAAATAAGCCCACTAGACCTGTTCCCTTTAGATTAAGTCTGACTTCAGAACAGGTAGGAAATATCTCAATGTTCTGTAGTCATATGCATGATTATTATGTTAGATTTCACTACAAAAGTTATTTCTTAGTTACTTATTTTCAGTCTATATCTGATCTAGGTTATTTCAAGAACTATCTTTGGCGTAGGTTACTTCAGTGTTCTTTCTAAGTTCTGTGTTCAATATCATTGTGCTTCATGTATTACTCTTCTGAGAAGTAGAAACTTGTGAAAGGCATATCATTGCCTAAGTATACTTTTAGGTGGCTTGGTAGATGCTTGTCATTTCTTGGTACACTATCATAGTTGCCTGTTGGTATGTGCATTTGTTGTACAGAATATAGTCAACTGACTATTACAACAGCAGTAACTAAGTGGTAACTTCAATTAAGACTTGTATATCTCATTATGTAGCTATACAATATTAGTACTCATTACTAATGCCTGATGCTATTATGTTGGTGTATCATTAGATGTCCATCTTGAAGTAATATAATGTTTACGGATATGTTGGATGTATGTATGTGTAATTTCATAAACTAACTAGTGCATTATGCTATTATGTTAAAGTATCATAATATGTCTAGTTTAATTAATGTTTTATAGGTATTTCATGTTTGGTATATTGATTTGTCATATGCAAGCCTAACAATATGAAGTGTTATATTATGGTGTGCGCATTGGCACACTAACCATCGATTGCATTTGTAGCAGAGGTGTAATGGTACAGACATTACCCACAAGTGTTATGGGGTATATGGTGCTAAACCTTTTTCATCATATGGTGGAGGGTAATTCACGAAAGTCTGGCACAGCTACTGGTCCCGGCTTGTAAGCCCGGATGATCAGGCATTATTATAATACCCTTACCGACCCTGTGAGCTGCTAAACTAACATTGGACGGAGCGGCTGTACGACACAGAATTTCTGTATTAGCGACATGGACATGGGGCGGCAGAAATGTAATCATTACAGGCGTGTGAGACAATTGAAAAGCCCGTCCCAGACTAAAGACAGTAGGGAGAAGGAGGATGGTGAGCACAGTAGAGCTGGAAGATAAACTTGGCCAGACTGGTCATTGTATATGTTTGTGTTATGATATGTTTTAATTAGGATTGCGCTGATGTAGAACTAGATATAACACATTCTTGACTTTCTTTCAAGCTCTCACAAGGAGCACCTATGTTGTAGATCTCAAGACTAGAGTGAAGACTAGTAGAGTGTCAGGACTGACCAGATTCGTCAGAATACCGGCAAGCTGTTTCTTTTGTTGGTCTACTGGAGAGTGGGGATCTGGACCACAGATCCAGATAGATCGAAGTAACAAGTAAAGTTACGTAATGTTTGTCATCAATATCAATATGTATATGATTTCATCATCCTCATATTGACAATCATCCTATGTCTATTGTTATGATTAGTAAATAAATGTTGTAGTATTGTAACTCATAGTTCTGTCGTTATATTTTAATTCCAATTGTGCATACGTGTTGTGTGTGTACATTGGTGGGGGTTCACTTACACACCAAGGAAAGGAGCAGTCAGGGAGAAAAACCTGTACTGAGATAGTTGTCTTATACACTTTAATTCAGACGTAAAAATCTATCTTAGCTAACCTTCTCTTTCCCTATCCTTGGCGAATATTCAGCACAGTTCATTTCATTTTGTAACGAGCCACTTGGAGCTGTACGTTGGATATTCATGGGCCTAATCTATAGTTCAGCCATATAGATTTTGTCCCTAGTCAGTTTCTGACTATTAGGGGTTGCTCGCCAGTGAATAATACTTTCATCTAGCCGGTGGGGCACCCCGACTTATGACAGATTGGGGTCCAGTCCGCGATCCTGAACCAGGATTCTAGTAATCATAGTGATTCTACTAGACCCTAGACATACGATTTTAAAGTTAACTCTTGTAATCTTCAGTCATCAAAATAGGACTATCATCAGATGTAGCTAATTTTAGTTGAGGAAGTTACAGAGTATAGATATAACTTTTCAAAAGTGTATAACAGATAAGAACTTATGAGAACTACCTCATCTATCATTTATTGATAAGTATTTTAATTCTTATCATTTAGTGTATCATTCATCATTTAATGATAACTGATCACTTTAATCATAATTTACATTGATGTGTTTGATGATTTAACTGCTTGATTGATTTGCCATTTTATGCTTACTTATGCCATTTTCATTATGACATGTATGCAGTGCATTTTAATATTTATTTAGGTAAATATTATTGATTACTGTGTAGTATATCTCTCACACTTACTTCACTGCGGTCGCCAGAAACTACTTGAATATTACTTTCAGTTGTCTTTCACTGCTGAGGTTTAACTCTACACATTGGTTTAGGTTCTGCTGTCATTGGGTCACTCTTGTCTTTCTAGCTTAGCTCTGAATTTGATAGATACATAGGAGCTTACTTGAATATAGCCATTAGCAAATATGGACTCACCTTCCCAGGATCTAGATTATCTGAAGGCGCGCACAGATTACTTAGAGTCCACGAGAAGGTTAGGCATAATAGAGGGCTTAACAGGAGAACAATTAGAAATATACATCAGAGACTGAGATGAAAGAGTGGGACATGGCGGAGGAACAGATGAATAAAACAATTGATGAGTTATTTGAAGCAAAAGAGCGTAGCAAAACTGAAGAAGCAGAGATAAATAAACAGCATATGGAAGTAGTCAATGCAGAGAAGCTAACCTTTCTAGCGGAACATAAGGTAGGAGATATGGATGCTCACCCAACCAGGAAGGAAGGGACATCTTTGCCACCCACCGCGGAATCAGAGTTAGTGGACCGGGAACTACAGGTTCTCATTCGACCCTGTCCTAAACGGAAAAGAGGGAAGAAAAAACGTGCCAAAGGCACTTCAAACAGTCACAAACGTGATAACTGTTTGTACCACGGCAATGGTCGGTTTGACAGTACAGGACCTTCAGGAAAACCACTTGACTTCTACTGAGAAATGAATCTCGAGAGAAAGAGGAACTGAAGACAACCTTTAATGAGGTCGCAGGCGGAGACCTAGCCGATTCTCACATTCCCTTCTGTTCACAGAATCACGAAGTGGAATTACATCTGACTGAAATAGGGAGGATGAAAGAAACTGAAATCCAGGTGAATTTCATTACTGCAACGCGGGAAGAATCACTAATTATCAGTTCAGATAATTTGACCTACTAACAGTTACCCAGAGGACAACTGTTCGTACCACAAGATATGTGGTTTAACTGGTCCGCCAGTACAAGACTCCCAGGAATCTCATTTTACTTCAACGAGAGGTGAAACTCAAGAGGAAGATGACCTGAGGACATCTTTTAAGGAGGTCGGAGATCGAAAGGTAACCGACTTTATTATTCCCTTCAGCTCAGGAGAGGATGAAGTGGGATTAAATTTGACTGACAGAGGGATGAAGGAAGACCCGGAACCCCTTGTGATCTTTGAGGCTGCAGCTCAGGACAAGACACTAGATCTCAGTTCAAATAATTTACCTATTGTGATGGATTGCTTAGACAGCCCACCGCAGGATTTACCTCAACTGGACTTAGCCCATGAAAGCAGGACCAGAGAGGAACATCCAGACCAGGAAACATTTCCAGTTGTTATCTCACAGTATACCAGTTCGGAGACTCAAGAAACACAGGGAATTGTCATGAGCCATAATATGGACTCTGATATTGTGCAGACAACATTGTCTGTAGTTGCTAAAGAAGAAAATTCTTTGCACAAGATGGAGGAAGAAACGCCTATCATCTCATTAGCTGAAGTTATCAGGGAATTCCAGCAACAGGGACCTGAAGTAACAGAAGTCAAGAGTGGTTTGGAATCAACACTCTTAGGACTCAATCTACCCTTCAGTCAGGTCGATTTGATAGGAGTAGATCAGCTATTTGTGGACACTTTATTCAAAAGTAACTCCACTTTATCGCCGGTGAATAACTATGTTATTTCTCAAGGCAGGACAACTTGGCACACTAAATTTCCAATTTCTAGCACGGTTTTCACACGAAACTCTAATGCAGAGAAACTCAGCCCATTAACTGATTATCAGGGGAAGAAACCGCGACACCGAGGAGGGAAGATTGTTACGCCCGACTTTGAAGGAGGAAAGCGCCAGTTGAATTTATATCATGGGACCATGATGTGTAACATTATTCCTTTCAAAAGGAAGCTATTGATGGATCTGTTAAGGATCTATAAAGGATGGAGGAATATCACGGAGACAAGCTTTGCTGTGGCCAGCTTATGCAAGACCTCACTACGGGGACATCCTCGGCTGAAAGGAGTAAATCACGTGAGTGAATGGTGTAAAACAATTGCTGCCCAGAGGCGTAGAAGAATCCCGTTGATTGTGATCTTTCCCAGAGGGGTAAAATTACAACCTCCTGACAATTACCGGATTTTACCAAGCTATTGCATGGAATCCCGGCCGAAAACCAGGTACAAGGATCTATCCAGAGTATCTTTGGGTTATGGAAATGGGACGTCTTTATGCAGATGCAGGACAACCCACTGCCACAAGGAATATTGGAAACCTTTAGGCAGATACAGAACGGAGAGTGCTTAGGCATTATTCTGGGATGTACGGCGTGCTTTGACAAAAGATTTCTGGCAGAAACTTTTTTTTAAGGGGGAAGCTCTGTCGTGGAATGCCGCCTTAACATCCCAGAATATTTTTCTCGGTCTCCAAATTTGAGAGGCCAAATTGAGAAAGAATGAATTAATCACGCTACTCCAAGGTTATCTAGTCGTGAGGTAAGATTATTCACAAAAAGCCTCTAGCCATGACGTAAGCTTGCAGATGGCAAGTAAAATGGGATACTTGAGATGGACACAACTAGATAATTTAAATTAGTCTACACCTTGGAAAACTGCTGACCCAGACGGGCTATGACACCACACAGACACATTGGCACCTTCTCGTCCAGGTAGACCCTGGCTGAATCAACAATGAACTGGGCCAGTGGTTGAATAAAGGCAATTAACGCCAGATGGAGATAATAGCCCCAGGGCTATAAACAAGCCCCATCCACTCTGACTGGCAGACTCAGGTAGGTGTGAAATCACTGATAAGACTGTGAAACTGATCTGGGGCTGGCAACGCAAAACCATCCAGGTGTGACACTATGGTGAGGTTAGTGGTTAAGAGAATTTTTATGACTGGACAGACTTGGAGTTAATTGCAATTAACGTCAGGAGGAGATAAGAAGAATTTATGAATGGAATTCCGGGGAGATAAGTGTCTACTGCTAGGCTAGGTATAAAAACCCCTGCTAGACTTTTCCCCTTTAGATTAAGTCTGACTTCAGAACAGGTAGGCAGCCAGCTCAATGTCTGTAGTCATATGTATGATTATTATGTTGGCTTCTAGGAAGGATTTCTTAGTAACTATGCTAACAGTCTTTTAGACATATGAACTTTCAGTCTAATATCTGATCTAGGTTATTGCAAGAACTATCATTGTCATAGGTTACTTGAGTGTTTTTTCTAAGTTCTGTGTTCAATATCATTGTGCTTTAAGTGTTACTCTTCTGAGAAGTAGAAACTTATGGAAGGCAGGTCTTGTCTAGATATACTTGAGGTGTCGTAGCAGATGCTTGCCATCTCTTTCTAAACTAGACTAGTCTCTTTTTGGTGTGTGCATTTGTTGTTCAGAATATAGTCAACTGACTATTTATTTAATTCTTACAACAGCAGTAACTAAGTGGTAACTTCAATTAGACTTGTTGTATATCTCATTTTGTAGCTATACAATATTAGTACTCATTAATAATGCCTGATGCTATTATGTTGAAGTATCATTAGATGTCCATCTTGAAGTAATATAGTGGTTACGGATATGTTGGATGTATGTATGTGTAATTTCATAAACTAATTAGTGCATTATGCTATGATGTTAAAGTATCATAATATGTCTAGTTTAATCAATATGTTTATGTGTATTGGATGTTTGATATATTGATTTGTCATATGCAAACCTACCAATATGAAGTGTTATGCTATTGTCTGCACATTGGCACATTGGCCAATGATTGTGTTGGAAGCAGAGGTGTAATGGTACAGACATTACCCACAATGGGTATAGGGTATATGGTGCTAAACTTTCTCAGTGTATTGTGGGCGTGCGTCCACGGTAATGCATAGAAACCTGGCACAGCTACTGGTCACGGCTTGCAAGCCCGGATGATCAGGCATTATTATAATACCATTACCGACCCTGTGAGCTGCTAACCCAACTTTGGACGGAGCGGCTGTATGACACAGAATTTCTGTATTAGCGACATGGACATGGGGCGGCAGAAATGTAATCATTACAGGCGTGTGAGACAATTGAAAAGCCCGTCCCAGACTAAAGACAGTAGGGAGAAGGAGGATGGTGAACACAGTAGAGCTGGAAGATAAACTTGGCCAGACTGGTCATTGTATATGTTTGTGTTATGATATGTTTTAATTAGGATTGCGCTGATGTAGAACTGATATAACACATTCTTGACTTTCTTTCAAGCTCTCACAAGGAGCACCTATGTTATAGATCTCAAGACTAGAGTGAAGACTAGGAGTGTCAGGACTGACCAGATCGTCAGAATACCGGCAAGCTGTTTCTTTTGTTGGTCTACTGGAGAGTGGGGATCTGGACCACAGATCCAGATAGATCGAAGTAACAAGTAAAGTTACGTAATGTTTGTCATCAATATCAATATGTATATGATTTCATCATCCTCATATTGACAATCATCCTATGTCTATTGTTATGATTAGTAAATAAATGTTGTAGTATTGTAACTCATAGTTCTCTCGTTATATTTTAATTCCAATTGTGCATACGTGTTGTTGTGTACATTGGTGGGGGTTCACTTACACACCAAGGAAGGGAGCAGTCAGGGAGAAAAACCTGTACTGAGATAGTCGTCTATACTAATATATTAGACTTAAAACATCTATCTTAGCTAACCTTCTCTTTCCCATTCCTTGGCGAATATTCAGCACAGTTCATTTCATTTTGTAACGAGCCACTTAGAGCTGTACGTTGGATATTCAGGGCTTAATCTGTAGTTCAGCCATATAGATTTTGTCCCTAGTCAGTTTCTGACTATTGGGGTTGCTCGCCAGTGAATAATACTTTCATCTAGCCGGTGGGGCACCCCGACTTATGACAGATTGGGGTCCAGTCCGCGATCCTGAACCAGGATTCTAGTAATCATAGTGATTCTACTAGACCCTAGACATACGATTTTAAAAGTTAACTCTTGTAATCTTCAGTCATCAAAATAGACTATCATCAGATGTAGCTAATTTTAGTTGAGGAAGTTACAGAGTATAGATATAACTTTTCAAAAGTATATAACAGATAAGAACTTATGAGAACTACCTCATCTATCATTTATTGATAAGTATTTTAATTCTTATCATTTAGTGTATCATTCATCATTTAATGATAACTGATCACTTTAATCATATTTACATTGATGTGTTTGATGATTTAACTGCTTGATTGATTTGCCATTTTATGCTTACTTATGCCATTTTCATTATGACATGTATGCAGTGCATTTTAATATTTATTTAGGTAAATATTAGTATTGATTACTGTGTAGTATATCTCTCACACTTACTTCACTGCGGTCGCCAGAAACTACTTGAATATTACTTTCAGTTGTCTTTCACTGCTGAGGCTTAACTCTACACATTGGTTTAGGTTCTGCTGTCATTGGTTCACTCTTGTCTTTCTAGCTTAGCTCTGAATTTTGATAGATACATAGGAGCTTACCTGAATATAGCCATTAGCAAATATGGACTCACCTTCCCAGGATCTAGATTATCTGAAGGCGCGCACAGATTACTTAGAGTCCACAAGAAGGTTATGCATAATAGAGGGCTTAACAGGAGAACAATTAGAAATATACATCAGAGATGAGATGAAAGAGTGGGACATGGCGGAGGAACAGATGAATAAAACAATTGATGAGTTATTTGAAGCAAAAGAGCGTAGCAAAACTGAAGAAGCAGAGATTAATAAACAGCATATGGAAGTAGTCAATGCAGAGAAGCTAACCTTTCTAGCGGAACATAAGGTAGGAGATATGGATGCTCACCCAACCAGGAAGGAAGGGACATCTTTGCCACCCACCGCGGAATCAGAGTTAGTGGACCGGGAACTACAGGTTCTCATTCGACCCTGTCCTAAACGGAAAAGAGGGAAGAAAAAACGTGCCAAAGGCACTTCAAACAGTCACAAACGTGATAACTGTTTGCACCACGGCAATTGTGGTTAACTGCCAGTACAGGACCTTCAGGAAAACCACTTAACTTCTACGAGGAATGAATCTCGAGAGAAAGAGGAACTGAAGACAACCTTTAATGAGGTCGCAGGCGTAGACCTAGCCGATTCTCACATTCCCTTCTGTTCACAGAATCACGAAGTGGAATTACATCTGACTGAAATAGGGAGGATGGAAGTAACTGAATCCCAGGTGAATTTCATTACTGCAACGCGGGAAGAATCACTAATTATCAGTTCAGATAATTTGCCTACTAACAGTTACCCAGAGGACAACTGTTCGTACCACAATATATGTGGTTTAACTGGTCCGCCAGTACAAGACTCCCAGGAATCTCATTTTACTTCAACGAGAGGTGAAACTCAAGAGGAAGATGACCTGAGGACATCTTTTAAGGAGGTCGGAGATCGAAAGGTAACCGACTTTATTATTCCCTTCAGCTCAGGAGAGGATGAAGTGGGATTAAATTTGACTGACAGAGGGATGAAGGAAGACCCGGAACCCCTTGTGATCTTTGAGGCTGCAGCTCAGGACAAGACACTAGATCTCAGTTCAAATAATTTACCTATTGTGATGGATTGCTTGGACAGCCCACCGCAGGATTTACCTCAACTGGACTTAGCCCATGAAAGCAGGACCAGAGAGGAACATCCAGACCAGGAAACATTTCCAGTTGTTATCTCACAGTATACCAGTTCGGAGACTCAGGAAACACAGGGAATTGTCATGAGCCATAATATGGACTCTGATATTGTGCAGACAACATTGTCTGTAGTTGCTAAAGAAGAAAATTCTTTGCACAAGATGGAGGAAGAAACGCCTATCATCTCATTAGCTGAAGTTATCAGGGAATTCCAGCAACAGGGACCTGAAGTAACAGAAGTCAAGAGTGGTTTGGAATCAACACTCTTAGGACTCAATCTACCCTTCAGTCAGGTCGATTTGATAGGAGTAGATCAGCTATTTGTGGATACTTTATTCAAAAGTAACTCCACTTTATCGCCTGTGAATAACTATGTTATTTCTCAAGGCATGGACAACTTGGCATCACTAAATTTCCAATTTCTAGCACGGTTTTCACACGAAACTCTAATGCAGAGAAACTCAGCCCATTAACTGATTATCAGGGGAAGAAACCGCGACACCGAGGAGGGAAGATTGTTACGCCCGACTTTGAAGGAGGAAAGCGCCAGTTGAATTTATATCATGGGACCATGATGTGTAACATTATTCCTTTCAAAAGGAAGATATTGATGGATCTGTTAAGGATCTATAAAGGATGGAGGAATATCACGGAGACAAGCTTTGCTGTGGCCAGCTTATGCAAGACCTCACTACGGGTACATCCTCGGCTGAAAGGAGTAAATCACGTGAGTGAATGGTGTAAAACAATTGCTGCCCAGAGGCGTAGAAGAATCCCGTTGATTGTGATCTTTCCCAGAGGGGTAAAATTACAACCTCCTGACAATTACCGGATTTTACCAAGCTATTGCATGGAATCCCGGCCGAAAACCAGGTACAAGGATCTATCCAGAGTATCTTTGGGTTATGGAAATGGGACGTCTTTATGCAGATGCAGGACAACCCACTGCCACAAGGAATATTGGAAACCTTTAGGCAGATACAGAACGGAGAGTGCTTAGGCATTATTCTGGGATGTATGGCGTGCTTTGACAAAAGATTTCTGGCAGAAACCTTTTTTTTTAAGGGGGAAGCTCTGTCGTGGAATGCCGCCTTAACATCGCAGAATATTTTTCTCGGTCTCCAAATTTGAGAGGCCAAATTGAGAAAGAATGAATTAATCACGCTACTCCAAGGTTATCTAGTCGTGAGGTAAGATTATTCACAAAAAGCCTCTAGCCATGACGTAAGCTTGCAGATGGCAAGTAAAATGGGATACTTGAGATGGACACAACTAGATAATTTAAATTAGTCTACACCTTGGAAAACTGCTGACCCAGACGGGCTATGACACCACACAGACACATTGGCACCTTCTCGTCCAGGTAGACCCTGGCTGAATCAACAGTGAACTGGGCCATTGGTTGAATAAAGGCAATTAACGCCAGATGGAGATAATAGCCCCAGGGCTATAAACAAGCCCCATCCACTCTGACTGGCAGACCCAGGTAGGTGTGAAATCACTGATAAGACTGTGAAACTGATCTGGGGCTGGCAACGCAAAACCATCCAGGTGTGACACTATGGTGAGGGTTAGTGGTTAAGAGAATTTTTATGACTGGACAGACTTGGAGTTAATTGCAATTAACGTCAGGAGGAGATAAGAAGAATTTATGAATGGAATTCCGGGGAGATAAGTGTCTACTGCTAGGCTAGGTATAAAAACCCCTGCTATACTCTTTCCATTTAGATTAAGTCTGACTTCAGAACAGGTAGGCATCCAGCTCAATGTTTGTAGTCATATGTAGGATTTCTTAGTAACTATGCAACAGTCTTTTAGACATATGAACTTTCAGTCTATATCTGATCTAGGTTATTGCAAGAACTATCATTGTCATAGGTTACTTGAGTGTTTTTTCTAAGTTCTGTGTTCAATATCATTGTGCTTTAAGTGTTACTCTTCTGAGAAGTAGAAACTTATGGAAGGCAGGTCTTGTCTAGATATACTTGAGGTGTCGTAGCAGATGCTTTCCATCTCTTTCTAAACTAGACTAGTCTCTTTTTGGTGTGTGCATTTGTTGTAAAGAATATAGTCAACTGACTATTTCTTTAAACCGGGCAGAGCAGCAAATATGGCTGGTCTGTGTGGTAACTTCAATTAGACTTGTGGTATATCTCATTTTGTAGCTATACAATATTAGTACTCATTAATAATGCCTGATGCTATTATGTTGAGTATCATTAGATGTCCATCTTGAAGTAATATAATGTTTACGGATATGTTGGATGTATGTATGTGTAATTTCATAAACTAACTAGTGCATTATGCTATGATGTTAAAGTATCATAATATGTCTAGTTTAATCAATATGTTATGTGTGTATTGGATGTTTGATATATTGATTTGTCATATGCAAACCTACCATATGAAAGGTTATGCTATTGTCTGCACATTGGCACATTGGCCAATGATTGTGTTGGAAGCAGAGGTGTAATGGTACAGACATTACCCACAATGGGTATAGGGTATATGGTGCTAAACTTTCTCAGTGTATTGTGGGCGTGCGTCCACGGTAATGCATGGAAACCTGGCACAGCTACTGGTCACGGCTTGCAAGCCCGGATGATCAGGCATTATTATAATACCATTACCGACCCTGTGAGCTGCTAAACTAAACATTGGACGGAGCGGCTGTACGACACAGAATTTCTGTATTAGCGACATGGACATGGGGCGGCAGAAATGTAATCATTACAGGCGTGTGAGACAATTGAAAAGCCCGTCCCAGACTAAAGACAGTAGGGAGAAGGAGGATGGTGAGCACAGTAGAGCTGGAAGATAAACTTGGCCAGACTGGTCATTGTATATGTTTGTGTTATGATATGTTTTAATTAGGATTGCGCTGATGTAGAACTGATATAACACATTCTTGACTTTCTTTCAAGCTCTCACAAGGAGCACCTATGTTGTAGATCTCAAGATAGAGTGAAGACTAGGTAGAGCTAGGACTGACCAGATTCGTCAGAATACCGGCAAGCTGTTTCTTTTGTTGTCTACTGGAGAGTGGGGATCTGGACCACAGATCCAGATAGATCGAAGTAACAAGTAAAGTTACGTAATGTTTGTCATCAATATCAATATGTATATGATTTCATCATCCTCATATTGACAATCATCCTATGTCTATTGTTATGATTAGTAAATAAATGTTGTAGTATTGTAACTCATAGTTCTCTCGTTATATTTTAATTCCAATTGTGCATACGTGATGTTGCGTACATTGGTGGGGGTTCACTTAGACACCAAGGAAGGGAGCAGTCAGGGAGAAAAACCTGTACTGAGATAGTCGTCTATACTAATATATTTAGACTTAAACATCTATCTTAGCTAACCTTCTCTTTCCCATTCCTTGGCGAATATTCAGCACAGTTCATTTCATTTTGTAACGAGCCACTTAGAGCTGTACGTTGGATATTCAGGGCTTAATCTGTAGTTCAGCCATATAGATTTTGTCCCTAGTCAGTTTCTGACTATTTGGGGTTGCTCGCCAGTGAATAATCCATTCATCAAGCTGGTGGGGCACCCCGACTTATGACAGCGACAGTGATTACTTAATTTATGCAGCAGTTACAAACCTATTTACTTACATTATCGCAGGATATTTAGTCAACAAAAGAAAACTGTCGCAATGTAGAGTAAACAGTGAGTATATTAAGCCAATGTGAGTAGATTTTCATGAATTTTTCTGTGACTTATAAGAAACATTTCACATGACATTTAATTAATATAAATAGGCAGCTATTTTTAATCATTAATTAGGTCACAGCACATCCTATCAAAACAGAAATGTGGCAGTGACATTCCTTTTACCAGTCCGCAAAATAAAATATACATCTTGCCAGGTTTGTTTGCCAATAAGTAGCAATGCAATTGATATTAAATGAATATTAATCCAATTGTTTATATTTTTAATTATTAATTAGGTCATGGCATATCCTAGGGAAAAATAGATAACATGTCAAGTTAGGCCTTGGTGCCCCGGACACAACAATATATGGTTGCTACTTGGTTTGTTTGAAAATAAACAAGCCTAAGTAATAGAAAGCAAAATTTAATGTTCTTATCCCCCAATTTACTTGGCCGCAAGCAGAACTGCTCATTTGCTCAGATTCCTGTGCAATTCTTGGGTGTAGATCACGACACAAAAATATTAATCGCCGCTGAAAATTAACATACAGTCTTCATTGAGATATCATTAGCAATGTCAGTTACCATCCTCTGTGAGTAGAGGTAGGGGCATTTTTCCCGGGAAATATTTAGCGACCATCCAGTGACTTCCGGCTTTTACCCATGTCTGCTTTTGATCTGAAGTATTTGACAACCACATGTCACAGATAGGGGCAAACAACTCTAATAAATGCTACTGTGGTCTGTCTGCTAGGCTGCATGTGACTGTCACTTAGAACTTTCTTCTCTTGAATTTATTTAAGTTTATTCACGAAGGGTAAGCTAATTTTTCTTATAACTCCTGTAATTTAAATCAACCTTGACGTTTTGTTGCATTTTTTAAATTCTGCATTTAATTTTACATATATCTGAGGAGTTTCAACAATACTCGTTTTCAATAGCATTCAGGAGAAAATGTTTAGCACAACCATGAAAATGAGATATGGCAGTCATAACACAAAATTCAAAATGGCGGCACCCATGCAATAGTACTATACTATAGTGGACCTGTATTTATTTATAATTAGAACTGGTAATTTAACTACTAAAATTAAACAGAATACAAGTTTCATTTATAGCAGTAATTTATCTGTGTACTTGTATAATTAAATAAACAAGCCACAGTAATAGAACGCAAAATTTAATGTTCTTAACTCCCTTTCTAATGGGCCGTGATCAGCTGTGTTCATTTTACTCAGATTCCTTTGCTCTTCCTGGTTGTAGATAATGACACAAAAATATTAATAACTCCACTTAGAATTGACATACAGTCTTCATTGATACCGTTGGATTCATCTTGTCAACCCAATTTTTAAACATTGTCTATATATGCTAATATCATTGGATTCGTCTTGTCAAGCTGTATCCAACTGTGAGGTTTCATTTTCATAAGTGAAAACCCAATTTTTAAATCGTGACCAAAATATATTGCTACTGGTAGTAGTAGATGCAAGCCCTTTTCAGGGCACGATGGAACTCATCACCAGTGTATTAGTTTTAAGAATTAAACTTACGGTCTTCGGAGCATTCACAACCATCTAACCATTGCTGAAAAACTGCACATTTTCGATTTCCACATGGCATGATGAAGAATGAAGAATGTTAAAAAATATAATATTATATTAGGATTTTCGATCACTAATGTAAACAAACTTCAACCAGAACGAACTTCCGGTGTGTGTGCAGAATGATCCTGTTGTGTCATCGAATCATTGTGATAATGGTGGTTGTCTTGTTTCTGATTGGATACCTTAAAATAACACATAACAATCATGGCCACCATCTTAACTTCAGTAGAAAAGGTCATTCCAACTTTCTGCGCATAGCAAGTGGTTGAAATCGACTTTGTCTTTGACATAATTTCAAATATTTGGCATATCGTAATTTTTTTTTTAGTCCAATTGATAGGAAACCATTAATTTTAGTTGGATTTTCGCATTGTCCATACAATTTTACATACATCTGGAAAGTTTCATTGCCGTACTCGCTGAAATTCTGGTAGAAAAAATTATATTTGCGGACAGATTTATTAATTTCCTCTTTGCGATTGGAAATCCAAAATGTCGGCATGTGTGTCACTTACAAAAAAAATCTTTTTTAGTGCAGTTTATTTATTTATTTATTCTTTTTTAAAGTTGCATATCTCTTACATTAGCGAGTCCCATCATCAATTTAATTTTGAGTATTTACAAATGAGACTGCCACAGTAGATAGGCCTTGAAATTCAAAATCTAATGGTACCTCAATGATGCCTGTATGTCACTTATAAGTGAAGATATTCACATCTTTGTGAAGGTGAGACGAGTTGCGATTTTTCATCCTATTCATCCGTAAAGAGAACTCTCTAGTGTGTCCCTTTCCTCCAATCAGCGAGACCGGCTAGTGTCTGCGCGTCTATGCGTGCGAGATTGTCTCAAACTGTCATATGAAAACTGACTTCAAAAATATGTTCCGTCATGTTAAATGATTACAAAATAAAAATAGTACAAGTATACAAATTAATTATTAATAATCTTTAAACTTGTGTTCTATTTAACTTTTGTAGGTCAAATCACACGTTTTATGTGTTGAAAAGTCTAGCGCAATCACAATCGATATCATATGCGGTGGCCGTCATGACCCGTGGGTTTCCAATTCACTAAGTCACACCTTCGCAGAACATCTATTATTCAACCACAATTCGAGCAAGTTTAGCGATGAAACTTTGCTGATTCCGGGGCGACATTTTATATGGCAATTAAAATTCACATTAAACAAAGACATCTATTGGATTCATCGATTCCGATAATTCCGCTGCTTGCTCCCCGGCAGTCGGTAGCTTGCACAGATCCATAGAGCACACTTTATTCACAAACTTCCAGTTTCTTAGTTCTGTATAATATTTTACTTCGTAATGTTTAAAAGTTTCTATTATATCACCTAATAATTTTGTGAAAAATTTAAAAATTAAAAAAAAAATGACCAGCCGGGAACAGAACCCCGACCTCCCGCGTGACAGGCGGACTGCTTACGACTTACGCTAACAAGCACACGATGCTTGTTCTGCAAAGATATTTATATAGTAAAGACGCCGTTTTGGGTTTGCTGATCGTAACATTTTCGCCTGTTTTTTTACCCACAATTAAAGCAAGTTAGCGATGAAACTTTCCAAATGTCTGAAAAATCTGATGCAGAATTCGAAGATCCATCTACAATTGATGGTTTTCTATTGAAAGCGCCAGAAAAACATTATTTACGGTTCAGCTTGCCGTTTTCATTTTTCTCCGCGCGCTAGGTTGGTCTCAACCAACACGGGTCATAGACGGATTTTGAAAACTGACTTAAAAAATATGTTCCGTCATGTTAAATGATTAAAAGATAGTACAAGTACAAATAAATTATTAATGATCTTTAAACTTGTGTTCTCTTTAACTTTAGTAGGTCAAATCGCACGTTTTATGTGTTGACAAGTGAAAGCGTTACATGCCACTTCAATCGATTTGCGCATGCGCAGTCGCCATAGCGCAAGCCACGCGCTTCTCCATTCACAAAGACACGCTTCGCCGAAACTGTTGTTTTCATACACATGATCAGCGATTACAGCGATGAAACTTTCCAGAAAAATCTAAAATTGTATGCAGAATTCAAAACTACATATATAATTGAGGAAGTTCTAATTTAAGCGCCAGAATAGTGTTACAAAGTGCACATGCCCATGTGCGATCAATATAAAAACACATCTTCGCAGAAAATGTTGTTTTCATACACATGCTCAGCGATTACAGCGATGAAACTTTCCAGGTATATTTAAAATATTATGCAGAATTCAAAAATGCATATATAATTGAGGAAATTCTAATTTAAGTGCCAAAAAATAATTAATTACGGTAAGTATGAAATATATTCTTATTTATATAAAAGGTCATGATGATTTCAACCAATCGCTGTGCACGGAATAATAGGCATACCTTTCCTGGAAAACCCCGGATGACGTGTGTTCTTGTCACGTGAGATTTTAATGAATGAATGACGTCGAAAGAATGCATGGTCTGAACTAGAGCGAACTGGGAGACCCGGTGAATCATGGCGTTATGATTCCGTATATGATTTCTGTTTTCATTTCCGGTCGCGGCACGATGGAACTCGCTAATATAATTACTAAATTAGGGTTTCTAGTCATGATTTTCAAATTGGGTATTTACTAATGAGACCACCACAGAGAAATATAAGCCTTGAAAAACCGAATTCAACGGTACCAAGATGATGCATACTGTAATGTATGTCAATTAGAAGCGAAGATATGCATACTTGAGTGTCATGATCCTAAACCCAGAAATCCAAAGAAAAGAACTCGCCGGGCATCTGTTTTTCGTGTCCGAATCAAGGTCATAGCAGAACTTATCAAAATTTGTGTTCTTATTAGTGTAGCTTGTTTATTTTTAAACGAACATCCTAGCAACCATACATGATTACGATCAGTGTAGCGAAGCCTAACTCCACATGTCATCTATTTTTACATATGATGCATCATGACCTAATTAGTAGCGATTCCTATCATCATTTTAATGTTGAGTATTTACAAATGAGACCACCACAGTAGATAGGCCTTAAAATTCAAAATCTAATGGTACCTCAATGATGCCTGTATGTCACTTCTAAACGAAGATATTCACAATTTTGTGAAGATGAGACGAGTTGCGATTTTTCATGCTATTCACTCGTATGTGTAGCTCTCCAGTGTGTCCGATTACCTGCACCAGCGGGTGAGCGTGTGTGTGTGTGTGCAAAATTGTCTCAAACGGTCATATGAAAACTGACTTCAAAAATATGTTCCGTCAGGTTAAATGATTACAAAATAGTGCAAGTATACAAATAAATTATTAATAATCTTTAAACTTGTGTTCTCTTTAACTTTAGTAGGTCAAATTGCATGTTTTGTGTGTTGAAAAGTGTAGCGCAATCGATATGCGGAGGCCGTCATCATCGTCATGACCCGTGGGTTTCCAATTCACTAAGTCACATCTTCGCAGAAAATCTGTTTTTCAACCACAATTTGAGCAAGTTTAGCGATGAAACTATGCTGATTCAGGGGCAATAGTTTGTATGGCAATTAAAATTCACATTAAACAAAGACATCTATTGGATTCATCGATTCAGATCATTCAGCTGCCTCTGTGGGATGTGCTCCCCAGCAGTCGGCAGCTTGCACAGATCCATAGAGCACACTTTATTCACAAACTTCCAGTTTCTTAGTTCTATATAATATTTTAGTTCGTAATGTTTAATAGTTTCTATTATATCACCTAATAATTTTGTGAAAAAAAAAAAAAAAAAAATGCCCAGCCGGGAACAGAACCCCGGCCTCCCGCGTGCCAGGTGGACTGCCTACGACTACGCTATTGAGAACACAATGCTTGCTCTACAAAGATATTTACATAGTCAAGCCGCCGTTTTGGGTTTCATGATTGTAAAATTTTCGCCTGTTTGTCAACCACAATTAAAGCAAGTTTAGCAATAAAACTTTCCAACTTCTGTAAAATTGAATACAGAATTCGAAGATCCATCTACACTTGATGGTTTTCTATTCAAAGCACCAGAAAACATTATTTATGGTTCAGTGCGCCGTTTTCATTTTTCTCCGCGCGCGAGGTTGGTCTCAACCAACACAGATCATAAGTGAATTATGAAAACTGACTTCAAATATATGTTCTGTCAGATTAAATGATTAAAAAATAGCATAAGTATACAAATAAATTATTATTAATCTTTAAACTTGTGTTCTCTTTAACTTTTGTAGGTCAGATTGCACATTTTGTGTGTTGAAAAGTGAAAGTGTACATGCCATTTCGATCGATATGCGCATGCACAGTCGCCAATGCACATGGCCTTGCGTTTCCCCATTCACAAAGACACGCTTCGCAGAAAATTTTGTTTTTCATCCACATCGCAAGCAATTACCGCGATGAAACTTTCCAAATATATTTAAAATTGTATGCAGAATTCAAAAATACATATATAATTGAAGACATTCTAACTACTGCGCCATAATAGTGTTACAAAGTGCACATGCCAATCCGATCAATATGCACAAAGAACCAAAACAAGTCTTCGCAGAAAATGTTGTTTTTAATCCACATCGCAAGCAATTAGCACGATGAAACTTTCCAGATATATTTAAAATTGTATGCAGAATTCAAAAATACATATATAATTGAAGAAATTTTAACTACAGCGTCAAAAGAAAATTAATTACGGTGAGTATGAAATATATTCTTATTTATATAAAAGGTTACGATGATTTCAACCAATCGCTGTGCACGGAATATTAAGCAAACCATTCCTGGAAAACCCAGGATGACGTGTGTTATTGTCACGTGAGATTTGAATGAATGAATGATGTCGAAAGAATGCATGGTAAATTAGATAGCATTTTCCGGGACAAGGTGAATCATGGCGGTATGATTCCGTATATGATTTTGGTTTTCATTTCCGGTCGCGGCACGATGGAACTTGCTATAATTAGCATATAAAAATGGCCGCCAATTAGTTATTATATTAATTAATTACCACATGCATTCTTTATATTAGCTTTAAACCCTGGCAAGTTGTATCTTGTATTATGCGGAATGATGCTACAAATGTACTGGGTTAAATCCAGTTACATATCATGCAACGTTATCTAATTAGCATATAAAAATGGCCACCAATTAGTTATTATATTAATTAATTACCATGTGCATTCATTATATTAGCTTTAAACCCTGGCAAGTAATATCTTGTATTATGCAGAATGATGCTACACACATAACGGGCTAAATCCTGTTATCTAATTAGCATATAAAAATGGCCGCTAATTAGTTGTTATATTAATTAATTACCACGTGCAATCTTTATGTTAGCTTTAAACCATGGCAAGTAATATCTTGTATTATGCAAAGTGATGCTACACACATAACGGGTTAAATCTGTTTACATATCATGCAATCATGCAACGTTATCTAATTAGCATATAAAAATGGCCGCCAATTAGTTGTTATATTAATTAATTACCACATGTGCATTCTTTATATTAGCTTTAAACCCTGGCAAGTAATATCTTGTATTATGCAGAATGATGCTAAAAATGCTAACGGGTTAAATCCTGTTTACATATCATGCAACTGTTATCTAATTAGCAATTAAAATGGTGATGTATGGTTGCTATGAGATTCATTTTAACAAATAACTTTTATTTTGCAGAGAGTACGGCAATGAAACTGTCCAAATATATGTAGAATTGGGTGCACAATGTGAAAATACAATTAAAATTAATGGTTTCCTATAAACTGCAGCCTGGTCTCCCTGGGTAGGGGTTAGCGACGTTCGTAATACCGTGTATTCACCTGAGGAAAATAGCTGTGATGAGAATCAGAGGCAGTTTGCGCTGCTCTGGTAACTTATGGTGGGTTTATGAGCCTGTCGTTCAGTAAGCAATGGCAAACTAAATTTAAATGTTTGCGTATCCTTTTACAGGACATCGCTGTCAACATCAGCATCTTTCAGCTGATTGTTGATTTCTTGGCAAGATTACACTCAGTAGTTTGCCATTGCTTTCTGAGCGGCCGGCTCACATACCCCATAAGTTACCGATGTGATTCGAACCACCACTGATTCTCACCGTCGTCACGTTACTTACGAGAGTATGCGAGATTACGGAGAAAAAGTCGCTAACCTCTAGGCCAGGAAGCCGGCAATGGCAAACTACTGAACATAATACTTGCCTAGTACATCAACAGCAGCTGAAAAATGCTGGTGTTGACTGCAACATCCTGTAAGAGTAATTAATTATATCAATCTCACCATGATAATATTAATAATAAAATTTAAAATTTGTCATATTTTTCTGTGCATTTGTATATGTTCTTCCACTATAAAATTGCATGCACACAGTTTCTCAAAGTATCTACTGCTCGTAGTCCATATTTAAATTCAACAAAACATGAAAAACTATTCACCTCTGATATTCAGCATAAATAAGATGTTTAAGAATGGAGTCAATCCGCTAGACGACATAAATAAACCGCCAACAATGTCGGCAGTTAATACAAAAGCTGAACTCAGTCAACGAACAAATGTATTAGAACAGTTTTGAGTTTCGTGTGTGTGTGTGTGTGTGTGTGTGTGTGTGTGCGTGCGTGGGTGTGTGTGCGTGTGTGTGAGTGAGTGTGTGAGTATGTGTGTGTGTGTGTGGTTACAATACCCCAATGATCACGTGAAAATAACGCTTCTAATCATCAACTTGTGAGGCAAGATCTGATCGTAAGTTTTATAATACGAACAGGATAGAGCGGATTAAAATATCTTTATGAAGCATTGATTTTTTAAAGTTAGTTGCATATCCTTTTACATGACGTCACAGTCAACCCCAACATGCTATGCTGTTTGTGATCTCTTGGCAAGTTTACGTTCAGTAGTTTGCCATTGCTTTTTTTTTTCGTAATGACCTGCACACATACCATTTCATACAATACCAACGCAATGTGGTCTGCTGCCAAATTTTCCCGCAGCTGTGTTTCGAACGCGGTAAGTGGGATTACGAACTGCATCCGTAACGCCTACGCCACGGAGCCGGCATATGCAGTTTGACAATGTTCACAATTCAAATAGGTTCGTGGACGCTGTGTGTGTGTGTGTGTGTGTGTGTGTGTGTGTGTGTGTGTGTGTGATGTACGTGTATGGATGAGTGTATGCGTATGTGTATGTGGGTGGGGGGGGGGGGGGTTAATATTTTAATGTTTGCATATCCTTTACAGGACATCGTTGTCAACATCAGCATCTTTCAGCAGATTGTTGATTTCTTTGGCAAGATTACGCTCAGTAGTTTGCCATTGCTCTCCGAGCGGCCGGCTCACATACCCCGTAAGTTACCGACGCGATTCAAATCACTGCTGATTCTCGCCGTCCTCACGTTACTTACGAGAGTATACGAGATTACGGAGAAAAGTTGCTAACCTCTAGGCCAGGAAGCCGGCGGGGGTTAATATAGGAAGCAATTATGGCGCCAGCAAGCAACATTCCATAACAACAAGAACAACAAGATATTATATGGGAATGTTATGAACCTGCGACTAAAGTAATAGCTTTCAACTGACGCATTGAGGCCTGTTTGCAAAGAAGGAGGAGGAGAAGATGGAGGAGGACGAGAACGAAAAGGAGAACAAAGAAAACGTGAAGCAGGAGGACATAGAAGAAAAACGTTAACAGATATGACAAAAGAGCCAACGAGACATGCCCCACCCCCATCTACAGAAACGGAGGTGTATAAAATAATCAAGTCAGTCCCATAGCAGATATGACAGCCGTGGTAGCCTAGCGGCTAGACGCTCGCCTGTCGTACCCGTGGCAATGGATTCTATACGCATCAGTCATCAGAGCTGTTTCGTATTTTAAAACTTGACCTAGTCTCTCAGGGCGACCCACCCTAAAATGTGTACCAGGAAATGTCTTGAGAAGTAAAGGCGACCGACGTGGTATTCCAACATCACCCACTGAGTTAGTTTGGTCTATAGAAAAGTGGATCTGGCTCCATATACGCAATCGCCTTAGGCTGTAAAAGGGAACTTTACTTACTTAATAACAGATACGGTCGTTGGAGTGTGACGTGTTATGTTCTCACATATTCTAGGCCACGACGTAGGTAGAGAGGTCATTTCCTTTCCTCGTCGCTTTTCCGTCCCTGACAATTCTGACAACTGTCCAGTATTCATTTTTCAGATGCTGGGCAATCCCTAGGGCTATTCTGATAGGAAGATTGTAATCCCGCCTCTACTAGGGAATCTCTGTCTTTGCAGGATTAAAAGGGATTAAAGCGAGAGAATCTACTTCATTGCGGCGGGTTTCATCCCTTATGGCTCGGTCACTTTTGACAGGACAGTTTGCCGACAGCGCCGCACAAAGCACGAACTTTTTAACTCTAGCGACGATCCCCAGGAGTTTCCGAGAAAATTGCACTCATGAACCAATATACGGATTCCAGAATCAAACCCACGACCTTCGGATCGAGAGGCTCGTGGCTTGGTCACTGAGACCCATTGTCTTGACAGGAAAGCGCATTTGCCACCGCGGCTCCATGGTTGATGTCATACCATATCATCATAATCTCCGTGGTTCACCCTGAGTGCTTGCCATGGCTTTTGGTGCGGTACTGATCTGTTCACGTTTTTCAGATAAAACGACAACGCGTGAAGGCCTGTCTTAGTAAATATGAATGCAGATTACTGTCATAATGCCTGTGATGGTCCCAGCCCTAGGCTTGTACATAACAATTGCCCTACTAAGAAGGTCATTCTTAGTTATCTCAAAAAGTAGAGCTGATAGAAAATGTCGGATTACATTTTTGGAATCAGCAGCACAAAATTACACAAGAAAAGCTATTATAACATTTAAGGCACCAAAATGTGTGTAAACCAGCGTTATCCTTCGTCACTGAATCAGTTAAAAGTAGGGGAAAGAACTCAGGATAATCAGAAATATATAATGGGCGCGGAAATCTACCATCTGATCGTGCGTCGTGCGTCAACTGCAAGCGCTAACAAGACAAGTCACCTGAACTAACAGTTCAAGAAGCCTGATACGGGGAAGGAAAATGGCACGTTGCAATGCCAATATCCAGAAACAACAGACACTGACGTTATGCAGCGTGGGAACCGCTAAAACTGTAAAGAAGACGACCGTGGAGATTATCCCTGCGAGCTGCAACAAAGAACCTGAAACCACAGTTATTACTGAAGCTGCCACGAGGAAGATCGACGACAGCCCACCACAGACAAGAGCCAAGTCAGCTAAGAAGAAGGAGGAGAAAGACACCAGATGTCGGTAACACCGACTCACAAGCGTTGATTTTCGAGAATTCGCTAGACGGTGATGCTGTCATTCACATAGATGGGTCAGTGACATGTGAGAAGCTCATTGGCCTTTACGGCTCAGGCCGGAGGGAGAATTGTGAAGGAGGACTCTGGTGCTTTTGCTGAGACCACAAGTACCCTGACTATGGAAGTCATGGCAGTAAGTAAAGCAATAACATGGCTCGAGGCACAGACATTCACTAGGGCATGTTTCTTTAGCGACTCAATGAGCATTCTCAAGAGGATAGAGATGGGGTGGATCCGAAGAGAGTGGTTGCTGTCTCTGGAGCGGTCTCGGCTTACAAAGATTAGTTTCATCTTCGTGCCAGAGCATGCGGGAGTACAAGGAAATGAGCGGGCTGACAAGCTCGCAGGTAAGTCTAAGGTGGAGGGCGGACGCGCCATGGACCAGGCTGACATTCTGAATGCTCTACGAGAAGTAAGACTTGTGCGAGAACCATGTGATGACTGCGAATCTGCAACCATGGTCAGACTGCGAGAACAGCAAATCAAAAGAGGGGTGGCCAAACAAGAACACTACGCAGGAAGCTAAAGAAGATTGATAAACCAACACAGAACTGGTGTCGTTAGCCGCTATACACTGCGGAATTTGCTGAGGGGATCCGAGCACTTATGGACTGAATGGTTCGATGTGTGTGGTTCGTTTGTGTCAGGTCTTAGTCAGATATGACTGAGCTACCGTATAACAGTAGACGGTACTACCTGCTTTCTGTTAGCGCCAAACGTTGGGCGGCGCTTACCAAACCCGACACCCCACATTGTGCCAACGGCTTCGGGCGGAAGAGCGCAATTGGGAGGGTACAAGCCTTACCCTGGTGCGAGGAAATGCAACCTAAAGATAAAATGTCATGGCAGGGCAGACAAGGCCCTAAGCCTTGGTTGGCGGCTGGTCTAGGATCGAAGCTCCGACATGCGGACAGTTAGAGCATTGCTTTGCTGATCCGGCAGCTTCTTCAGATTGTCTTGTTCCAGATGTAGGGGTGTTATCTTTCCTCTGGAGTGAACTAGGCAGGCCGAGAGAGGGATCATGCTGCATGGGCAACACATGATCTCTATATTTTAGCCCAGGCTTTGTGCTATGGAGAGGCAATAACTCCATCCCTGGTAAAAGTTATTATGCCATTTTAAAGCACAAACTATCGTCTGTCAAGACGGCAAGGTGCCAATGAATGAATAGGTTCGATGTGCAATGAGGATGATCTGTCGACTAACAAACTAACACAAAAAAGGAGGCAAAAAGACGCAAGCTGCAGCCAAACCACAAACCAATCAGAAACCGCAAGCTAAGGCCAGCAGTCCAACCATGAGGTCCAAATAACTCGAGGTGAAATATGTATTCTGACAGGTAGATTATTTTAGCCCAGAGGAGCTCTCCGACACACCTGAAGATAACTGGAGCACAGTCGAAAAAGACAATTCCTTCCTAGCTTACTGCGAAGAAAAGGCAAGGCAAGCTGAACTACGATGCAAGGCGTGGGCAAAGAAAGAGTCCTTTTAAGGACTGCAACCAGTCAAGCCAGACGAGCCAGGAGCCTTACTAACAAAAGAAACCACCAGAGGAGACGGGAACAAAGGACAGCCGCCGATCAATCCCCCAGCTGACGTCACAGACACAAACGCTTACATAACCAGTCCGAGATAGGACTTACTCGTAAAAGCGCACAAGACAAGAAACAGTGTAAAAATATCCACAAAAAACCACGGTTTTCAACAATAACCAAAGGTGAGGAGGCAGGTTAGATTAGACCGAATTTGGAATTTTACCATCTGATTTGAAACTTCATGAGGCGGCTCTTGTCCTGATACATTGTCATTTACTGCCAATATAGTACCTTGCGGTGTATGGCAGAGGGGTCTTTGAGTCTGAGGAATTTAAGGCCGCCTGGCTAGTGCAGTCGCCGCGAACTGTGCAGGTTAGAATTTTCTTTTTGCCCCCGGCAGAAAAAAAATCCCACACCTTACCGAGGGATCGAGCCCGGTCTCTCGAGGGAGAGGCCGGCGTTCTAGCAACTCGGTCAGCCGCTTCTCAGACTCCTGAGACATTAACCCCCCCCCCCCCCCCCCCCCCCCCCAACAAAAAAAAGGGGGAGGGGACAATGAATTCAGGGCAGTTGTGAAAGGACTTAGATGGGAGTGTGTTTTGTATGCTGATCTTTAGGCATCTGAAACAAGACATAACTAGTAGACCTCGGATTTCTTAGGGGAGCGGAACCTGGAGGCCAATTTATACATGTTCTGAGATGTGACGATAACAGTTTTAATAGAAGAGTTTGAGGTGGCTTGCGGCCCATTCGGGGCGAGCTGGTGGGTGAGGGGCGAGAGATGCGGGGAGAGAGAGAGAAGAGAGAGAGAGAAAGAGAGAGAGAGAGAGAGAAAGAGAGAGATACGGGAGAGAGAGAGATACGGGGAGAGAAAGAGAAAAAGAGAGAGAGATACGGGGAGAGAGAGAAAGAGAGAGAGAAAGAGAGAGAGAAAGAGAGAGAGAGAGAGAAAGAGAGAGAGAGAAACAGAGAGATACGGGGAGGGAGAGAGAGAGAGAGAGAGCGAGAAACAGAGAGAAACAGAGAGAGAGAGAGAGAGAGAGAGAGAGCGAAGTTCACACACACAAATATGCTTCTTCTTCTTCTTTCGTTCGCTTGAAATATGTCTATAACTGCAATTTTGTCTCTTGTATGAATTTAACTGTCTTTGTTAGCCCACTCAGTGGTCTGTAGAGTTTATCTTCCACTGTCATCTCTCTAGGCCATAGAATGTGCCTAGATATGTTGTATTGTGGAAGTCTTGGAATATGTGCTCTGCTGATTCACCAAACTTGAATTTTGTATACATATGGTTGTGTTATCTATTGTGTCCTGTTCTGAGGCGCAGAATAATGACTTGTTCTGGTCTGTCCATAATGTGATAGCCATCTTGAGCAGGTTTTGGTGGCTTTCTGACTGATTTGATCATTCTTTTCTTTTGGTGGTATGTAATTAGCACATCAGGCTGTTCTTCGTCTGCTCCTTAGCTAATCGATCAGCTCTCTCGTTTCCGGGTACTCCACAGTGAGATGGTATCTACTGTATGGTGACCTTATGCTGACTGCTAAGTTCAGAAAGTAGTGTCCTTAGTACTGGAAATTTCCCAGACAGGAGCGCATCAAGTACTAATTGTGTATCTGTCAATAGCACGACAGGTTGTGTACCAAGGCTGGTGTTTAGTAATTTATATGTTGTTATCTTGATTGCTTCAATTTCAGCATCATAGTTATCGCAGTACTTTCCTGTTGGTATTTTGGTCGTGTTCCTAGTATTGTTTGGGTATTCTATGAACACTCCCACTCCTCCATTTCGAACAGCATTTTGTGCTGACCCATCTGTGTGGACTCGGATGAAGAGGTCCTGTGGGTATTCTTCATCAAGTAAGCTGAGAGTGGCTGTGGCAATGACTACTATGTTCTTCTTCTGCTGTTTATCCCTATTCAAACACAGATCCTCACTCAACAATCACCAGGCTGTCTTATCTTTGTGTTTCTAAGGCCTGAATAATGTGATTGTCCTAAACCTTCACAGACCCTCAGTAGGTTTCTACTAGAGGTCTTGTGGAACTAAATCAATGCAAAGAATGGTAATCATGGAGAGAGACATAATTGCTAGCTACATCACGGTAAAGCAGAGAAGGCAGTTCACAAGAAGCTACCTACTGGAAGGGTGAGACCACTCCTTGAACACTTTACAATAGCTTCAACAACAGCAGGTTTTTCAAACTTTCACAAAGAATACTCTAGTTCAGGATTGACTACGAAACAAACATTAAGACATAACAGAACTAGTCAATCTGCCTGAAACAAACACCAAGGCTTCACAGAACTAGTAAATGTATGAGAAAACAAACACTGAGGCATCACAGAACTAGTAAATGAATGAGAAACAAACACCGAGGCATCACAGAACTAGCAAATCTAAAAGCCACATAATACAAAGGATCCCGTCAGTTTGCATTATACGTGGAAATTAATAGGCTTATAACTGGTAAAAGAACGTGTGAGACTACCTCAGCCTGATATAGACATAACCTTTGCTAAGGCCATGAGGTTTGTAAGCAGCAATTATAGAACTACGAGTAGAATGAGCCCGTAGCCTTGGATGGAATCTGTCTAGAGCAGTGTTTCCCAACCTTTTTTGTGCCATGCCCCACTTAAGCCTTTCTAAAATTCATATTGCCCCCCCCCCCCCCCCCTCTCAACATATACATTATTTTTAATATTCAAAAATTGAAATGTTCACTAAAGAAACTTGAATGATAGGTTTTAGGAAGAAATCACTAGGTAATTATTGAGCAAACACAGTAAGTAAATTTTCAAAACATATAATGGAGAACTGAAATTCAAGTACAAAATAATTTTAATGAAAGATTTTTCTATATTATTTTAATTATTAGTAATTATTTATTATTCAAATTTAGTGAGATCCTTGCGCTTGATGCTTGCTGCAAAGAGATCTTATGTCAGGTTCCAATTTAGTTAACTTCAGTCTCAAGTCTCCCCGTTTTGTTATATTCAGCCGATTTCTTCCATTTTCGAATTGCCCCCCATAACAGTCAAATTGCCCCCCTGTGGGGCGTGGGCCCCACGTTGGGAAACACTGGTCTAGAGGAAGAAAACCTTACACAAATGCATCCCTATGTTGGACACACTGACCTTTGGAATACATAACTATGTGTGACGCAATTTCTTTGAAATATGAGCGTAGAAGATGTTTAGCTGAGTTGAGTCAAGAACCGACATCACAGCATGCTGGTTATTTCTTATATGCGCCCTGTCCTCATCTTCAACAACCAGCAAAGAGTCCCAGTATTAATGGAACCAATTGCAATCTAATTATATGTCCGCCAGGTCTTTCCTCAGAGAACTGAATATATGCCATTATCTCTGATCACTTCCTGTCGCACCATTCTCCTCATGCAATTTTGATGTATTTGTTCTTTCACACTATATCATTGGCACCTTGCCGTCTTGACAGACGATAGTTTGTGCTTTAAAAAGGCATAATAACTTTTACCAATGGCGGTAGCGAATGTGACTGATAAGGCCAATTCGCGCTGTAAATGTCGGTTCACAGTGGGTGCATATGAACACGTGGTCATTTCCACCATCATGCACCATCTTACGTCTCACACGCTCGGTGTGTGACTTATCTGCAATAATTTTCTCCTTTGTCTATATTCCATTTCTGATGTTTGCCCTCCATGCAACACGTTCAGTGGAGACTTGCTCCCAATGTGCATTATCAATGCCTGTATCAATCATGTCCCGCTTACACACATCTTTGTATCGTAGTAGAGGCCGACCCTGAGATCTCTTACCCATCTGTAATTCACCAAAAAAGTTGTCCTTTGGTATTCTACCATCATCCATCCTCCTAAGATGTCCTATCCATCTAAGTCTACGAAGACTGAGCATGGAATAAACCGTCACACAACCTGATTTTTCTAATATTATACTTCAGTATTTGTGATTTTGTCTTGCCACTTAATACCAAGAATTCTTCGCAGACACGGCATATGAAAGCTGTTTAAACGTTTCTCTTGGTGTGAGTAAGTTGTCCAGGTTTCACTGCCATAATGAAGAGTACTAAGGACACAGGCTTGATAGACAAGGACTTTTGTTTTGGCAGTAAGATTCCTGTTTTCCCAGACTCTGTTTGTTAACCTGTGCATTGTTGTTGCTGCCTTACCAATCCGGATGTTGATTTCCTGATAAGTGATAATTTGCTATTTACCACTGATCCTAGATATGTAAAATGGTCTACCACAGTGGTTCCCACGCTTTTCAAGCAGGGGACCATATCTACTATTTTAGGTAGTTAAGCGGGCCACAACGTTATACAATTATAAAAGTCGTGCAATATCAGTTTTACCTTTCTTAACTTTCGTCTACAAAGTTATAAAACGTTAAAGGCAGTCAGTGTCATTACTACACTGTGGTCATATTTTGGTTTAAAATCAAAAGTTCATTTAACAATAAATTTCAAATCAGTTTCGAAAATCGCTATTAATGTAATTAATTTACAATTGTAACTGTTCTTTATAACCAGTTACTTTAGTTCAGATGCCAGTTTATCAATGTATGGGCCCAAATCGGTCGTGCCCAAAGTCATAAGCACAGCTAGGTTACTGTCGGTGAGTCTGGAACGTTGCTTGTTTTTTTTTTTTTTTTATAACAATCATTGCGGAAAATGACTGCTCGCATCTGTAAGTCGAACCAAAATAACACATGTATCTCTGGGCGAATGAAAGCAAGTGTTCAAATTGTTCGACAGGCAATAGTCGGCAGAATAAAATCATATTATCAGCTGAAGGTGAAGCAGGCAGCTCCAGAAATTTACATCTCAGTGCAGAATTGCATTTCAAATCAATTACTTCGTGCTGAAGGTTTTGTTGTAATTGGCAGAGCTTGGCATCAGGAAAACGAACGGATTTATTAAGAGAGCAACGTTATCCTCCTCTATTTTGAACTCCTGAAATCTCGACTGAAAGATATCCAGAAGACTTTCAACTTTTACTTTGTACTGTAACAAGTCACATTTCTTTTCCACCACAAGCGTCTTCAGGGTTGGAAACGCCTCTAAAGTCCCTTCAGTCAGCTGTCTAATAAAAAGCCGTGGTTTCATTTCAAATGAAGAAATATCATCGCACAAATTTGTGAATAGTTTGTTTTTTTCCCTGGATCCTCGCATTTAAAGTGTTTAAATGAGACGTGATTTCCACCAAAAATGCCAGGTCATTAAGCCAGACATCGTTCAGCAGACATTCCCGTTCTGTGGGCAATTCATTTATTTCAGACAGAAACAGATAGATATTATTTTTCAGTGCCCATAACTTTTCCGTTAGATAACCATCTGACATCACAGTGTAATAGTAGCTCACCGTATTCCTCGTTCAGGTCTGATAGAAACTGTCTGAACCCACGCCTGTTCAGCGCCTTACTTCAAATTTGTTCACACATATCAGAACAACATCCATGACATGTTTCAGATATAATGTCTTTCCACACAGATTTTCTTGGTGAATGATGCAATGATATTTTAATATAATACGGCAAAGAAACTGTTCCAATAATGCTAGACATCCAGACTTTTTACCCGTCAAATCCGGAGCTCCGTCGGTGCATACACTGTCCAATTTGGTCCATTCTATGTCGTTTTTCTCTACACACAACTTCAGAGTTTCAAACAGATCAGTCCCTTTGGTAGTTGCATGCATCGATTCAAGTCCTAGAAGTTCTTCAATGACTTCAAAATTATCTTTTATTGCTAGAACAAAAACTGCGACCTGAGCTGTGTCAGAAATGTCAGTGGATTCATCTATTGCCAATGAAAAAAATTTACAATTTTTGATATGTGCTGCCACTTGACGATGAACACACCGATGGCCAACTCTTCAACTCGCCTGGCCACAGTATTAATATTATTAGACAAAGGAATCTGATCAAATTTTGTTTCACACTTTTTATCGCCAAGCATTCTAGCAGCAATTTTAAGGGAAGGCTTGATTATTTCTTCTGCATCAGTGAACGGCTTCTTTTTGCGAGACAACAGAAGAGCGACTTCGTACGATGCAACAACAGCACTCTTGCTCTGTTCGTTAGCCTTGGTGAAAAATGACTGCTGCCTGGTCAGAGAACTTTCTTTTTTAGCTATGACATCTTTTCTTAACTCCGAATTGATCGGATACTGAGCGTTTATGTCTGAATGTGTGGTCGTTAAGTGTCGTTCCAGATTAAATGTTTTTGTAACAGAAAAACAAAATCCGCAGATTAATCAAACTGGCTTACCACTACGGCTAGGCATAAAGTAAACATAAATTTCTCCGTCCAATCTTCGTTGAATTCGCGACAAGCAACGTCTTCACATTTTCGCTTTTTACCATTGTTTGATTATAGATTTTCCACACTCATGTTTATAAGATTTAACGATAAATTTTTATTTGAAAAGAATATAATTTCAACAAAACACTACCGACTCTGCTAAACAGTTGTAACAGACGACAACATGGCGTCTTGCGCACTCTGATTGGTCGACAAGGCTCGGATAGGCTAAGCGGTTAGGTTATGGCAAAACGCCATGAATAACAGAGTTGCCCATCCTAGTCCCTGCATGCATTTAAAAAAAAACAAAAAAACTGGAAGTCATGGCAGTAATTAAAACAATAAAATGGCTCGAGACACATACATTCAATCGGGCATGTGTCCTTAGTGACTCATTGAGTATGCTCAGGATTATACTAGAGATGGGGTAGCTCCGAAGAGAGTGAGTAGCTGCTGTCTCTGGTGCGGTCTCGGCTGGCAAAGATTAGTTTCATCTTCGTGCCAGGGCATGCTGGTGTACAAGGGAATGAGCAGGCTGATAAGCTTGCGGGTAGGGCTACTGTGGAAGGCGGACGAGCCCAGGACAAGGCAGACATTCTGAATGCTCTACGAGAAGTAAGTCGTTTACGAGAACCAAGCGATGACTGGGAATCTACAACTATGGTCAGGCTGCGAGAACAGCAAGTTGAAAGAGGTGTGGCCAAACAAGAACGTTACGCAGGAAGCCAAAGAAGAGTAATAAACCAACACAGAACTGGTGTCGTGAGTCGTTACACACTGCGGGATTTACTTAAGAGGGGATCCGAGCACTTATGGACTGAATTGTTCGATATGCAATGAGGATGATCTGTCGACTAACTAACTAGCTGGGATATGGGAACTACATAACGTTTCGTTGCGAACTGAACAGGCGCATTCGATAATATCTGAGCATAACAACCACGAGCAGAGTAAATTATCGCACGCTGACGGGCGCTCCGAGTGCATTTTTGAAATTATTAAAATATATTATATTAACTAGGTCTCGCGTGCCACTTTCTGACAGCTGGCGGGCCACAAGTGGCTCGCGGGCCGTGGTTTGGGAACCTCTGGTCTACCATCTCTAGTTCGGCGTCGTCAATAAAGATTGATGGTACCTCATGTGCACCTTGTGACATAATCTATGTCTTCTTTTTGCTAATTGTTAATCCAAATTCAGAACAAGCAATGGAGAATGCAGATAGTAGACATTGCAATTCTTCCTCAGAGTGGGTCGTAACTGCAGCATCATCTGCAAAAAGTAACTCTCTGATCAGTACCCTCCTAATTTTGGTCTTGGCCTTCAATCTCTGAGCATTGTAGAGGCCGCCATCTGAGCGTGAGTGAATGTATATACCACTTTCCTGGTCACGAAAGGCATATTTCAGTAGAAGTGAAAAGTATATTCCAAAGATGGTGGGAGCTAGTACACAACCTTGCTTAACTCCACTCTTGATTTCAAACTCTTCAGAAGTTGCAACATAAAACTTGATTATACCCTTCATGCCTGTGTGGAACGATTCCACAATGGACAGAAGAGTTGGTGGGCAGCCAATCTTCTTTAGTTCCTTGAACAGACCCTCACGACTGACCAAATCAAATGCCTTTGTGAGGTCGATGAAGGCAATAAACAGTGGTTGATTCTGTTCACGGCATTTTTCTTGCATTTTTCGCAATGAGAATATCATATCAATGGTAGACCGGTTCTGTCGAAAGCCACACTGTGATTCTGGGTAGACTTGATCTCCTAGGACTTGAAGTCTGCACAGAACAATTCTGGCAAATACTTTTCCAACAATACACAGAAGTGTGATACCCCTATAGTTGTTGCAGTCGCTCCTTTGAAATCCTGTGGGACTTGTCCTTCTCGCCAGCATAGCTCTATTAGCTGGTGGATCTGTAGAGTGAGTGTGTCTTGCCCACTCCTGATAACCTCTATTGGAATCCCATCCTTACCTGAAGCCTTGCCAGATGCAAGCACACTTAACTTCTGTTATGGTGGGAAGTGTCCAGGTGGTAATGAGTTGGTAGAGCCTCTATGGCGTTGAGGGCATCATCCGCTAGTTTGGTCTCACTTGAGTAAAGCTCCAAATAGTGCTCTACTCATTTGTCCATCTGCTGTTTCTTATCAGTTATGATTTCTCCAGTCAAGGTTTTTAAAGGTGCACTTCTTTTGATCACTGGACCACAGGCTTTCTTTATTCCTTCATACATGCTTCTTATGTTTCCCTTATCACTTGCGATTTGAATGGACTCACATAACTTGATCCAATAATCATTTGCACACTGCCTGGCAGCCTTTTGCACATCCTTCCCAGCTTGCCTTAGCTCACTCAGAGTGTTACGCGTTGGTCTTTCCTTGTTTCTTAAGAGAGCTTTCTTCTTCTTATCAATCAAGGGCTGCAGAGTCTCGCTGTTTGCCGCAAACCAGTCCTGCCTCTTATGATCCACAGTGCCGTAAACCCCTACAGCAGTTTTATAAAGAGTTTCCTTAAGTTGACCCCACTTTTCATTTACTGTACAATATTCTGGTGTATCAGTGAAAGCGTCTTCAAGTTGCTGTTGAAACTGAAAGAAATTTTCAGGATCGTGAGTGTTAATAATATTAATCCTGCGGCTAGATTTGTGTTTAGCTGTGTAGATTCTCTTTGGTCTCAGTCTAACCCTTGCAACAACCAAAGAATGATCCGTATCATAGTCAGCACTGTGGTAACTTCGAGTCAATGATATATGGTTCAGATGTTGTCTCCGTGTGATGATGAAGTCCAGCTGGTGCCAATGGCCGGATCTTGGATGTTTCCATGTGACCTTATGCATCTCTTTTCTTTTAAAAAAGGAGTTTGTACTACATAGGTCATTACTAGTGCAATGCTCCAGCAGCCTGTGCCAATTTTCATTCATGCGACCGATGTTGTATTTTCCAAGGCACGCTGGCCATGTACTCGAGTCCTTGCCCACACGAGCATTGAGATCACCGAACATATAATGTAGTCAGATTTTGGAACTGCCTTGATCACGGAGTCTAACTCCTCATAGAACGAATCCTTCACATCATCAGAGGAATCGAGTGTCGGTGCATGCCGAAGAGCAAGAGAGCATATAGTATATGTATTCGTATATTCGATCCATTCCTCCTTATTTGTTAAGTGAAAACCAAAGACGGCCACTGCAACCAAACCTTCACAAGACGACACTGAATAGTTTTTCCCACAGTCCATTTTAATACGACGATTTTGACATGTCGAAAACAAACGCAGTCGCTCCACAGAAAGTTCCAACCATACCTGACAACTTACACATACTAATCTAAAAAAGCGGCGTAGTATTAGCCGTGCTGTAGTGACAAGAAACCATGTCCGACGTGGACGCCAGCTCAAGTCTAACTGACCTACCGTGACGTTTTCGTGCTTGCACCAAAACGTCTTGCACACTTTTCATTCTTCTTTAACTAATGCCGTACAAATTGTGTCTTACAATCCTCTCGCTGTTCACGTCTTATCATAGGACTGTTTAAGACTCTTAGCTACCTGTACTTAATAATCCATAGCCTGATCCAGGTGTATGGCAGTGCATATGCTGTAATAATGGTGGCAGAACCACAAGAGGTTGCCAAGCGCAGGGATAATAGTCTTTCATTTCCTCCTGCTGGAATTTCAATCATTCCCAGTAGCGAATTCTTTACTGCAAAGCCCACACCGTATTGCCTTTTTTTCTGTCTGCCCGCTACCCTTCCAAAAGAGGTGTAATTGTTTTCCCTGAGTGACCCTTCCTCAACGAGGCGAGTCTCCTGCAGGCCAGCAATATCAATGTTAAGACGATTGAGTTCGGCATCAATCACAGCCTTTTTTCTCACATCGTCAATATTGGCCAAGTTAGTGGGAAATCCTGGACACATGGTTCTCACGTTCCAGGTTGCAAGCCGAAGCTTGAGGTTTCTATTTTCTTTTTATTTGTACCTGATGCATTGGTTTTATAGCCTGCGATTAAGATTTTGTCCTTACCCCAAGCACCCATTGAAGCAGGCAGGCTGTGGCGGATCAGCACCCAATTGGCCGGAGGCTACCCAGATTGAGGCGGGCGGTGGCTGATCAGTGACACCTGTAGGATGTCTCCCACCATCAGAGGCAACGCACGGTGACCCATGTCTACGCCAATTGACAGGGACTTATAACCCGTAACAGTTGCCTCTCGCTTTGATTCCGAGACCAGTTAAGACTAGGGATGAAGTTATTGCCTCTCCATAGCACAAACCTGGGCTCAAATATAGAGATCATGTGTTGCCCATGCAGCATGATCCCTCTCTCGGCCTGCCTAGTTCACTCCAGAGGAAAGGTAACACCCCTACATCTGGATCAAGACAAGCTACAGAAGCTGCCGGATCAGCAAAGCAATGCTCTAACTGTCCACCTGTCGGAGCTTCGATCCTAGACCAGCCGCTAACCAATGGCTTAGGGCCTGGTCTGCGCAACCACATGTATACAAAATTCAAGATTGGTGAATCAGCCATGTGCACATGTGGATTGGTGCCACAGACAGCAAAGCAATACCCCAAGACTGCCCAAAATACAACAATCTAGGCAAACCTTTTGACCCAGAGAGACAACAGTGGAAGATAAACTCTATGGATCGCAAAGTGAACTAAAAAAAAGACAGTTAAATTCATACAAGAGACAACGTTGCAGTTATAAACAAGCGACCGAAAGAAGCAGAAAATTAAAAAAAATCATCTGTGATCGCATAAAATAAAATAAACAAAAGTTAGACCTACAGACATCCAAATTCAAGAAATCACTACTGCTATGTACATCTAATATTAAATTCATTTTTCTTTAAAATAATTTACCACCAAATTGACAGAGTGGTCATGAGGAGTCCTTTAGGTCCCATTCTAGTAGACTTCTTTATTGTGCACTCAGAAAAACAAAAAGCCTCAAATATTAATACCTAGTTCTATACCGCTGGTATGTGTATGATATATTATTCATCCCAGAGAGCAGACAACAGGCAGAGTCATTCCACTCCATCATAAACCAAGCTCCCAAGAACATTTATTTTTCTGTTGACCACACATAATTACACCTTATCATTCTTAGAAATATCAATTCAACATTGACAGGATGGCACCATCCAAAGATCTGTCTATATAAAGGGAACATGGACGGACCAATACCTGAATTTAAATAGCTTTGCACCTATTCAGTATAAGCGTGGCTTGATACAGACCATTTTTAATCGAGCTATAATGATTTGACACGATGACACTCTAATAGAAGACCAGAAAAACTTAACAATAATCTACATTCAGATGTATATTCAGCTGACTTCATCAAGCGTCATTACCAGCAACAAAACCTTATCCCACAGAATCATCTGTCCCCAAACCTCAAGTATTATTTCAACTAACATTTCGAGGGGATACTAATGAAACGAATGTATTTTACAGCTGTTGTGTGTAATTTGAAATAAGAGAGATATCCCCAAATAGTGGTTGCCAACTACTAAACGAAAACCAGAAATTGCTCATAAGACTCCTTATTGAACTGGATCAGCCAAATCTGGCAGGATTACACTAAGGGATCAAGTACGTTTTTCAGGTAGAAGCCAAGAGAGCACAAGAAAGGCACTGCCGTCAGAGAGGAGGATGCTCACTCTTGTGAAACTTAAGACTAGTATTCTTCCTGCCACACAGCCCTCCTGATCTGCAGCCCCTAGAAAGCATTGCAGCACTATCACACTAGTATGTAACACAGTTACACACACGTGAATATGATAAAGAATACAGTGACTCATTCTGAACAGATTCAAAAGAATTTTAATGGATGATTGGGATGATCTGAAAGATGGTTAAGTCGCGAAAACAACACAGTTGATACTAGGACAATGAATGGTAATTTTTTTTTGCTCGCTTTGAACTCAAGCAGTCCATACACACTATTTTTATAGTAGTGATGGACTGAATTTTGCATTTGGGTTAGCTTTCCCTATTAACAGTGTCCCTCATCATCTGACTCCAACTTCAGAGGTACTTGTAATTTATGTCCCCAAGTCAAGGACGACATGTCATCATTTTAGTCCACCTGTCCAGTGTAGGAGATGAACCATTAACCTCGGCATCAGCACACCAGGATGTTTAAGAACACCATTCTTATCCATTCGGCCATGCGGACCTGCATGAATGGTAATGATGTCCATCTTCTACAACTCCGCAGCAGATTAGGGGATCTGGCTTAGTAGGAAGGGTGGTAGAGTTGTCTGTCTTGGTTTCCTGCTTGGTGGTGTTCTATTGCTACTTGCTTCTGGCTTTGTGCTGAGGTATCTAAGATTAGTATGTGTATACTCAACTTTTATTGTAGGCAGTTCTGGATGGAACACTGGACTCTTGAGTAGTCAGTGGCTGATATACAGTCTTCACTTTTTGCTGCTGTAAAAAGGTGAGATCCTTCAGCATTCACAGGTAAACTTCAATGTAGGCCAAATGTAGGCACATCATATAGACAAAAACCACCACCTATTTGAAAAAAAAATAACAACAAATGTACCCGCCATCATCAGAAAGTTGGGTACCGTATTATATTCCATGGGGAGTGTGGCCAGTTCCTTATATGCTGATTGTGGCTGGTTAAGGGTGAAGTTGTCGCACAGTAAATCCATATATCATCTGCCCTTTAACCTTTTTCTATCCCTAAGGTCAGGTCTTTACATTATCTGTTCCGGTCCAGTGAGATGATGCAATGAATATTCACACATATAGATAATGATAGATGTAGTTAACATCTCATGTCTAACTAGACATGCACCATCTTTTACAGGCAATACATTCCTCATCTATCCGTAATATGCACGTGTCCAATCGCCTAGATCACTGTGTGGAATTCGAAAAATGTTGGTGTTCATACAAAGTTCTGGTGATACCCCTTTACAATGTAGATGGTTGCACATAATTATATTATGTTCACATCACATATAAGTCCCTGTAATATACAAAGTAGAATATTGTCTCATTAAGAACATGTAATAATCAAACTAGTACAGATCAAAGAAGGAAATAGAACAAACTTTTATACAAACATACGCCCCATGTAACGACACTTACAGCGACGAAGACAAAGACGAGTACTTTGATAAACTTGCAGACACATTAAATAATGTCAGGGAGACAGATGAACTTATTGTAATGGGTGATTTTAACGGAAGAATAGGCACACGAAGAACACCGTGGAATGAATGCATGGGGCCATTCAGCGACACAGAGACTGATTGTAACAGCAATGGTCAACGTCTACTCAACATATGCTCCGAACACGGACTAATAATAGCAAATAGTTTTTTTTTTCAACATCGTCGTAGCCACACCAAGACCTGGTATAAATGGAATGACATAGACCAAGCATCTCAAATTGACTTTATTCTAATTAGGAAATCAGACAGAGGACTACTATTAGATTCAAGAGCACTCCCAAATACAGACGTTGATACTGATCACAAACCAGTCATAATAAAAAAGATTCCAACATACAGGAAAATAAGAAACAAAAAGGTAACAACACATGTCATCAATTATAGGAGGCTTCAGGAAAATACGGTTAAAGACGAATTCAATCAAGAAATCAAAACACAAAAAAACTACATAAGAACATCCCTGACGACTGCTCAAGCGTAGATAAGGAATGGACAATTTTCAAGGCTGCCATGCTCGACACACTGGAAAATAAATGTGGAACAAAGAAAGTAGGGCAAGACAAAAGATTAAGAACAGCTTGGTGGAACAACGAAGTTAAAGATAGCATATTCAAAAAGAAGGTAGCATTCAAAAAATGGATCACAACCAAATCTGAACAAGACTATGTTACTTATAGAATTGCACGACGAAATGCCAAACGAACAATTAGAACATCTAAAGATGAATCCTGGAGAATCTACGGTGAACAGATGGCGACCCTTAGCAAAGACTACCCAAGAGAATTTTATAAACGTGTCAATGCAATGAGAAACAGAGATGCATGCTACAACCCAACCACCATCATAAACAGCAAAAGAGGTATACCAATATTTAATCCACAACAAAGACTAGCAAGGTGGGCAGAATACTTTCAAGAACTACTTAACCCCACACATAACATAGAAAACCTCACTTTTGTAGCTAAAAGTCATGGACAACAAGAACCAAATTTTATACCTGCAGAAGTCAAAGCAGTTATACAGAAAAGTCCTAAAAACAAATCGCCGGGTCCAGATGGAATAACCACAGAAGCTATTCAGGCCTGTGGGAAAACAGGAGTTAAATGGCTAACAAGACTTTTCAATATAGCATGGGAAGAAAGAAAAGTCCCAGAGATTGGCAACAGGCAATAATAGTACCAATATGGAAAAAGAAAGGCAAGTATGAGAGAGTGTGAAACATACAGAGGTATATCACTCCTGAGCCATATAGGGAAAATGTATGCAAAACTATTGGAACAAAGAGCTAGACCCATAGTTGAACAACAGTTAAGCAAAGTACAATTCGGTTTTCGGAAAGGTAAAAGTTGCACTGATGCACTATTTACACTTAGACAAATATGTGAAAAAACTATCGAATATAGTGACCAGCAGAATATTGTGTTTGTAGATCAGGAAAAGGCTTTCGATAGAGTAGACAGATACAAATTATGGACCATCCTTGAAGACTATGGGATACAAGGGCAATTGCTAGAAAACATCATAGCCATGTACCACTCGAGCCGAAGTGCAGTAAGAACACAAGAAGGTATATCAGATATGTTCACAGTCAATACAGGAGTGAGACAGGGATGTGTGCTCTCTCCTCGCTATGTCTACATTTTACTCTCGTTACTCGATGAAACAACTGATCCACAGGAAAATAAATGAATTCTATTTGCAGACGATCAGTGCCTGTTTTACAGCGATGAGGGCAGACTACAACATCATATTAATAATCTGAGTTCAGACCTGCAGCAGATACAATATGAGTATAAACACGGCCAAAACCGAAGTAATGCAAGTTAGCAGATCGTCGAGCCCATTAAGTATACAGATAAATAGCACAACTCTGAAACAAGTTAAAGAATTCAAATATTTTGGAAGTATGATCACAGAAGATGGCAGATTGGACAGAGAAATCGAAATCAGATGTCAAAAAGCTAGTGCACTTACATATCAACTATCACCCTTACTGAAACATCCAAATATACCCATGTCCGCAAAACGACAGATAATAAACAGCATATTCACACCAACCCTATGCTACCAATCTCAAACCTGGACTTTATCCAAATCACACCTTCGTAAAATCAACACCTGCAAGATGAGATGCCTGAGGAGAGCTGCCAACCTAACAATCCGAGACCGAGTAAGAAATGCTGTTATCAGACAGACTGTGGGATCAACACCTTGTGCCACATTTATTGAAAGGCAGAAGATCAAGTGGTTTGGCCATGTCGCTAGACAGCAACACCAACAACTACCAACACTGGCCTTACATCTAAGATCATTTGCGACAAGACCAAGAGGACGCCCAAGAAGCCAATGGATTGACGACATTAAAGACATTGTACAGTCACACGAAATGACACTATCCAGTGCCGCCCACCGGGCGCTGGAATTTTTCCTCCCCACGTCGCTTGACGGCAAAAGTGGAAGATGATGATGATGATGATGATGATGATGATGATGAATAAACAAATGAGATAATAAAATAACGAATAAGACTTCTTAGTAGAAGATTATCGCATTAAGTGCAGAATAAGCAAAGGAGATAATTGAGTAATGATGTGAAATTTAAATATATGAGCACAACCCACTACTGGCAACGCTGATCGTATTCTGGTATGAACCTAAGGCCTATCCACGTCAATATGGAAGCACTATACTCGAGTTTCGGTCTCGTTTGAGCTCGTCAGTAGTGCATATCCCTGACCGGACCCAGAAACAAGCCTCGGATCACTGGCGTGTGAAGCGAGTGTATAACCAAGCGGCACATGCTGGACATGCCATCTTTCTTTCAAAATATTGTTTCAAATCCCGAAACAACCAAATAATCAATTTGATTATTGCTCACTGGATATTAGGAGGCCTGGTGTTCCTTGCCAGTGAGAAGTCCTGATCGTTCGGGTCCACATCGATTGACGGACGTCAGTCGCGGCGATTGGGCAATCTTGAGCATAGCCTACGATGGGTGACGTTGTAATATTCTGTTATGATAATTTGGCGTGTCCAGAGTGTACCGCGTGGTTACACACCCGCTTCACACGCCAGTGATCCGGGGCTTGTTTCCGGATCCGGTCAGGATATGCACTACTGACGAGCTCAAACGAGAGCGAAACTCGAGTATAGTGCTTCCATATTGACGTGGATAGGCCTTAGGTTCATACCAGAATACGATCAGCGTTGCCAGTAGTGGGTTGTGCTCAATATTTAAACATGAACAATATATGAGAAACCTTATAGTTATGTTCATTATTGTGTAGTTATTGTTAGCTTATTATATGAACAATATATGAGAACC
>JACEFZ010000771.1:0-92500 GCA_014155875.1 Cepaea nemoralis
TTTTTTCTGTTTTGTTTTCACTATTTCATTTTTCCATGTTCTTCATGATTAAATCTTTTTTCATGAAGTAATTTTGTTCCTTCAAAATTAGTGAAATATCATGAATATCACTTACTAATTATCATTACCTATCTGTACTACGACGATTTCACTCGTAGATAACTTGCAACGTGGGATTACATGTCGTCTACTCGACAGGCTTCAGATCTCATTTTGATGACAAGACTATTACTGACACGTATTAATAACCATCCTCTCCATACTGATAATAATCATCATATAATAAACATATGTAACAATAATAATACTCAAATATGTATGTATCTTAACCAATCAATAATGACATAGTTATAATACAATTGCTAATATCAATTACTACAAGCTGTTTTCCGATGGTCTGAAATGTCCTGACCATCAGTACAGAGTACAATATTTGTTCAAGCACCCTTTATGAGATGCTATATTGTGAATGATGTGTACAAGCTGCTCGACCATGTGAATTGTTGTATTGTATGTATTGTGATGTATGTACTTGACTGATATGTTATATGTGTTTGACGTATTACGTGATTGTACAGAACTGTACTTTTTAATTAGTATCTGTAACTAGCTGTATATGCATTGTGTCGTTTAATTACAATATAATGGAAATTTATAGACAGAAGAAATTCGATAGATGTATAAAGAAAGAATTTAATATTCAGAAATACAATGTTCTTTTGTCGCTGTGTGTAATGCCTGTGAACCTAATGGATCTATCTGTCTTGACTTGTTTTATTCTCTCTAAGCTATGTTTCTTTAATGTGCAGAACTGGGCAGTGATTATCATCTTTTTGTGTGACATATGTTGTTACTGACTTAAAGTTATCTATTTGGCGTGTTCTTTCTTTCGTTCTTCATCAGATATACCCATGCATTCCAATATCGATTCCAATTTCTGATTTTCACATCCCGTGTTCTTTTGTCAATTTGAGTTTCGGGAATACCCTGTTGTTGCCATTTTGTTAGTAAAGTGTCCTGGGTTAGTATAATGGACTTGTGGAATCTTTGGCGGAGTTTCTTCATGCCAGTTTAATTTTGTATAATCTACCTATATCTGTTTGTCGTGTTTTGGCTGTCTTTTTCGACCGACGCTGTTGCCTGTTGTCCTTTCTGTATGTATCCTCCTCCGAAAACATACCATCTGAGCTTCATTCATATCTTTTAGCTGCACACCTGTGTATGTGATCTACGTATAAGTTACTACTATTATCTAAGTATGGCGCAAAGAATTGTTTAATAATTGGTGTGCTGTCACTAAATGAAGGACTAATACGCCTAAAATTCTCAATACCAAATGTAACTTTGCTCAAGTTCTGCTTGAGTTAAGTTCGATCTTATCGGTAATGAATCCCATGTAATTTCTGTCTGTGTTAACTCTTGTAAATTGTTATGGCATGTCTTTTGTGTATTATCGTTACTACAATCTGTTACTGTAGTGTTTATTGATTGAACAATTTGTATTTGATTTCCTATGTAGTCTTCTTATGTTTCATAAATGTTGGTGTCTATTTCTGAATCATCGCTTGCGACAGGTATCTTTTTGTCTTCTGTCGGGAAAATTAATGCTGCGTAATTTCCTTCCTGTATTTCCATGTTGTCTTTTCCCATTGCTCTACTTCTTGGGCGGTACACTCTTTTACTCCTGGAATGTTTCCCACAATTAGTTCCGTCGTTGGTTGTGGTAATACTGCCGCTGTTACACGTCCTTGATAGTACGGGCAATTGATGTCTGTCCATGCCACTTCAAATTGTTCTAGCGATCCACCAAACGTTCTGCATATGACCTTCTCATTGGTGTAATCCTCCTCTTTCACTAGTTTTCTGTCAATTCCAATAATCGAGGTCCCTGTATCCCTCACCATTCTGACTGCTAATCCATTGACAATCTGCACGTTCGACGTTCAGTCTTCCATCATTTACATAAGCGGAGTTTGCCTCTTGCACGTATGCTCTGTTCTGATTGTTTTCCTGTCGTTATTACTTGTCCGACGCGTTATCGTATTGCTGGTGATCGTCGTCGCTACTTGACATAAGCATAGGCTAAACATGCATTTTTAGTCATCTGTCGTAATCTACATGACTTGACAACGTGTCCAAAGCTGTTACAAGCAAAACATGTTAAGTTGTTTTTATAATCTGTGTATTTATAGTTACGTTTCAAAGGTAGCCCTTTAATATAAGACTCATATTCCGGGTTAGAATCACACATTTCTCCTGATCCGTGTTGACGTCGACAATACCTACACTGTACTACCGTGGCCTTCCTTGTGTTAAATCGTTGTTGGCCCTGTCTATATTTGTCTTGACGTTGAAATTTGTTTGGAGAATTGCCATATTTGTGGCTAGGTATTCTGGCGGATGATCCAGTTTAAAGTTCTGGTTGAGTACTCTCTGCAAAAATGTCCTATGAGCGTTAAAACATGATTCTCCCTTTGCTTCCATTTCGGCTACTGAAACACATTTGTTGTCTATAAGGAATGTTGCCATTGTGTGAGGCACTGCAGAAATAAGTTTATCCCTGAGCATGAGGTCTCTTAGTTTGTCAAAATCGTTTCCTACCTCAGCCTATTTCAACCACCTGTCAAAGAGTAATGTCGTTTCTGAAACGAAATCTAGAAACGTTTGGTTTGACTTGGGTCCCAGTGTCTTGTATGCTGTCCGAAGACCTGCAGTGTCCAACTAGAAATTCGCAAGGGGTCTTTGCTTTATGTATTGGTAATCAGTACGTCGTTGTTCAGTTATGAGTTTGATTACCTTTAACGGCTCCCCTAATAAGTGCCCATGGAGTAGCACGGCCCACTGGTCAGCCGGTACCTCGTAATGAGTTAAGAGGACCTCACAATTAGTCAGCCATGCGGAAATAGAGTCCCCTTCGGCACAATTTCTAATGATCCCCTGATATCTTTTCACTGGATCCAGTGATTTGCATGCCGACTTATTCCTAGATATTTCTACCTCCTTCTCCTCTTCTATTTCCCTCGACCTCTTTGTCTTTTAACAGTTGCTCGGCCGCTAACTTGTCCTTCTCAAACGCATGTGCTTTCTCTTGGAGAGCTAATTTTTCTCTTTCCAGTTCTATTTCTCTCTCCATCTTCTGTTTCTGCAAATCTATTTCTTTCTCACTCTGTTTTTTTTTAGCGTCCACATTCTTTCTTTTTCTAGTTCCAATTGGTTTTCTTTCTATTTTTTAGACCAGCTATTCTTCCTTTTTCCAATTCTCTGGCTTCTTTAGCTTCCGTGGCTGCTGCTTCTTGTGCTATTCTGGCCTCTCTAGCTGCTGCTTCTTGTGCTTCTCTGGCCTCTCTAGCTGCTGCTTCTTGTGCTTCTCTGGCCTCTCTAGCTGCTGCTCTCTCCTCTCTCTGTTATGCTTGAAAATCGAACACCTTCGCCTCAGCCCATGCCATTAGTTCGGGTCCAGTTAAGCCGCACCTTTCCCCTAAAGCGATAAATTCACCCAATGTGGACATAATTGGTGCACAATAAAATGTATCAGCTGTGACACAAATTACAAACAATATTATTATCAATATACAAGATAATATAATGAATATGTGTGATACAGATCAATGTCAGGGTGCCTGAGACTCTGCAGTGATGATCAAGTTACAAAGACAACCCAAAAGTAATACAACCTTGTGTATCTGGTCCTGGTGTTGTTCGTAAAGTTCTCCAGACGTTAGGACTTGCTCCTTCAAATAATGGTCTCTGTCTTGTGCATCTGCTCCCTGTAACGTTAGTGTCGTTCTTCCGCCGCCAAGATACGCCTCTTCAGATATTGTCTGATGTCTGGCCCACTCGCCTGCAGACGTCAGTTAGTAGATAAAGAATCTGCTGATCACCGCTGCAATCTGCCTTCTGTAATGGAAAATGTCTGTACACTTTGCAATTAGTGTTCGTTAAATCACCACACAATACTACGGGTTAACAGTTCCCTGGCCACATTTGCCAGATATTGAAGTTGACACTGTCTCATGACGGCGACGGATGTCAGATAAGACTATGTATAAAACTCTTGCCGAAAATGCTTATCAATATGTCCATGGTAGCAGAGCGTGGTTTACAATGTTTATTTCAGTGTTATCCGTTGAGATAATGCACAAAAAGACATCTAGTTGACTTGTAAAAAATAATTATGTGTACATTCTCTGGTAAATGATCCAAAACAGATGTACATTTTCATATCAAAGATTGTATTGTATTTACATCCGTGTCCTTCTATTCTGTTAGTAAGAACGGCTAATCTCTATCACCATGGGCACAACTATTCTTCTCTAGTGTTACTATTTGCTAACACGGGCAGGAATCTTTATCAAAATTTTCACCATGAAATACCGTATTGTAATGCGATCTGAGCGGGCTTTCCTTTCGAACGCTGATGTTTACACACACTCTGACAATCGTCACTGATGACCTTTTAGGCCTAGTCCAATATTGTAAACCGTGTATATATATATATCCATGCCCTGGGTCTATCATCCACCGAGACGGGCACCCACATTTGCTATGAAGTGATCCTCCTTTCTATACATTGAACTTGTCCTTCATTAGCAATACTTGGCTCCTATTGTCCTAGAGTTATGTTTCTCAAAACACTGAATTCGAACTCCGCAACTTAACTGTGATAATTGTGATATACAACTCTGACAGAATGCTTAAACTTCTAGTTGAGGTTTATTTTCAGGCTGTATCGCGTGAGTTAGATAACCTGCAGGCACTCATACCATCACACAGTCCGTCATCTCTGCTAACACTGCCGTACTAACCATGACTATAATTAAAATCAGACATGTCGCTTGTCCTATCACAAGTATCTATAGTGTTGACAGTTCATACAAATATTCCTAACTAATTACTAACGCCACTGACTTGGAGGGTTGCTTATTGTATGACCTTTCGGTGATTCTTCAACTTAGATATCGGCCCATATCATCAGCCTTGCTTAGTGTTCGTGCCGAATCGCTTTCTGTCTTCATTACATCTTTGATTCATCCTGCATTCTTCCTTTCATTAGATTCTTTGGATGGTAAATCAATTTCTCAGTTCGCTTCCCAAAGATCTTGTCCTGTTGATAACTCTGTGCCTTCCTTCCTTCATGGCTGTTGTCCTCCGTCTGTTTCTCTATGACGTGTCGTTTCCATATCTTCCCGTGTGCGTTCACTGTCCGCGCCGCACTTTATCTTTTAAATCTTTCTTGTTGGTTTGCGCCGCATGGCATATTGTACCTATCTTTCACCGCGACTCTGTGCCCTGCTTGAATTTCTTTATCTACTTTCAAAACATCTTTATAAGTCTCATATTCTTTACCAGTTTTCCCTATCTTTAATCTTACTTTTATTTGACCAGATAGTGGTACATGATCTCTATTACATTCAGTACCACGCATTTCTTAACACATTTCTAAATCTTGTATTAATAAGTATGTATTCAAATGCGTTGAGCATTTTCTTATCAGGGCATTTCCATGTGTAAAGTCGTCTTTTATGGTGTTTAAACCAGATGTTTCCAATTATCAGATCAATTACTTTTGTGCATTATATTAGTGTCTCTCCTCTTTCATTTATTGTATCTAAACCATAATTCCCCACATCATCCTCAATTTTTCCCTGTCCTTCGTTTGCATTAACATCTCCCAGTATTTTGTTTTTAAATCTTGTGATCTAATTTGAGATATCGCGATTTCTACTTCATCATAAAAGTGTTGTATTTCTACGTAACTAAAGCTTGTTGTTGGTGCGTGTACATTTGTAATATTTGTATCTGGTGGTTTGTCTTTAATTTTGACCACTATAACCCTATCTGAAATACATCAGTAACCATTAATTAGCCGGCCTCCCTGGCCTAGGCGTTAGCGTCTTTCTCCGTAATCCCTCATATTCTCGTACGTAACGTAACCTGCGCTAGAATCGGTAGCGGTTCTCACCACGTTGGTAACTTACAGGGTATGTAAGCCGGTCGCTCAGAAAGCGATGGCAAACTACTGAGCTTAATCTTGCCTAGTACATCAACAGCAGCTGAAAAAAATGGTGATGTTGACTGCAACGTCCTGAAAGGGATATTGAAAAAAAAAAATAAACATTAATTTACTTGACTGCTTTTTAATCCAATAACTGTCTTACTTCTCCAGAATAAATTATTGTGATTGTCAGTTATAATTCTACCGGACCTCTTCCAACTCATCTAATTATGCCAAGGATAATCATTTTCATGTATTTCATTTAGTTTATAACATCGTTCAACTTTCCTAACTCATTTAGTGTCCTACCATTCCATGTCCTTATTTTAGGTATTCTTTAAAGCACTTGGAAATTTGTGGTAAGTCACAACAAACTAAACTCAGCACCAAACATTAAAATATACTAACGTGAAATCAATACCATTGTTCAGATCAGAAACATGGAGAGCAACGTAAAACGATTACAGACAAAAATAAAACATTCATTAATGTGGGCCTGCGCAAAAATAAGAGGTATACAATGGTAGACAGAATAACCACTGAGGAACTCACTGAAAGAACTAGACAAATACCAATGAAACAAGAGGTAAAGAAAATACATTAGCGTTGGATAGGACATATACAGAAAACCTGAGAGTAGTATAATAAGAAAGGCTTTTGTCTGGAATCCTCTGGGCAAAATCACGTTGACTGCGACGTCCTGTAAAGGATATGCAACGACCTATTTTTTTTTGTTAAACTGTGTCAATACGCCATGTCTAAGGGGATTCAAACATATGAGCACCGGGCTGTCCAGCAAGCGTGCTAGCTACAGCGAACAGCGGCTCACAATCTAGGACTACACAATATATATATATATATATATATATATATATATATAATTATATATATATATATATATATATATATATATATATATATATATATATATATATATATATATATATATATATATAAAACAAAGTGTATGTATATTATGTATATATGTATGTATGTAAATATGTATGTCCTTTATTTGTTCGCGAACGGCCCATCCGATTGAGATGAAATTTTCTACACGCCTTCCTTTCATTCCAGAGCTGTCAACTGTCATAGTTTTTTTTTTTCTTCCTCCTCCTCCCTCCTCCCCCTCCCAAAATACGTACGTAAATATATGATGATGATGATGAAAGAATCCCCGAACCAAAACGCTAGGGAAAGGGAAGAAAATGACGTGACTACACAGAATCTTCACACGGCAATCATCATCATCAAGTGCCGTGCCGGCTGGCGTAGGCGTTCATGGCTCTCCGTAGATCTCAGTCTTTGGTTTTTTGGATCAACTCTGCTGCTGATATTCCTCCATGCCACGGCAATATCAATAACAATTCATCTTTTTATGTGTAAGGAAGTTATCTACAGTCGTGTAGAAGGGAAGAACTAGACGAGTATGAATTCGGAATGGCGAACTCTCTCCCCCTCTCTTCTCCGCCCTCTACCTCCTCCCTCCACCCTTCTCCTCTTCCTCCTCCCTCTCATCCCTCTCCCTCCTCCCTCCTCCTTCTCCCTCTTCCTTCTCCATCTTCCTCTCCCCTCCTCCTCCATCCTCCTCCCTCCTACTCCCTCCGCCTCCTCCCCCCTCCTCCCTCATCTTCCCTCCTCCTCCCTCTCCCTCCTCATCCCTCCTCCTCCTGCCTCCCTCCTCCTCTTCCTGCCTCCTTCTCCCTCATCATCCTCCCTCCTCCTTCTCCCTTCTTCTCCCTCTTCCCTCTTCCTCCTCCTCCCTCCTCCCTCCTCCTCCCTCCACCCTCCTCCTCCCTTCTCCTCCTCTTCCTCCTCCCTTTCCTTCCTCCTCCTCCTCCCTCTACCTCCTCCTCCCCCTACCTCTTTCCTCCTCCCTCCTCCTCCTCTTCCACCTCCCTTTCCTTCTTCCCCTCCTCATTCTCCCTCCTTCCTCTCCCTCCTTCCTCCTCCTCCTTCCTTCTTCTCCCTCTGCCTCCTCCCTCCTCCTCTCCCCTCCTCCCTCCTCCTCCTCCTTCTCCTCCTCCCTCCTTCTCCCTTCTTCTCCTCCTATCCCCTCCTCCTCCTACCCTCTTCCTCTTCCCCCCTCCCTCTCCCTCCTCCATCCTCCTCCTCCCTCTTCCTCCTCCTTCCTCTTCCTCCTCCTTCCTCCTCCTCCCTCTTCCTCCCTCTCCCTCCTCCATCCTCCTCCCTCTTCCTCCTCCTTCTTCCTCCTCCTTCCTCCTCCTCCCTCCTCCTCCCTCTTCCTCCTTCTCCTACCTCCTCCCTCCTCCTCCTCTCTCCTCCTCCCTCCTCCTTTTCCTCTCTCCTCCTCCTCCCTCTACTTCCTCCCTCCTCCTCTCCACTCTTCCTCCTACCCTCTTCCTCTTTCCCTCCCCCTCCTCCCTTTCCCTCCTTCTCCCTCCTCCTCCTTCTTCCTCCCTCCTCCTCCTCCTCCCTCCTCCCCCTCCTCCTTCCTCCTCCTCCCTCTCCTCCTCCTCACTCCTCCTCCTCCCTCCTCCTCCTCCCTCTACCTCCTCCCTCCTCCTCCCTTCACATTCCTCCTCCTCCCTCTTCCTTCTCCTCCCTCTTCCTCATCCCTCCTCCTCCCTTCTCCTCCTCCCTCCTCCTCCTCCCTCTACCTCCTCCTCCCTTCACATTCCTCCTCCTCCCTCTTCCGCCTCCTCCCTCCTCGTCTTCATCCCTCCTTCTCCCTCATCCTCCTTCTTCCTCCCTCCTCCTCCTCCTCCCTCCTCCCCTCCTCCTTCCTCCTCCTCCCTCTCCTCCTCCTCTCTCCTCCTCCTCACTCCTCCTCCTCCCTCCTCCTCCTCCCTCTACCTCCTCCCTCCTCCTCCCTTCACATTCCTCCTCCTCCCTACTCCTCCTCCCCTCCTCCTCTTCCCTCTTCCTCCTCCCCCTCCTTCTCCTCCTTCTCCCTCCTCCTTCTCCCTCTTCCTCCTCCCTCTTCCTTCTCCCTCCGCCTCCTCCCTCCTCCTACTCTCTCCTCCTCCTCCCTCCTCCTCCCTCTCCCACCTCCTCCCTCCTCCTCCTCCTGCTCCCTTCTCCTCCTGCGTTCTCCTCCTCCCTCCTTCTCCCTCCTCCTCCCTCTTCCTCCTCCCTCCTCCTCGCCTCCTCCTCCACCCTCCTCCTCCCTCCTCCTCCTAATCCCTCCTCCTCCCTCCTATTCCTCCCTACTCCTCCTGTCTCCTCCCTCCTCCTCCCTCCTCTTCCCTCCTCCACCTCCCTCTTCCTCCTCCCTCCTACATTTACCCAAGACAGACAGACAGTCAGACAGATAGTCGGGAACGGGATCTTATATGACTACTTATATAATTTAAATGAGATGCTCTCCACCATGGGCTGGGCCGGGTCAGACAGACAGATAGATAGATAGACAGACAGACAGACAGACAGACAGACAGACAGACAGACAGACAGACAGACAGACAGACAGACAGACAGACAGACAGACAGTCGGGAACGGGAACTTATATGACTACTTATATGAATTAAATGAGATGCTCCCCACCAGGAGTTGGGCGATGCCGGGCCGGGTCAGACAGACAGACAGATAGATAGTCGGAACGGGAACTTATATGACTACTTATATGAATTAAATGAGATGCTCCCCATCAGGGTCTGGGCGAAGACGGGCCGGGTCAGACAGACAGACAGACAGACAGACAGACAGACAGACAGACAGATAGATAGATAGATAGATAGATAGATAGATAGATAGATAGATAGATAGATAGATAGATAGATAGATAGATAGATAGATAGACAAAAAGACAGGGAGGGAGGGAAGGATAGACGGAGGGATGGGTCTATTAGACAGACAGACAGACAGACAGAGATAGATAGATAGACAAACAGACAGACACAGACAGACAGACAGACAGACAGACAGACAGACAGGGAGGGAGGGAGGGAGGGAGGGATAGACGGAGGGAGGGATAGACGGAGGGAGAGACAGAGGGATGGGTCTATTAGACAGACAGACAGACAGACAGACAGACAGAGATAGATAGATAGACAAACAGACAGACAGACAGACACTGACAGACAGACAGACAGACAGACAGACACAGACAGACAGTCAGGGAGGGAGGGAGGGATGGAGAGACGGAGGGAGAGACGGAGGGACGGGTAGGCAGACAGACAGACAGACAGACAAGGAGGGAGGGAGGGATAGACGGAGGGAGAGACAGAGGGATGGGTCTATTAGACAGACAGACAGACAGACAGAGATAGATAGATAGACAAACAGACAGACACAGACAGACAGACATTTTTTTCTGTTTTGTTTTCATGATTTCATTTTTTCATGTTCTTCATGATTAAATCTTTTTTCATGAATTAATTTTTTTCCTTCAAAATTAGTGAAATATCATGAATATCACTTACTAATTATCATAACCTATCTGTACTACGACGATTTCACTCGTAGATAACTTGCAACGTGGGATTACATGTCGTCTACTCGACAGGCTTCAGATCTCATTTTGATGACAAGACTATTACTGACACGTATTAATAATAATCCTCTCCATACTGATACTGCCGTATAATAAACATCTGTAACAATAATAATACTCAAATATGTATGTATCTTAACCAATCAATAATGACATAGTTATAATACAATTGCTAATATCAATTACTACAAGCTGTTTTCCGATGGTCTGAAATGTCCTGACTATCAGTACAGAGTACAATATTTGTTCAAGCACTCTTTATGAGATGCTATATTGGGAATGATGTGTACAAGCTGCACGACCATGTGAATTGTTGTATTGTATGTATTGAGATGTATGCACTTGACTGATATGTTATATGTGTTTGACGTATTACGTGATTGTACAGAACTGTACTTCCTAATTAGTATCTGTAACTAGCTGTATATGCATTGTGTCGTTTAATTACAATATAATGGAAATTTACAGACAGAAGAAATTCGACAGATTTATAAAGAAAGAATTTAGTGTTCAGAAAAAATATGTTCTTTTGTCGCTGTGTGTAATGCCTGTGAACCTAATGGATCTATCTGTCTTGACTTGTTTTATTCTCTCTAAGCTATGTTTCTTTAATTTGCAGAACTGGGCAGTGATTATCATCTTTTTGTGTGACATATGTTGTTACTGACTTAAAGTTATCTATTTGGCGTGTTCTTTCTTTTCGTTCTTCATCAGATATACCCATGACATTCCAATATCGATTCCAATTTCTGATATTCACATCCCGTGTTCTTTTGTCAATTTTAGTTTCGGGAATACCCTGTTGTTGCCATTCTGTTATTAAAGTGCCTGGGTTGGTATATTGGACTTGTGGAATCTTTGGCGGAGTTTCTTCATGCCAGTTTAATTTTGTATAATCTACCATATCTGTTTGTCGTGTTTTGGCTGTCTTTTTCGACCTACGCTGTTGCCTGTTGTTCTTTTGTATGTCTCCTCTTCCGAAAACATATAATCTGAGCCTGACTCATATTTTCTAGCTGCACAACTGTGTATGTGATCTACGTATAAGCTACTATTATCTAAGTATGGCGCGAAGAATTGTTTAATAATTGATATACTGTCACTAAATGAAGGAATAATACGCCTACAATACTCAATACCAAATGTAACTTTGTCAAATTCTGCTTGAGTTAAGTTAGATCTTATCGGTAATGAATCCCGTGTAATCTCTGTCTGTGTTAACTCTTGTAAATTGTTATGGCATGTCTATTGTGTATTATCGTTATTACAATCTGTCACCGTAGCGGTTATTGATAGATCAGTTTGTTTTTGATTTCCTGTGTAGTCTTCTTGTGTTTCATAAATGTTCGTATCATTTTTCTGAATCATTGCTTGCGACAGGTATCTTTTTGTCTTCTGTCGGGAAACTTAATGCTGAGTAATTTCCTTCCTGTATTTCCATATTGTTCTTTTCCCATTACTCTACTTCTTGGGCGATACACTCTTTTACTCCAGGAATGTTTCCCACAATTAGTTCAGTCGTTGGTTGTGGTAGTACTGCCGCTGTTACACGTCCTTGATAGTACGGGCAATTGATGTCTGTCCATGCCACTTCAAATTGTTCTAGCGATCCACCAAACGTTCTGCATATGACCTTCTCATTGGTGTAATCCTCCTCTTTCACTAGTTTTCGGTCAATTCCAATAATCGAGGTTCCTCTATCCCTCACCATTATGACTGCTAATCCATTAACAATCGCACGTTCGATGTTCAGTTTTCCATCATTTACATAAGCGAAGTTTGTCTCTTGCACGTACGCTCTGTTCTGATTGCTTTCCTGTCGTTATTACTTGTCCGACGCGTTATCGTATTGCTGGTGATCGTCGTCGCTACTTGACATAGCATAGGCTAAACATGCATTTTTAGTCATCTGTCGTAATCTACATGACTTGACAACGTGTCCAAAGCTGTTACAAGCAAAACATGTTAAGTTGTTTTTATAATCTTTGTATTTATAGTTACGTTTCAAAGGTAGCCCTTTAATATAAGACTCATATTCGGGTTAGAATCACACATTTCTCCTGATCCGTGTTGACGGCGACAATACCTACACTGTACTACCGTGGCCTTCCTTGTGTTAGATCGTTGTTGGCCCTGTCTATATTTGTCTTGACGTTGAAATTTGTTTGGAGAATTGCCATATTTGTGGCTAGGTAATCTGGCGGATGATCCAGTGGAAAGTTCTGGTTGAGTACTCTCTGCAAAAATGTCCTATGAGCGTTAAAACATGATTCTCCCTTTGCTTCCATTTCGGCTACTGAAACACATTTGTTGTCTATAAGGAATGTTGCCATTGTGTGAGGCACTGCAGAAATAAGTTTATCCCTGAGCATGAGGTCTCTTAGTTTGTCAAAATCGTTTCCTACCTCAGCCTATTTCAACCACCTGTCAAAGAGTAATGTCGTTTCTGAAACGAAATCTAGAAAAGTTTGGTTTGACTTGGGTCCCAGTGTCTTGTATGCTGTCCGAAGACCTGCAATGTCCAACTAGAAATGCGCAAGGAGTCTTTGCTTCATGTATTGGTAATCAGTACGTCGTTGTTCAGGTACGAGTTTGATTACCTTTAACGGCTCCCCTAATAAGTGCCTATGGAGTAGCACGGCCCACTGGTCAGCCGGTACCTCGTAATGAGTTAAGATGACCTAACAATTAGTCAGCCATGCGGAAATAGAGTCCCCTTCGGCAAAATGTCTAATGATCCCCTGATATCTTTTCACGGGATCCAGTGATTTGCATGCCGACTTATTCCTAGATATTTCTACCTCCTTCTCCATCTCCAACATCTTTACATTGATATTTCCCTCGACCTCTTTGTCTTTTAACAGTTGCTCGGCCGCTAACTTGTCCTTCTCAAACGCAAGTGATTTCTCTAGGAGAGCTAATTTTTCTCTTTCCAGTTCTATTTCTCTCTCCATCTTCTGTTTCTGCAAATCTATTTCTTTCTCACTCTGTTTTTTTTTAGCGGCCACATTCTTTCTTTTTCTAGTTCCAATTGTTTTTCTTTCTATTTTTTAGACCAGCTATTCTTCCTTTTCCCAATTCTCTGGCTTCTTTAGCTTCCGTGGCTGCTGCTTCTTGTTCTATTCTGGCCTCTCTAGCTGCTGCTTCTTGTGCTTCTCTGGCCTCTCTAGCTGCTGCTCTCTCCTCTCTCTGTTATGCTTGAAAATCGTACACCTTGGCCTCAGCCCATGCCATTAGTTCGGGTCCAGTTAAGCCGCACCTTTCCCCTAAAGCGATAAATTCACCCAATGTGGACATAATTGGTGCACAATAAAATGTATCAGCTGTGACACAAATTACAAACAATATTATTATCAATATACAAGATAATATAATGAATATGTGTGATACAGATTAATGTCAGGGTGCCTGAGACTCTGCAGTGATGATCAAGTTACAAAGACAACCCAAAAGGAATACAACCTTGTGTATCTGGTCCTGGTGTTGTTCGTAAAGTTCTCCAGACGTTAGGACTTGCTCCTTCAAATAATGGTCTATGTCATGTACATCTGCTCCCTATAACGTTAGAGTCGTTCTTCCGCCGTCAAGATACGCCTCTTCAGATATTGTCTGATGTCTGGCCCACTCGTCTGCAGACGTCAGTTAGTAGATAAAGAATCTGCTGATCACCGCTGCAATCTGCCTTCTGTAATGGAAAATGTCTGTACACTTTGCAATTAGTGTTCGTTAAATCACCACACAATACTACGGGTTAACAGTTCCCTGGCCACATTTGCCAGATATTAAAGTTGACACTGTCTCATGACGGCGACGGATGTCAGATAAGACTATGTATAAAACTCTTGCCGAAAATGCTTACCAATATGTCCATGGTAGCAGAGCGTGGTTTACAATGTTTATTTCAGTGTTATCCGTTGAGATAATGCACAAAAAGACATCTAGTTGACTTGTAAAATATAATTCTGTGTACATTCTCTGGTAAATGATCCAAAACAGATGTACATTTTCATATCAAAATTGTATTGTATTTAAATCCTTGTCCTTCTGTTCTGTTAGTAAGAACGGCTAATCTCTATCGCCATGGGCACAACTATTCTTCTCTAGTGTTACTATTTGCTAACACGGGCAGGAATCTTTATCAAAATTTTTCACCATGAAAAACCGTATTGTAATGCGATCTGAGCGGGCTTTCCTTTCGAACGCTCATGTTTACACACACTCTTACAATCGTCACTGATGACCTTTTAGGCCTAGTCCCATCTTGTAAACCGTGTATATATATACCCATGCCCTGGGTCTATCATCCACCGAGACGGGCACCCACATTTGCTATGAAGTGATCCTCCTTTCTATACATTGAACTGTCCTTCATTAGCAATACTTGGCTCCTATTGTCTAGAGTTATGTTTCTCAAAACACTGAATTCGAACTCCGCAACTTAACTGTGATAATTGTGATATACAACACTGACAGAATGCTTAAACTTCTAGTTGAGGTTTATTTTCAGGCAGTATCGCGTGAGTTAGATAACCTGCAGGTACTCATACCATCACACAGTCCGTCATCTCTGCTAACATTGCCGTACTAACCATGACTATAATTAAAATCAGACATGTCGCTTGTCCTATCACAAGTATCTATAGTGTTGACAGTTCATACAAATATTCCTAACTAATTACTAACGCCACTGACTTGGAGGGTTGCTTATAGTATGACCTTTCGGTGATTCTTCAACTTAGATATCGGCCCATATCATCAGCCTTGCTTAGTGTTCGTGCCGAATCGCTTTCTGTCTTCATTACATCTTTGATTCATCCTGCATTCTTCCTTTCATTAGATTCTGTGGATGGTAAATCAATTTCTCAATTCGCTTCCCAAAGATCTTGTCCTGTTGATAACTCTGTGCCTTCCTTCCTTCGTGGCTGTTGTCCTCCGTCTGTTTCTCTATGACGTGTCGTTTCCATATCTTCTCGTGTGCGTTCACTGTCCGCGCAGCACTTTATCTTTTAAATCTTTCTTGTTGGTTTCCGCCGCATGGCATATTGTACCTATCTTTCACCGCCACTCTGTGCCCTGCTTGAATTTCTTTATCTACTTTCAAAACATCTTTATAAGTCTCATATTCTTTACCAGTTTTCCCTATCTTTAATCTTACTTTTATTTGACCAGATAGTGGTACATGATCTCTATTACATTCAGTACCACGCATTTCTTAACACATTTCTAAATCTTGTATTAATAAGTATGTATTCAAATGCGTTGAGCATTTTCTTATCAGGGCATTTCCATGTGTAAAGTCCTCTTTTATGGTGTTTAAACCAGATGTTTCCAATGATCAGATCAATTACTTTTGTGCATTATATTAGTGTCTCTCCTCTTTCATTTATTGTATCTAAACCATAATTCCCCACATCATCCTCAATTTTTCCCTGTCCTTCGTTTGCATTAAAATCTCCCAGTATTTTGTTTTTAAATCTTGTGATCTAATTTGAGATATCGCGATTTCTACTTCATCATAAAAGTGTTGTATTTCTTCGTAACTAAGGCTTTTTGTTGGTGCGTGTACATTTGTAATATTTATATCTGGTGGTTTGTCTTTAATTTTGACCACTATAACCCTATCTGAAATACATCAGTAACCATTAATTAGCCGGTCTCCCTGGCCTAGGCGTTAGCGTCTTTCTCCGTAATCCCTCATAGTCTCGTACGTATCGTAACCTGCGCTAGAATCGGTAGCGGTTCTCACCACGTTGGTAACTTACAGGGTATGTAAGCCGGTCACTCAGAAAGCGATGGCAAACTACTGAGCTTAATCTTGCCTAGTACATCAACAGCAGCTGAAAAAAAATGTTGATGTTGACTGCAACGTCCTGAAAGGGATATTGAAAACAAAAAAAATAAACATTAATTTACTTGGCTGCTTTTTAATCCAATAACTGTCTTACTACTCCAGAATAAATTATTGTGATTGTCAGTTATAATTCTACCGGACCTCTTCCAACTCATCTAATTATGCCAAGGATATTCATTTTCACGTATTTCATTTCGTTTATAACATCGTTCAACTTTCCTAACTCATTTAGTGTCCTAACATTCCATGTCCTTATTTTACGTTTTCTTTAAAGCACTTGGAAATTTGTGGTAGTCACAACAAACTAAACTCAGCACCAAACTTAAAATATACTAACGTGAAATCAATACCATTGTTCAGATCAGAAACATGGAGAGCAACTAAAACGATTACAGACAAAAATAAAACATTCATTAATGTGGGCCTGCGCAAAAATAAGAGGTATACAATGGTAGACAGAATAACCACTGAGGAACTCACTGAAAGAACTAGACAAATACCAATGAAACAAGAGGTAAAGAAAATACATTAGCGTTGGATAGGACATATACAGAAAACCTGAGAGTAGTATAATAAGAAAGGCTTTTGTCTGGAATCCTCTGGGCAAAATCACGTTGACTGCGACGTCCTGTAAAGGATATGCAACGACCTATTTTTTTTTGTTAAACTGTGTCAATACGCCATGTCTAAGGGGATTCAAACATATGAGCACCGGGCTGTCCAGCAAGCGTGCTAGCTACAGCGAACAGCGGCTCACAATCTAGGACTACACAATATATATATATATATAATATATATATATATATATATATATATATATATTATTATATATATATATATATATATATATATATATATATATATATATATATATATAATATATATATATATATATATAAAACAAAGTGTATGTATATATGTATATATGTATGTATGTAAATATGTATGTCCTTTATTTGTTCGCGAACGGCCCATCCGATTGAGATGAAATTTTCTACACGCCTTCCTTTCATTCCAGAGCTGTCAACTGTCATAGTTTTTTTTTTTCTTCCTCCTCCTCCCTCCTCCCCCTCCCAAAATACGTACGTAAATATATGATGATGATGATGAAAGAATCCCCGAACCAAAACGCTAGGGAAAGGGAAGAAAATGACGTGACTACACAGAATCTTCACACGGCAATCATCATCATCAAGTGCCGTGCCGGCTGGCGTAGGCGTTCATGGCTCTCCGTAGATCTCAGTCTTTGGTTTTTTGGATCAACTCTGCTGCTGATATTCCTCCATGCCACGGCAATATCAATAACAATTCATCTTTTTATGTGTAAGGAAGTTATCTACAGTCGTGTAGAAGGGAAGAACTAGACGAGTATGAATTCGGAATGGCGAACTCTCTCCCCCTCTCTTCTCCGCCCTCTACCTCCTCCCTCCACCCTTCTCCTCTTCCTCCTCCCTCTCATCCCTCTCCCTCCTCCCTCCTCCTTCTCCCTCTTCCTTCTCCATCTTCCTCTCCCCTCCTCCTCCATCCTCCTCCCTCCTACTCCCTCCGCCTCCTCCCCCCTCCTCCCTCATCTTCCCTCCTCCTCCCTCTCCCTCCTCATCCCTCCTCCTCCTGCCTCCCTCCTCCTCTTCCTGCCTCCTTCTCCCTCATCATCCTCCCTCCTCCTTCTCCCTTCTTCTCCCTCTTCCCTCTTCCTCCTCCTCCCTCCTCCCTCCTCCTCCCTCCACCCTCCTCCTCCCTTCTCCTCCTCTTCCTCCTCCCTTTCCTTCCTCCTCCTCCTCCCTCTACCTCCTCCTCCCCCTACCTCTTTCCTCCTCCCTCCTCCTCCTCTTCCACCTCCCTTTCCTTCTTCCCCTCCTCATTCTCCCTCCTTCCTCTCCCTCCTTCCTCCTCCTCCTGCCTTCTTCTCCTCTGCCTCCTCCCTCCTCCTCTCCCCTCCTCCCTCCTCCTCCTCCTTCTCCTCCTCCCTCCTTCTCCCTTCTTCTCCTCCTATCCCCTCCTCCTCCTACCCTCGTTCCTCTTCCCCCCTCCCTCTCCCTCCTCCATCCTCCTCCTCCCTCTTCCTCCTCCTTCCTCTTCCTCCTCCTTCCTCCTCCTCCCTCTTCCTCCCTCTCCCTCCTCCATCCTCCTCCCTCTTCCTCCTCCTTCTTCCTCCTCCTTCCTCCTCCTCCCTCCTCCTCCCTCTTCCTCCTTCTCCTACCTCCTCCCTCCTCCTCCTCTCTCCTCCTCCCTCCTCCTTTTCCTCTCCTCCTCCTCCTACCCTCTACTTCCTCCCTCCTCCTCTCCACTCTTCCTCCTACCCTCTTCCTCTTTCCCTCCCCCATCCTCCCTTTCCCTCCTTCTCCCTCCTCCTCCTTCTTCCTCCCTCCTCCTCCTCCTCCCTCCTCCCCTCCTCCTTCCTCCTCCTCCCTCTCCTCCTCCTCACTCCTCCTCCTCCCTCCTCCTCCTCCCCTACCTCCTCCCTCCTCCTCCCTTCACATTCCTCCTCCTCCCTCTTCCTTCTCCTCCCTCTTCCTCATCCCTCCTCCTCCCTTCTCCTCCTCCCTCCTCCTCCTCCCTCTACCTCCTCCTCCCTTCACATTCCTCCTCCTCCCTCTTCCGCCTCCTCCCTCCTCGTCTTCATCCCTCCTTCTCCCTCATCCTCCTTCTTCCTCCCTCCTCCTCCTCCTCCCTCCTCCCCTCCTCCTTCCTCCTCCTCCCTCTCCTCCTCCTCTCTCCTCCTCCTCACTCCTCCTCTCCCGCCTCCTCCTCCCTCTACCTCCTCCCTCCTCCTCCCTCACATTCCTCCTCCTCCCTACTCCTCCTCCCTCCTCCTCTTCCCTCTTCCTCCTCCCCCTCCTTCTCCTCCTTCTCCCTCCTCCTTCTCCCTCTTCCTCCTCCCTCTTCCTTCTCCCTCCGCCTCCTCCCTCCTCCTACTCTCTCCTCCTCCTCCCTCCTCCTCCCTCTCCCACCTCCTCCCTCCTCCTCCTCCTGCTCCCTTCTCCTCCTGCGTTCTCCTCCTCCCTCCTTCTCCCTCCTCCTCCCTCTTCCTCCTCCCTCCTCCTCGCCTCCTCCTCCACCCTCCTCCTCCCTCCTCCTCCTAATCCCTCCTCCTCCCTCCTATTCCTCCCTACTCCTCCTGTCTCCTCCCTCCTCCTCCCTCCTCTTCCCTCCTCCACCTCCCTCTTCCTCCTCCCTCCTACATTTACCCAAGACAGACAGACAGTCAGACAGATAGTCGGGAACGGGATCTTATATGACTACTTATATAATTTAAATGAGATGCTCTCCACCATGGGCTGGGCCGGGTCAGACAGACAGATAGATAGATAGACAGACAGACAGACAGACAGACAGACAGACAGACAGACAGACAGACAGACAGACAGACAGACAACAGACAGTCGGGAACGGGAACTTATATGACTACTTATATGAATTAAATGAGATGCTCCCCACCAGGAGTTGGGCGATGCCGGGCCGGGTCAGACAGACAGACAGATAGATAGTCGGAACGGGAACTTATATGACTACTTATATGAATTAAATGAGATGCTCCCCATCAGGGTCTGGGCGAAGACGGGCCGGGTCAGACAGACAGACAGACAGACAGACAGACAGACAGACAGATAGATAGATAGATAGATAGATAGATAGATAGATAGATAGATAGATAGATAGATAGATAGATAGATAGATAGATAGATAGATAGATAGACAAAAAGACAGGGAGGGAGGGAAGGGATAGACGGAGGGATGGGTCTATTAGACAGACAGACAGACAGACAGAGATAGATAGATAGACAAACAGACAGACACAGACAGACAGACAGACAGACAGACAGACAGACAGACAGAGAGGGAGGGAGGGAGGGATAGACGGAGGGAGGGATAGACGGAGGGAGAGACAGAGGGATGGGTCTATTAGACAGACAGACAGACAGACAGACAGACAGACAGAGATAGATAGATAGACAAACAGACAGACAGACAGACACTGACAGACAGACAGACAGACAGACAGACACAGACAGACAGTCAGGGAGGGAGGGAGGGATGGAGAGACGGAGGGAGAGACGGAGGGACGGGTAGGCAGACAGACAGACAGACAGACAAGGAGGGAGGGAGGGATAGACGGAGGGAGAGACAGAGGGATGGGTCTATTAGACAGACAGACAGACAGACAGAGATAGATAGATAGACAAACAGACAGACACAGACAGACAGACATTTTTTTCTGTTTGTTTTCATGATTTCATTTTTTCATGTTCTTCATGATTAAATCTTTTTTCATGAATTAATTTTTTTCCTTCAAAATTAGTGAAATATCATGAATATCACTTACTAATTATCATAACCTATCTGTACTACGACGATTTCACTCGTAGAATAACTTGCAACGTGGGATTACATGTCGTCTACTCGACAGGCTTCAGATCTCATTTTGATGACAAGACTATTACTGACACGTATTAATAATAATCCTCTCCATACTGATACTGCCGTATAATAAACATCTGTAACAATAATAATACTCAATATGTATGTATCTTAACCAATCAATAATGACATAGTTATAATACAATTGCTAATATCAATTACTACAAGCTGTTTTCCGATGGTCTGAAATGTCCTGACTATCAGTACAGAGTACAATATTTGTTCAAGCACTCTTATGAGATGCTATATTGGGAATGATGTGTACAAGCTGCACGACCATGTGAATTGTTGTATTGTATGTATTGAGATGTATGCACTTGACTGATATGTTATATGTGTTTGACGTATTACGTGATTGTACAGAACTGTACTTCCTAATTAGTATCTGTAAATCTAGCTGTATATGCATTGTGTCGTTTAATTACAATATAATGGAAATTTACAGACAGAAGAAATTCGACAGATTTATAAAGAAAGAATTTAGTGTTCAGAAATAATATGTTCTTTTGTCGCTGTGTGTAATGCCTGTGAACCTAATGGATCTATCTGTCTTGACTTGTTTTATTCTCTCTAAGCTATGTTTCTTTAATTTGCAGAACTGGGCAGTGATTATCATCTTTTTGTGTGACATATGTTGTTACTGACTTAAGTTATCTATTTGGCGTGTTCTTTCTTTCGTTGGCTTCATCAGATATACCCATGACATTCCAATATCGATTCCAATTTCTGATATTCACATCCCGTGTTCTTTTGTCAATTTTAGTTTCGGGAATACCCTGTTGTTGCCATTCTGTTATTAAAGTGCCTGGGTTGGTATATTGGACTTGTGGAATCTTTGGCGGAGTTTCTTCATGCCAGTTTAATTTGTATAATCTACCATATCTGTTTGTCGTGTTTTGGCTGTCTTTTTCGACCTACACGCTGTTGCCTGTTGTTCTTTGTATGTCTCCTCTTCCGAAAACATATAATCTGAGCCTGACTCATATTTTCTAGCTGCACAACTGTGTATGTGATCTACGTATAAGCTACTATTATCTAAGTATGGCGCGAAGAATTGTTTAATAATTGATATACTGTCACTAAATGAAGGAATAATACGCCTACAATACTCAATACCAAATGTAACTTTGTCAAATTCTGCTTGAGTTAATTAGATCTTATCGGTAAATGAATCCCGTGTAATCTCTGTCTGTGTTAACTCCTTGTAAATTGTTATGGCATGTCTATTGTGTATTATCGTTATTACAATCTGTCACCGTAGCGGTTATTGATAGGATCAGTTTGTTTATTGATTTCCTGTGGTAGTCTTCTTGTGTTTCATAAATGTTCGTATCATTTTTCTGAATCATTGCTTGCGACAGGTATCTTTTTGTCTCTGTCGGGAACTTAATGCTGAGTAATTTCCTTCCTGTATTTCCATATTGTTCTTTGCCCTTACTCTACTTCTTGGGCGATACACTCTTTTACTCCAGAATGTTTCCCCAATTGTTAGTTTCACCTTGGTTGTGGTAGTACTGCGCTGTTACACGTCTTGATAGTACGGGCATATGATGTCTGTCCATGCCACTTCAAATGTTCTAAGCGATCCACCAAACGTTCTGCATATGACCTTCTCATTGGTGTAATCCTCCTCTTTCACTAGTTTTCGGTCAATTCCATAATCGAGGTTCCTCTATCCCTCACCATTATGACTGCTAATCCATTAACAATCGCACGTTCGATGTTCATTTCCATCTTTACATAAGCGAGTTTGTCTCTTGCACGTACGCTCTGTTCTGATTGCTTTCCTGTCGTTATTACTTGTCCGACCGTTATCGTATTGCTGGTGATCGTCGTCGCTACTTGACATAGCATAGGCTAAACGTGCATTTTAGTCATCTGTCGTAATCTACTGACTTGACAACGTGTCCAAAGCTGTTACAGCAAACATGTTAAGTTGTTTTATAATCTTTGTATTTATAGTTCTTTTCAAAGGTAGCCCTTTAATATAAGACTCATTTCGGGTTAAATCACACATTTCTCCTGATCCGTGTTGACGGCGACAATACCTACACACTGTACTACCGTGGCTTCCTTGTGTTAGATCGTTGTTGGCCCTGTCTATATTTGTCTTGACGTTGAAATTTTGTTTGGAGAATTGCCATATTTGTGGCTGAGGTATCTGGCGGATGATCCAGTGGAAAGTTCTGGTTGAGTACTCTCTGCAAAAATGTCCTATGAGCGTTAAAACATGATTCTCCCTTTGCTTCCATTTCGCTACTGAAACACATTTTGTTGTCTATAAGGAATGTTGCCATTGTGTGAGGCACTGCAGAAATAAGTTTAATCCCTGAGCATGAGGTCTCTTAGTTGTCAAAATCGTTTCCTACCTCAGCCTATTTCAACCACCTGTCAAAGAGTAATGTCGTTTCTGAAACGAATCTAGAAAGTTGGTTTGTACTTGGTCCCAGTGTCTTGTATGCTGTCCGAGACCTGCAATGTCCAACTAGAATGCGCAAGGAGTCTTTGCTTCATGTATTGTAATCAGTACGCGTCGTTGTTCAGGTACGAGTTTGATTACTTTAACGGCTCCCTATAAGTGCCTATGGAGTAGCACGGCCCACGGTCATCCGGTAACCTCGTAATGATTAGGATGACCTAACAATTAGTCAGCCATGCGGAAATAGAGTCCCCTTCGCAAATGTCTAATGATCCCTGATATCGTTCACGGGATCCAGTGTTTGCATGCCGACTTATTCCTAGATATTTCTACCTCCTTCTCCATCTCCACATCTTTTACATTGATGATTTCCCTCGACCTCTTTGTCTTTTAACAGTTTGCTCGGCCGCTAACTTGTCCTTCTCAAACGCAAGTGATTTCTCTAGGAGAGCTAATTTTTCTCTTTCCAGTTCTATTTCTCTCTCCATCTTCTGTTTCTGCAAATCTATTTCTTTCTCACTCTGTTGTTTTTTTAGCGGCCACATTCTTTCTTTTCTAGTTCCAATTGTTTTTCTTCTATTTTTAGACCAGCTATTCTTCCTTTTCCCAATTCTCTGGCTTCTTTAGCTTCCGTGGCTGCTGCTTCTTGTTCTATTCTGGCCTCTCTAGCTGCTGCTGTCTTGTGCTTCTCTGGCCTCTCTAGCTGCTGCTACCTCCTCTCGTCTGTTTGCTTGAAACTCGTACACCTTGGCCTCAGCCCATGCCATTAGTTCGGGTCGCAGTTAAGCCGCACCTTTCCCTAAGCGATAATTCACCCAATGTGGACACATATTGGTGCACATAAAATGTATCAGCTGGACACAAATTACAACATATTATTATCAATATACAAGAGAATATAAATTAATGTGTGATAACAGATTATGTCAGGGTGCCTGAGACTCCTGCAGTGATGATCAGTACAAAGACACCCAAAAGGAATACAACCTTGTGTATCTGTCCTGTGTTGTTCGTAAAGTTCTCCATACGTTAGGACTTTGCTCCTTCATAATGGTCTAATGTCATGTACATCTGCTCCCTATAACGTTAGAGTCGTTCTTCTCGCCGTCAAGATACGCCTCTCAGATATTGTCTGATGTCTGGCCCACTCGTCTGCAGACGTCAGTTAGTAGATAGAACTGCTGATCACCGCTGCATCTGCCTTCTGTAATGGAAAATGTCTGTACACTTTGCAATTAGTGTTCGTTAAATCACCACACATACTACGGGTTAACAGTTCCCTGGCCACATTTGCCAATATTAAAGTTGACACTGTCTCATGAACGGCGACGGATGTCAGATAAGACTATGTATAAAACTCTGCCGAAAATGCTTACCATATGTCCATGGTAGCAGAGCGTGGTTTACAATGTTTATTCAGTGTTATCCGTTGAGATAATGCACAAAAGACATCTAGTTGACTTGTAGAATAATTCTGTGTCATTCTCTGGTAAATGATCCAAAACAGATGTACATTTTCATATCAAATTGTATTGTATTTAAAATCCTTGTCTTCTGTTCTGTTAGTAAGAACGGCTAATCTCTATCGCCATGGCACAACTATTCTTCTCTAGTGTTACTATTTGCTAACACGGGCAGGAATCTTATCAAATTTTTCCCATGAAAAACCGTATTGTAATGCGATCTGAGCGGGCTTTCCTTTCGAACGCTCATGTTTACACACACTCTTACAATCGTCCTGTGACCTTTTAGGCCTAGTCCCATCTTGTAAACCGTGTAATATATATACCCATGCCTGGGTCTATCATCCACCGAGACGGGCACCCACATTTGCTATGAAGTGATCCTCCTTTCTATACATTGAACTGTCCTTCATTAGCAATACTTGCTCCTATTGTCTAGAGTTATGTTCTCAAACACTGAATTCGAACTCCGCAACTTAACTGTGATAATTGTGATATACAACACTGACAGAATGCTTAACTTCTAGTTGAGGTTTATTTTCAGGCAGTATCGCGTGAGTTAGATAACCTGCAGTACTCATTACCATCACACAGTCCCGTCACTCTGCTAACATTGCCGTACTAACCATGACGATATTAAATATCAGACATGTCGCTTGTCCTATCACAATATCTATAGTGTTGACAGTTCATACAAATATTCCTAACTAATTACTAACGCCACTGACTTGGAGGGTTTGCTTATAAGTATGACCTTTCGGTGATTCTTCAACTTAGATATCGGCCCATATCATCAGCCTTGCTTAGTGTTCGTCGCGAATCGCTTTCTGTCTTCATTACATCTTTGATTCATCCTGCATTCTCCTTTCATTAGATTCTGTGGATGGTAAATCAATTTCTCAATTCGCTTCCCAAAGATCTTGTCCTGTTGATAACTCTGTGCCTTCCTTCCTTCGTGGCTGTTGTCCTCCGTCTGTTTCTCTTATGACGTGTCGTTTCCATATCTTCTCGTGTGCGTTCACTGTCCCGCCAGCACTTTATCTTTAAATCTTTCTTGTTGTTTCCGCCGCATGGCATATTGTACCTATCTTTCACCGCCACCTCTGTGCCCTGCTTGAATTTCTTATCTACTTTCAAAACATCTTTATAAGGTCGCATATTCTTTACCAGTTTTTCCCTATCTTTAATCTTACACTTTTAATTGACCAATGGTGAGATACATGATACATCTATATTACATCTCAGTAAGTACACGCTTTCCTTAACACATATTCTAAATCTTGTATTAATAAGTATGTGTATTCACAATGCGTTGATGCATTTTCTTATCAGAGGGCATTTGTTCCATGTGTAAAGTCCTCTTTATGGTGTTTAAGCACAGATGTTTCCATGATCAGATCAATTACTTGGGTTGTGCATTATCATTAGTTTGGTCTCCCTTCTCTGTTCCCCAATTTTCATTTTTGTATCTAAACCATAATTCCTCCACATCAGCCCTCATTTTTCCCTGTCCTTCGTTTTACATTAAAATCTCCCAGTATTTTTAGTTGTTAAATCTGTTGTGATCTAATTTGAGATCTCGCGATTTCTACTTCATCATAAAAGTGTTGTATTTCTTCGTAACTACGGCTTTTTGTTGGTGCGTGAAATCATTTGGAATATTTATTCTGGTGGTTTGTCTTTAATTTTGACCACTATAAAACCTATCTTAATACATCAGTCACCATTAATTAGGCCGTCTCCCTGGCCTAACGGCTTAGCGTATTTCTCCGTAATCCCTCATAGTCTCGTACTTATCGAACCCTGCGCTAAGAATCGTTAGTCGGTTCTCACCACGTTGGTAACTTACATGGTCTGTAAGCCGTCACATTCAGAAAGCGATGGCGAAACGTACTGAGCTTAATCTTGCCCTAGTACATCACAGCAGCTGAAAAAAAATGTTGATGTTGGACTGCAACGTCTGAAAGGGATATGAAAACAAGAAAAAAATAACTTAATTTACTTGGCTGCTTTTTATCCAATAACTGTCTTACTACTCGAGATAGAGTATGTGATTGTCAGTTATATTCTCCGGACCTCTTCCAACTCATCTAATTATGCAAGGATATTCATTTTCACTATTTCATTTCGTTTATAACATCGTTCACTTTCCTAACTCATTTAGTGTGCCTAACATTCAGTCCTTATTTTACGTTTTCTTTTAAAGCACTTGGAAATTTGTGGTGTCACAACAACCTAAACTCAGAGCACCAAGCTTAAAATATACTAACGTGATCATACCATTGTTCAGATCAAAACATGGAGAGCAACAAAACGATTACAGACAAAATAAAACATTCTTAGTGTGTGCCTGCGCAAAATCAGAGGTATACAATGGTAGACAGAATACCACTGAGGAACTCACTGAAAGAACTATACAAAATACCATGCACAAGAGGTAAAGAAAATACATAAGCGTGATAGGACATATACAGAAAACCTGAGCGTAGTATAATAAGAAGGCTTTTGTCTGTAATCCTCTGGGCAAAATCACGTTGACTGCTGACGTCCTGTAAGTATGCACGACCTATTTTTTTTTTGTTAAACTGTGTCAATACGCCATGTCTAAGGGGATGCAAACCTATAGCACCGGCTGTCGCAGCAAGCTGCTAGCTACAGCGAACAGCGGCTCCACAATCTAGGACTACACAATAGTATATTATTCTATATATTATTATATATATATATATATATATATATTTATAGTATATATGTATAATATATAATATATATATATATAGTATATATATATATATATATATTAATATATATATCTATAAAAAAACAAAAAGGGTGTATTTATATCTGTATAAAATATGTATGTTCTTAATATGTTGTCCTTTATTTTGTTCGCGAACGGCCCATCCGATTGAGATGAATTTTTCTACCGCCTTCCTTTCATTCCCGAGCTGTCACTGTCATAGTTATTTTTTTTTTTCTTCCTCCTCCTCACCTCCCCCCCCCCCAAACTACTTACGTAAATATAATATGATAATGATGAATAATCCCCGACCGAAAACGCTAGGAAGGGGAAGAAAATGACTGTGACTACACATAATCTTCTCACACGGCATCATCATCATCAAGTGCCGGTGCCGCTGGCGTAGGCGTTCATGGCTCTCCGTGATCTCAAGTCTTTGGTTTTTGGATCATCTCTGCTGCTGATATTCCTTCCATGCCACGGCACTATCAATAACAATTCATTTTTTATGTGTAAGGAAGTTATCTAAGTCTTTTGAAGGGAAGAACTAGACGAGTATAATTCGGAATGGCGAACTCTCTCCCCCTCTCTTCCTCCGCGCCCTCTACCTCCTCCTCCACCCTTTCACCCTTCGCTCCTCCTCTCATCCTCTCCCTCCTACCCTACCACCTTCTCCATCTTCCTTCTCCTCTTCTCTCCCCTCCTCCTCCATCCTACTCCCTCCTCCTCCCTTCCGCCTCCTCCCTCCTCCTCCCGAATCTTCCCTCGCTCCTCCCTCTCCTCCTCATTCCCTCCTCCTCCTCCTCCTCCTCCTCTTCCTGCCTCCTTCTCCCATCATCATCCTCCCTCCTCCTTCCTCCCCTTCTTCTCCCGTCTTACCCTCTTCCTCCTCCTCCCTCCTCCCTCCTCCTCCCTCAGCCCTCCTCCTCACCTTCTCCTCCTGCTTCCTCCTCCCTTTGCCTTCCTCCTCCTCCTCCACCTCTACTCCTCCTCCCCCTACCTCTTTTCCTCCTCCCTCCTCCTCCTCTTCCACCTCCCTTTCCTTCTTTTCTTCCCTCTCATTCTCCCTCCTTCCCTCTCCCTCCTTCCTCTCCTCCCTTCCCTTCTTCTCCCTCGCCTCCTTCCCTCCTCCTTTCCCCTCCGCCCTCCTCACTCCTCCTTTCTCCTCCTCCTATCCTTCTCCCTCTTCTCCTCCTATCCCCTCCTCCTCCTACCCTCTCCTCTTCCCCCCTCCCTCTCCCTCCTCCATCCTCCTCCTCCTCTTCCTCCTCTTCTCTTCTCCTCCTCTCCTCCTCACTCCCTCCTCACTCCCTCTCCTCCTCCATCTCTCCTCCGTCTCTCACTCCTCCATCCTCTCCTCCTTCCTCCTCCTCCTCCTGCCTCCTCCCTCTTCCTCTTCACATTCCGTCCTCCTCCTCTCCTCCTCTCCTCCTCCTCCTCCCCTTTGCCTCTCTCCTCCTCCTCCTCTCGTCCTCCTCCCGCCTCCGCCTCTACCCCTCCTCTCTTCACATTCCTACTCCTCCCTATTTCCTCACTTCTCTCTCGCCTCCTTCCTCCTTCTCCCTCCTCCTCCTTCTTCCGCCCTTCCTCCTCCTCCTCCCTCCTCCCCTCCTCCTCCTCTCCTCCTCTCCTCTCCTCACTTGTCCTCTCCTCCTCCTCCTCCTCCCGCTACCTCCGCTCCTCTCCTTCACATTCCTCCTCCGCCCTCTTCCTCCTCCGTCCTCCTCCTCATCCCTCTCCTCTACTCCGCTCCTCATCCTCCTGCCCTCCGCCTCCTCCTCTCCCGTCCTCCTCCCTCTCACATTCCTCCTCCTCCCTCTCCGCCGTTCCTCCCTCGCTCGTTCTCCTCCTCCTTCTCCCATCTATCCTCCTTCTCCTCCGCTCCTCCTCCTCCCTCGACCTCCCTCCTCCTCCTCCTCCCTCACTTCTCCTCCTCCTCTCTCCTCCTCGCCTCAACTCCTCTCTTCGCCTTCCTCCTCCTCCTCCTCTACCTCACTCCTCCTCCTCGCCTTCACATTCCTCCTCCTCCCTCCTCCTCCTCCCTCCTCCTCTTCCCTCCTCCTCCTCCTCTTCTCTTCTCCTCTTCTCCCTCTCCTGTCTCCTCATTCCATCCTCCCTCTTCCTTCTCCCGCCGCGCTCCTCCTCCTCCTACTCTCTCCTCCTCCTCCCTCCTCCTCCTCTTCCACCGCCTCCTCCTCTCCTCTGCTCCCTTCTCCTCCTCGTTCTCCTCCTCCCTCCTTCTCCTCCTCCTCCCTCTTACGCATCCGCCTTCTCCTCGCCTCCTCCGTCCACCTACCCTCCCTCCCCTCCTAATCCTCCTCCTCTCCGCCTATTCCTCTCGCTCCTTATCCTCCCTGCTCTTCCCTCCTCTCCGCCTCCACCTCTCTCCTCCTCCCTCCTACATTTACCCAAGACATGACGACAGTCAGACCGATAGTCGGGACGGGCTCTTATATGCTACTTATATATTCAATGAGATGCTCTCGCACCATGGCTGGGCCGGGTCAGACAGACAGATCGATAGATAGACAGACAGACAGACAGACAGACAGACCAGACGAGCAGACGACAGACAGACGAGACAGACAGTCGGGAACGGGAACTATATGACTACTTAGATGAATTAAATGAGATGCTCCCACACCAGGAGTTGGCGATGCCGGGCCGGTCGATCAGACAGACAGAGAGATAGTCGAACGGGAACTTATAGTCTACTTATATGACGGACTTATATGACATGCTCCCCATCAGTGATCTGCAGTCGAAGACACGGCAGAGTCGACAGACAGACAGACAGACAGACAGACAGACAGACAGACAGACAGATAGATAGATAGATGATAGATAGATAGATAGATATATAGATAGATAGTAGATAGATAGACAAAAAGACAGGAGGAGGGACAGGATAGACTTAGGGATGTGGTCTATTAGACAGACAACAGACAGACAGAGATAGATAGATAGACCAACAGACAGACACAGACAGAAGACAGACAGACAGACAGACAGGGAGGAGGGAGCGAGGGAGGGATAGCACTGAGTGGGGTAGATCGGAGGGAGAGACAGAGGGATGGGTCTATTGAGACAGACAGACCGACAGACAGCAGAGATATAGATAGACGAAACAGACAGACAGACAGACACTGACAGACAAGACGACAGACAGCAGACAACGACAACAGTCAGGGGAGGGAGGAGAGGATGGGAGAGACGGAGGGAGAACGTAGGGACTGGTAGGCATGACAGATCAGACAGACATACAGGAAGGAGGGAGGGATAGACGAGGGAGAGACAGACGGGATGGGGTCTATTAGACAGACGACCACAGACAGAGATAGATAGATAGACAACAACAGACCCAGACAGACAGAGACATTTTTTTCTGTTTTGTTTTCATGATTCATTTTTCAGGTTCTTCATGATTAAATCTTTTTTGAAGATGAATTAATTTTTTTCCTTCAAAGTAGTGGAAAATAAATCCCAAAATGAATATCAATTACTAATTATCATAACTCTATCTGGACTACTACGTTTCACTCGTAGATACTTGCAACTTGGATTACATTTCGTCTACTCGACAGGCTTCAGATCTCATTTGATGACAAGACTATTAACTGACCGTATTAATAATAATCTTCTCCATACTGATACGCCGTATAATAACATCTGTAACAATAATATACTCAAAATATGTATGTATCTTAACCAATCAATAAAGACATAGTTATATACATTGCTATATCAATTACTACAGAGCTGTTTTCCGAGCCTGAAATGTCCTGACATATCATTACATAGTACCAATATTTGTCTCAAAGCACTCTTTATGAGATGCTATAGTGGGAAGGATGTGTCAAGCTGCACGCCATGTGAATTGCGATTGTAGTATTGAGATGTATGCACTTGACTGATATGTTATATGTGTTTGAGCGTATTACGTGATTTGTACAGACCTGTACTTACTATTAGATCTGTAACTAGCTGTAGTATGCATTGTTTCGTTTAATTACAATTAATGTACATTTACAGTACAGAGAAATTCGACAGATTTATAAAGAAAGATTTAGTGTCAGAAAAATATGTTCTTTTGTCAGCTGTGTGTAATGCTGTGCCCTATGGATCTATCTGTCTTGACTTGTTTATTCTCTCTAATCTATTTTCTTAATTTGCAGAACTGGGCAGTGATTTATCATCTTTTGTGTGACATATGTTTGTTACTTGACTTAAAAGTTATCTATTGGTCGTGTTCTTTCTTTTCGTTCTTCACAGACTATACCGATGACATTCCATATCGATTCCAATTTCTGATTTCACAGTCCCGTGTTTTCTTTTGTCAATTTTAGTTTCGGAATACCCTTTGTTAGCCATTCTGTTATTAAAGTGCCTGTTGGTATAAGTGGAAACTTGTGGAATCTTTTGCGGAGTTTTCTTCATGCCATTTATTTTGTATAATCTACCCTATCTGTTTGTCCGTGTTTTGGCTCTTTTCACCTACGCTGTTGCCTGTGTTCTTTTGTATGTCTCCTCTTCCGAAACATATAATCTGAGCCTGACTCATATTTCTAGCTGCACAAACTGTGTATGTGATCTACGTATAAGCTACTATTATCGAAGTATGGTGATGGGATACGAAAGAATTGTTTTAATAATTGATATACTGTCACTAAAATGAAGGAATAATACGCCACAATAATCAATTACCAAATGTAACTTTGTCAAATTCTGCTTGAGTTAAGTTAATCTTATCGGTAATGAATCCCATGTAATCTCTGTCTGTGTTAACTCTTGTAAATTGTTATGGCATGTCTTTGTGTATTAATCGTTATTACAATCTTCCCCGTAGCGGTTATTGATAGATCCGTTTGTTTTTGATTTCTGTTAGTCTTCTTTTGTTCATAAATTTCGTATCATTTTTCGGAATCATTGCTTGCGACAGGTATCTTTTTGTCTTCTGTCGGGAAACGTAACGCTGAGTATTTCCCTTCCTGTATTTCCCATATGGGTTTCTTTCCATTAACTCTCCTTCTTGGTCGCATACACTCTTTTACTCAGGAATGTTTCCCACAATTATTTCAGAAATGCCATCGTTGGTTGTGGTAGTACTGCCGCTGTTACACTGTCCTGATAGTACGGGCATTGATTGTCTGTCCATGCCACTTCAAATTGTTCTACTATGCGATCCACCAAACGTTCTGCATATGACCTTCTTCATTGGTGTAATCCTCCCCTCCTCTTTCACTAGTTTTTCGGGTATTCCAATATCGAGGTCCTCTATCCCTCACCCTTATGACTGCTTGATCCATTACAGCGCACCTTCGAGTTTCAGTTTTCAATATTAACATAACGAATTTTGTCTCTTGCACGTAGGCCTCTGTCTGATTGCTTTCGCTGTCGTTTATTACTTGTCCGACGCGTTATCGTTATTGCTGGTGATCGTCGTCGCTACTTGACATAGCTAGGTCTAAACTGCATTTTTATCTTTAGTCATCTGTCTTAATCTACATGACTTGACAAGTGTCCCAAAGCTGTTACAAAGCAAAACATGTTAAGTTGTTTTATAATCTTTGTATTTTAGTTACGTTTCAAAGGTACCCTTTAATATAAGACTCATATTCGGGTTAGAAATCACACATTTCTCCTGAGCCGTGTTGACGGCGACAATACCTACACTGTAACTATAATACCGTGGCCTTTCCTTGTGTTATATCGTTGTTGGCCCTGTCTATATTTTCTTTACGTTAAATTTGTTTGGAGAATTGCCATATTTGGTGGCTAGGTAATCTGGCGGATGATCCTTGGAAAGTTCTGGTTGAGTACTCTCGCAAAATGTCCTATGAGCGTTAAACATGATTCTCCTTTGCTTCCATTTCGGCTACTGAAGACACATTTGTATTTGTCTATAAGGAATGTTGCCATTGTGTGAGGCCTGCAGAAATAAGTTTATACCTGAGCTGGGTCTCTTTCTTAGTTTTGTCAAAATCGCTTTCCTACCTCAGCCTATTTCAACCACCTGTCAAAGAGTAATGTCGTTTCTTTCTGAAACTAATCTAGAAAAAGTTGGTTGACTTGGGTCCCATGTCTTGTATGCTGTCCGAAATACCTGCAATGTCCAACTAGTAATGCGCAGGAGTACTTTGCTTCATGTATTGGTAATGCAGTACGTCGTTGTTCAGGTACGAGATTGATTACCGTTTAAGACGCTCCCCTAAATAAGTGCCTATGGAGTAGCACGGCCCACTGGTCAGCCGTACCTCGTATGAGTTCAGATGACCTAACAATTAGTCACTCCATGCGGAATAGATCCCCTTCGGGCAAACTGTCTAATTATCCCCTGATATCTTTTTCACTGGATCCAGTGATTGCATGGCCGACTTTATTCGAGATATTTCTACCGTCCTTCTCCATCTCCAACTATCTTTACATTATATTTCCCTCGACCTCTTGTCTTTTAACAGTTGCTCGGCGCTAACTTGTCCTTCTCACACGGCAAGTGATTTCTCTAGGAGAAGCGAATTTTTCTCTTCCAGTTTCTATTGATAGAGAAATTCTTCTGTTTCTGCGAAATCTAGTTTCTTTCTCACTCTGTTTTTTTTAGCGGCGCACATTCTTTCTTTTTGGGGCTAGTTCCAATTGTTTTTTTCTTTCTGATTTTTTAGACCAGCTATTCTTCCTTTTCCAATTCTCTGCTTCTTTAGCTCCGTGGCTGACTTCTTCTTGTTCTAATTTGGCCCTCTAGCTGCTGCTTTCTTGTGCTTCTCTGGCCTCTCTAGCTGCTGCTCTCTCCTCTATCTCTGTTATGCTGAGAATCGTACACCTTGGCCTCAGCCCATAGCCATTGTTTCGGGTCCATTAAGCAGCACCTTTCCCCTAAAGCGATAAATTCACCGCAATGTGGAGCATAATTGGTGGAAACAATAAAATGTATCAGCTGTGACACAAATTACAAACAATTTATTATCAATATACAAGATAATATAAATGATATGTGGTGATCAGAATTAATGTCAGGTGCCTGAGACTCTGCAGTGATGTCAAGTTACAAGACAACCAAAAGGAATACACCTTGTGGATCTGGTCCTGGTGTTGTTCGTAAGTCCTCCAGACGTTAGGACTTGCTCCTTTTTCAATAATGGTCTATGTCATGTACATCTTCTCCCTATAACGTTAGAGTCGTTCTGTGTTCTTCCGCCGTAAGATACGCCTCTTCAGATATTGTCTGATGTACTGGCCCACTCGTCTGCAGACGTCCAGTTTTAGTAGATAAAGAATCTGCTGATCACCGAAAACGGCAATCCCTTCTGTAATGGAAAATGTCTGTACACACTTTGCAATTAGTGTTCGTTAATCACCACACCATTACTACGGGTTTAACATTTCCGCCTGTCCACATGTGCCAGATATTAAAGTTGACACATGTCTCATAGAACGGCGACCGATGTCAGATAAGACTATGTATAAAAACTCTTGCCGAGAAATGCTTACCAATATGTCCATGGTAGCAGAGCGTGGTTGTTACAATGTTTATTTCGTGGGTTATCCGTTGAGATATGCACAAAAAGACATCTAGTTGACTTGTACATATATTCTGGTGTACATTCTCTGGTAAATGATCCAAAACAGATGTACATGTTCATATCAAAATTGTATTGTTATTTGTAAATCCTTGTCCCTGCTGTTCTGTTAGCGTAGAACGGCTAATCGAGATAGCCTATGGGCAACAACTATTCTTCTCTATTGTTACTATTTCTACACGGCAGGAATCTTTACAATTTTTCACCCATGAAAAACCGTATTGTAATGCGATCTGAGGCGGTCTTTCCTTCGAACAGCTCATGTTTACACACACTCTTACAATCGTCACTGTGAATCTTTTAGTGCTAGTCCCCCATCTTGTAAACCGTGTATATATATACCATGCCCTGGGTCTATCATCCAGCCGGACGGGCACCCACATTTGGCTATGAAGTGATCCTCCTTTCTATACATTGAACTGTCCTTCATTAGCAATAACTTTTGGGCTTCCTATTGTCTCGAGTTATGTTTCCTCAAGAACACTGAATTCGAACTCCGCAACTTAACCTGTGATAATTGTGATTACAACACTGACAGAATGCTTGAAACTTCTAATTCTAGTTGAGGTTTATTTTCAGGCAGTATCCGTGAGTTATATACCTGCAGGTACTCATACCATCACACAGTCCGTCATCTCTCTAACATGGCCGTACTGAACCAGTGACTTAATTAAAATCAGACATGTCGCTTGTCCTATCACAAGTATCTATATGTTGACAGTTCATACAAATAGCCTAACTATTACTAACTGCCACTACTGACTTGGAGGGTTGCTTATATGTATGACCCTTTCGGGATTCCTATCAACTTAGATATCGGCCCAGATCATCATCCTTGCTTAGTGTTCTGCCGATTCGCTTTCTGTCTTTTCATTAACTCTTGATTCATCCTGCATTCTTCCTTTCATTAATTCTGTGGTGGTAAGATCATTTCTCAATTGGCTTCCCAAAGACTTGTCCTTGGTTGATAACTCTGTGCCCTTCCTTCTTCGTGGCTGTGTCCTCGCGTCTGTTTCTCAAATGACGTGTCGTTATCCATATCTTCCCGTGTGCGTTCACTGCCGCGCAGCCTTTATCTTTAGAATCTTTCTTGTTGGTTTCCGCCGGCTGGCGTATTGTACCTATCTTCAACCGCACTCCACGCTGTGCCCCTGCTTGAATTTCTTTAATCTACTTTCAAAACATCTTTTATAGTCTCATATTCTTTACACATTTTCCCTACTTTAATCTTACTTTATTTGAGCCACCAAAGATAGTGGTACATGATCTCTATTAACATTCAGTACCACGCATTTCTATAACACATTTTCTAAGCTTTATTAATAAGTATGTATTCAATATGCGTTGAGCATTTTTCTTATCAGGGCATTTCCTGGTAAAGTCCTCTTTATGGTGTTTAAACCAGTATGTTTCCAATGATCAGATCAATATACTTTTGTGGCATTATTTAGTGTCTCTCCTCTTCATTTATTGTATATAAACCATAATTCCCCACATCACATCCTCATTTTTCCTGTCCCTTCGTTTGCATTGAAATCTCCCAGTTTTTTTTGGTTTTTAAATCTTGTGATCTAATTTGAGATATCGCGATTTCTACTTCATCATAAATTGTTGTATTCTTGTCGGTAAACTAAGGCTTTTTGTGTGTGGTGTACATTTGTTATCTATTTCATGATCTGGTGGTTTGTCTTTAATTTTGACCACTATAACCCTATCTGAAATCCATCAGTAACCCTTAATTAGCCGGTCTCCCTGGGCCTAGGCTGAGCGGTCTTTCTCCGTAATCCCTCATGAGTCTCGTACGTATCGACCTGCGCTAGAATCGGTAGCGGTTCTCAGCACCACGTTGGTAACTTTAACGAGGGTATGTATAGACCGTTCACGTCAGAAAAGCGATGGCAAACTACGACTTATCTTGCCTAGTACATCAACAGCAGCTGAAAAATAATGTTGATGTTTGATCTGCAACGTCCTGAAAGGTATGGAAAACAAAAACTATAACATTAATTTACTTGGCTGCTTTTTAATCCAATAAATGTCTATACTACTAGAAACCAGAATACATTATATGGTGATTGTCAGTTATAATTCTACCGACCTCTTCCAACTCATCTAATTATGCCAAGGATATCCATTTCACTATTCATTTCAGGGGGGGTTTATAACATCGTTCAACGTTCCTACTCATTTATTGTCCCTACACATTCCATGTCCTTATTTTAAACGTTTTCTTTAGAGGCACTTGGAATTTGTGGTAGTAACAACAAACGAAACTCAGCAACCAAACTTAAATAGACTAACTTGAAATCAATACCATTGTTCAGATCAGAAACATGATAGCAACTAAAACGATTACGACAAACAATAAAACATTCATTAATTTGGGCCTGCGCAAAAATAAGAGTGTTACAATGTAGACAGAATCACCAACGTAGAGGAACTCACTGAAAGTAACAGACAAATACCAAAATGAAACAAAGGTAAAGAAAATACATTTTGGCGTTGGATAAGATGACATATACGAAAACCTGAGAGTAGTAGAATTAAGAAAGGGCTTTTGTCTTGGAATCCTCTTGGCAAAATCACGTTGCTACTTATTGCGACGTCCTGTAAAGGATATGCAACTAACCTATTTTTTTTTGTTAAACTGTGTCAAGTGACGCCATGCTCTAAAGGGTATTCAACAGTATGTATGCACCGGCTGTCCATCAGCGTGCTAGCAACGTCTACAGCGAACAGCGGCTCACAATCTAGAGACAACCTATATATATATAATTATATCATATATATATATATCTATATATAATATATCTATATATATATTGATATATATATAGTATATATATATATATATATATATTATTATAATATACTCTATATATATATTAATTAAAACAAAGTGTATGTATGATTATGTATATATGTATGTAGTTTAAGTAGTGTTATTCCTTTATTTGTTCGCGAACGGCCCATCCTATTGAGATGAAATTTCTACAACCCTTCCTTTCATTCCATAGCTGTCAACTGTCATAGTTTTTTTTCTCTTCCTCCTCCTCCCTCCTCACCCCTCCCAAAATACGTACGTAAGCTATAATGATGATTATTTATTAAAGAATCCCACGAACGCACAAACGCTAGGTAAATGGGACAAGAAAATGACATTGACTATTTACACCGAATCGTCACAACGAGCAACCATCATCATCAAAGTGCCGTGCCAAATGTGGCGTAGGCGTTCTTTCCTTCTAATGGCTCTCCGTAGTCTCAGTCTTTTTGCGTTTTTTTGGATCAACTCTGACCTCTGCTCGCTGATATTCCCCAAATGATATTCCCTCCATGCCACTAGGCAATATCAATACAATTTCATCTTTTTATGGTGAGAGGCAGTTATCTACAGTCGTGTAGAAGGGAAGAACTAGAGCGATTATGACCTCGGAGGCGAACCTCTCTCCCCCTCTCTATCTCCCGCCCTCTACCTCCTCCCTCCACGGCCTTCTCCTCTTCCTCTTCCTCCTCTCATCCGCTCATTCCCTCTCCCTCCTTCTCCCTCTCTGCTGCCTCCTTCTGCGTCTCTTCTCCCATCTTTTGCTCCTTCTTCTCCTCTTTTCCTCTCCCCTCCTCTCTCCATCTCCCTCCCTCCTACTCCCTCCGCCTCCTCCCCCGTCCTCCCTCATCTTCCCTCCTCCTCCTCCCCTCTCCCCTTCCTCATCATCCCTCCTCCCTCCTGTCCTCCCTCCTCTCCTCTTTCCTGCCTCCTTCTCCCTCATCATCCTCACTCCCTTCTTCCTATCTTCTCCTCTTCCCTCTTCCTCCTCCTCCCTCCTCCCTCCTCCTACTCCCATCCACCTTCCTCCTCCTTCTCCTCCTCCTACCTATCCCGCCTCCTTCTCTTCCTCTCCTCCATCGCCTCTATCTACCCTCTGACCTCCGCCTCCCCCAACCTCATTATCCTCATCCTCCTCCTCCTCTTCCAACCCTCCCTTTCCTTCTTCCCCTCCCCTCATTCTCCCCCTTCCTCTCCCTCCTTATTCTCCTCCTCCTTCCTTCTTCTCCTCTGCCATATCCTCCCTCCTCCTCTCCTCCCCTCTTCCGTCCCTCCTGCCCTCTTCTCCTCCTCCCCTGAACCACTCCCTCACTTCTCCTCTTCTTACTCCTTCTTATCTCCTCCTCTCCCCCTCCATCAGCCCCTCCTCACTCCTACCCTCTATTTTGTTCCTCTTCCCCACTAACTCCTCATCCCTCCCTCTTCCCTCTCCATCATTCCTCCTCCTCGCCTCATTCCTTCCCTCCTTCCTCTTCCTCCTCCTTCCTCCTCCTCCCTAATCTTCCTCCCTCTCCCTCGCTTTCCTTCATTCCTCTCCTCCATCCTCCTCCCTCTTTCTCCTCCTTCTCCTCCTTCCTTCCTCCTCCTCCCTCCTCCTCCCTTCTTCCTCCTCTCTTTCTCCTACCTCCTCCCTCCTCCCTCCTCTCTGTCCTCCTCCCTCTTCCGTCCTTTTCCTCTCTCCTCCTCTCCCGCTTAAAATACTACCTCCCCTCCTCCCATCTCCACTCTTACCTCCTACCATACCTTCTATACCTCCTACCCTCTTCCTTTTTCCTCCCCCTCATTCTCCTCTGCCCTACTCCCTTTCCTTCTCCTCCTTCTCCCTTCTCCCTCCCTCCTCCCTCCTTCTCCTCCCTCCCCTTCTCTCCTCCTCCTCCTCCTCCCTCCTCCCTCCCCTCCTTCTTCCCTCCTCATCCCTCTCTCCTCCCCTCCTTCCTCTCCCTCCCTTCCATCCTCCTCCTCCTAACCCTCCTCCCTCCTCCTCCCTTCCTTCCTCCTCCTCCCTCTTCCTCCCTCTTCCTCTCTCCTCTCCTCTTCCTCCTCCTTCCTCCTCCTCCCTTTCCTCCCCTCCCTCCTCCCTCCTCCTCCCTCTCCTCTCCTCCTACAATCCTCCTCCTTCCTCCCTCTTCCTCTCCCTCCTCCTCCCTCCTCCTCTTCTCCTACCTCCTCCCTCCTCCTCTCCTCTCTTCCCTCCTCCCTCCCTCCTTCCTCCTCCTCCCCTCCTCTATCCCTCCTCTCTACCCCTCCTCCTCCTTCCTCCTCCCTCTCCTCCTCCTCCCTCCTCCCTCCTCTCCATTCCTCCTCCTCATTCCCTCTCCTCCCTCCTCTCCTCCTCCTCCCCCTCCTCCTCCCTCCCCTCCTCCTCCCTCCTCTCCTTCCTTCCTCCTCCTCCCTCTTCCTCTCTCCTCCCTTAATCACATTCCCTTCCTCCCTCTCTCCCTCTATCCCCTCCCTCCTCCTCCTCCCTCTACCTCCTCCTCCATCCTCCCCTACCTCCTCTTCCCGTCCTCCTCCCTCCTCCCTCATCCCTCCTTCCCCCTCCTCCTTCCTCCTCTTCCTCTCCCTCCTCCTCCTTCTTCTCCTCTCCCTCCTCCTCTCCTCCTCCCTCTCCTCCCTCCTCCTCCTCTCCTCCTCCTCCATCTCTCTCCTCCTTCCTCCTCCCTCATACCTCTCCCTCCTCTCTCTCCTCCTCCTCCTCAACTCCTCCCTACCCTCCTCCCCCCTCCTCCTCCTCTCCTCTCTCGCCCCTTCCTTCCTCCTCCTTCCTCCCCCTCCTTCTCCCTTTCTCCTCCTCCTCTCCTCCGCCTCATCTCCTCCTCCTCCTCTCCTCCTCCTACTCTCCTCCGCCTCCTCCTCCTCCTCCTGCTCCCCCTTCTCCCTCCTCTTCTCCTCCTCTCCTTTCTCACTCTCCTCCTCCTCCCTTCTTCCTCTCCTCCTCCTCGCCTCTTCCTCCTCCTCCTCCTCCCTCCCTCCTCATACTCCTTCCTCCTCCTCCTCCTATTCCCCCTACTGCCTCCTCCTTTCTCCCCTCCCTGCCTCCTCCCTCCTCTTCCCTCCTCCACCTCTTCCCTCCTCCACCTCCCTCTTCCTCCTCCCTCCTACATTTACCCAAGACAGACAGACAGTCAGACAGATAGTCGGGAACGGGATCTTATATGACTACTTATATAATTTAAATGAGATGCTCTCGCACCATGGCTGGGCCGGGTCAGACAGACAGATACAGACAGACTAGACTAGACTAGACAGACAGACAGACAGACAGACAGACAGACAGACAGACAGCGACAGACAGACAGACAGACAGTCGGGAACGGGAAACTTATTAGACTACTTATATGAATTAAATGAGATGCTCCCCACCAGGAGTTGGGCGATGCCGGGCCCGGGTCAGACAGACAGACAGATAGATAGTCGGAACGGGAACTTATATGACTACTTATATGAATTAAATGAGATGCTCCCCATCAGGGTCTGGGCGAAGACGGGCCGGGTCAGACAGACAGACAGACAGACAGACAGACAGACAGACAGAAGACAGACAGACTAGATGATAGATAGATAGATAGATAATAGATAATAGATATATAGTAGATAGAAGTAGATCAGATAGATAGAACAAAAGCCCAGGAGGGAGGAGGGATAGACGTGAGGGATGGTCTATTAGACAGACAGACAGACAGACAGAGATAGATAGATAGACAAACAGACAGACACAGACAGCACGACAGACAGACAGCAGTACAGACAGACAGCAGACATGGAGTAGGGAAGGGAGGGAGTAGACTGAGTGAGAGACACGAGGGATGTGTCTATTAGACATACAGACAGACCGACAAGACAGAGATAGATAGATAGACAAACAGACAGACAGACAGACACTGACAGACAGACAGACAGACATACAGACACAGACAGACAGTCAGGGAGGTAGGGAGGGATGGAGAGACGGAGGAGAGACGGAGGACGGTTAGGCAGGACAGACACCCCAGACAGACCGACCGGGAGGAGGGAGGATGACGAGGAGAGACAGAGGGATGGTCCTATTAGACAGACAGACAGACAGACAGAGATAGATAGATAGACAAACAACAGACAGACAGACAGACCACGACACAGACAGACAGACAGACAGTCAGACGAGACAGACCGACCGACAGACAGAACACAGACAGACAGACAGACAGACAGATAGTCGGTAACGGAGACGAGAACTTATATGACTACTTATATGAATTAAATGAGTGCTCCCCCCCAGGGTACGGGCGGCCGAACGCGGCCGGGTCATCTAGTGTATATATATATATATATTATATATATATAGCATATATATATATATATATATATATATATATATATATTATATATATATATATATATATATATATATATATATATATATATATATATATATATATATATATAGTTTGAAAAAGAGAGGCAACAGGAGAGGGACTTGTGTGGTTAAATTCTGGTACTTGTTGTGGTCCTAAGAGGCCAGTAAAAAAATGTGCTTTCCCTATATTAAGTGAAAGACCATATGAAATATACACTACATTGAAAGTATAGAAATAATTTTTAAGTAATAAATTTAGGACAGATTTGTGGGTTATAAATTATTATATGTAAAAATTTAGAACAGTTTTATAAAAAATATTTATGTAGTATGTTATATTACAACTTTTTCTAAAGGGCGAGTAAAAATAGTTATAAATAAAATGAATAAAAGTTTAACATTTAGTTTGTAATAATAATAATACCACTAGTATAAGTCATATATTTTAAAACTTCAAGTCATCTCCCATGTAACAATTTTAGATGTTTATGTCCCCTACTCATTGCTTATCTAAGGGTTTTTCTTTTAGATATCTTGTAATTCCACAGAATGCTTGAACATAATTATTAAGGGTAGTGATCAATTAAGGCACTACTATCATGTTATTATGATCAATCTTTCAAATATGCTCTAAGCATCCAGGGAAATGCATGCGCAGTTGAATTGTATGTTTTATTATTTCCGAATTGGTTGGACAAGATACTACACACAGAAGATGGTAGCCTAGGCAGGCCGACACACCGGAACAGTCTGGCTTCATCGGTCGGGAGACATGTGCTCGAGAGTGGTCACGTGGTTGAAAGAGACAGTGCCTTCCGTGTGTTGTTCAACACACAAAGTAGTCGATTGTTAAAGTTTGCTGAAGCTATACTAATCAACCTTCGTAAGCCGTCCTTGTGTAAGCAGAAAGACATGTTAGTCAGTTTAAAATTACTGGGGTAGACAATCGACATTACTGTGCGAACATGTGTATATTTCAGTTTGAAGGATTTATCTAATTAATTCACGTAAGTTGTGTGATTTCTGCAGTATGTACCTGACGAGATGCAGCGAAATATGCCAGGCAATAAATCGTGCAATCTATTGTTTGTGTCTTCCTTATTCAAATTATTATTATATGTTGGAAGAATATCAACATTGCTGGGAAAGATTAAAGAATAATCACGAATATTTACTGAAACCAAGAAGCAGCAATTAAAATGGGAAATAAAGAGGGAAGTTACGAACAGATAAAGCTAGGAATACAGCAGGGATGTGTCTTGTCACCGGATCTCTTCCGCATATCCTTTACAGGACATCGCTGTCAACATCAGCATCTTTCAGCTGATTGTTGATTTCTTGGCAAGATTACGCTCAGTAGTTTGACATTGCTTTCTGAGCGACCGGCTAAAATACTCCTAAGTTACCGACACTGAGAGAACCGCTACCAATTCTCGCGCAACGTCACGTTACTTACGAGAGTATACGAGATTATGGAGAAAGTAGTGTAACCTCTCGACCAGGGGTGGGCAAACTTTTTGTGCGGAGGGCCGCATTGACAAATGTAAAGCTATTCGCGGGCCGCGTATATATATATATATATATATATATATATATATATATATATATATATATATATATATATATATATATATATATATATATATATATATATAAAACAAAGTGTATGTATGTAATATGTTATGTATATATGTATGTATGTAAATATGTATGTCCTTTATTTGTTCGCGAACGGCCCATCCGATTGAGATGAAATTTTCTACACGCCTTCCTTTCATTCCAGAGCTGTCAACTGTCATAGTTTTTTTTTCTTCTTCCTCCTCCTCCCTCCTCCCCCTCCCAAAATACGTACGTAAATATATGATGATGATGATGAAAGAATCCCCGAACCAAAACGCTAGGGAAAGGGAAGAAAATGACGTGACTACACAGAATCGTCCACACGGCAATCATCATCATCAAGTGCCGTGCCGGCTGGCGTAGGCGTTCATGGCTCTCCGTAGATCTCAGTCTTTGGTTTTTTTGATCAACTCTGCTGCTGATATTCCTCCATGCCACGGCAATATCAATAACAATTCATCTTTTTATGTGTAAGGAAGTTATCTACAGTCGTGTAGAAGGGAAGAACTAGACGAGTATGAATTCGGAATGGCGAACTCTCTCCCCTCTCTTCTCCTCCCTCTACCTCCTCCCTCCACCCTTCTCCTCTTCCTCCTCCCTCTCATCCCTCTCCCTCCTACCTCCTCCTTCTCCTCTTCCTTCTCCCTCTTCCTCTCCCCTCTCCTCCATCCTCCTCCTACTCCCTCCGCCTCCTCCGCCCCTCCTCCCTCATCTTCCCTCCTCCTCCCTCTCCTCCTCATCCTCATCCTCCTCCTCCTGCCTCCCTCCTCCTCCTCCTGCCTCCTTCTCCCTCATCATCCTCCCTCCTCCTTCTCCTTCTTCTTCTCCCTCTTCCCTCTTCCTCCTCCTACCTCCTCCCTCCTCCTCCTCCCTCCACCCTCCTCCTCCCTTCTCCTCCTCTTCCTCCTCCTTTCCTTCCTCCTCCTCCTCCCTCTACCTCCTCCTCCCCCTACCTCTTTCCTCCTCCCTCCTCCTCCTCTTCCAATTCCCTTTCCTTCTTCCCCTCCTCATTCTCCCCTCCTTCCTCTCCCTCCTTCCTCCTCCTTCCTTCTTCTCCCTCTGCCTCCTCCTCCTCCCTCCTCCCTCCTCCTCCCTCCTCCTCCTTCTCCTCCTCCCTCCTTCTCCCTCTTCTCCTCCTCTCCCCTCCTCCCCTACCCTCTTCCTCTTCCACTCCTCCCTCTCCCTCCTCCATCCTCCTCCTCCCTCTTCCTCCTCCTTCCTCTTCCTCCTCCTTCCTCCTCCTCCCCTCTCCTCCCTCTTCCTCCCTCTCCCTCCTCATCCTCCTCCCTCTTCCTCCTCCTTCTTCCTCCTCCTTCCTCCTCCTCCCTCCTCCTCTCCCTTTTCCTCCTCCTCCTACCTCCTCCCTCCTCCTATCTCCTCCTCCCTCCTCCCTTTTCCTCCCTCCTCCTCCCTCTACCTCCTCCCTCCTCCTCTCCACTCTTCCTCCTACCCTCTTCCTCTTCCCTCCCCTCCTCCCTATCCCTCCTTCTCCTCCTCCTCCTTCTTCCTCTCCTCCTCCTCCCCCTCCTCCTTCCTCCTCCTCCCTCTCCTCCTCCTCAAATCCTCCTCCTTCTCCTCCTCCTCCCTCTACTCTCCTCCCTCCCTACCTCCTCCCTTCACATTCCTCCTCCTCCCGCTTCCTTCTCCTCCCTCTTCCTCATCCCTCCTCCTCCCTTCTCCTCCTCCCACCTCCTCCTCCCATCTACCTCCTCCTCCTTCACATTCCTCCTCCTCCCTCTTCCGCCTCCTCCCTCCTCCTCCTCATCCCTCCTTCTCCCTCATCCTCCTTCTTCCTCCGCCCCTCCTCCTCCTCCCTCCTCCTTCCTCCTCCTCCCTCTCCTCCTCCTCATCTCCTCCTCCTCACTCCTCCTCCTCCCTCCTCCTCCTCCCTCTACCTCCTCCCATCCCTCCTCCCTTCACATTCCTCCTCCTCCCTCTCCTCCTCTCCCCTCCTCCTCTCTACGCCTCCCTCCTCCTCCTCCTCCCTCTACCTCCTCCCTCCTCCTCCCTTCACATTCCTCCTCCTCCCTACTCCTCCTCCCCTCCTCCTCTTCCCTCCTCCTCCTCCCCTCCTTCTCCTCCTTCTCCCTCCTCCTTCTCCCTCTTCCTCCTCCCTCTTCCTTCTCCCTCCGCCTCCTCCCTCCTCCTACTCTCTCCTCCTCCTCCCTCCTCCTCCCTCTCCCTCCTCCTCCCTCTCCTCCTCCTGCTCCCTTCTCCTCCTGCGTTCTCCTCCTCCCTCCTTCTCCCTCCTCCTCCCTCTTCCTCCTCCCTCCTCCTCGCCTCCTCCTCCACCCTACTCCTCCCTCCTCCTCCTAATCCCTCCTCCTCCCTCCTATTCCTCCCTACTCCTCCTGTCTCCTCCCTCCTCCTCCCTCCTCTTCCCTCCTCCACCTCCCTCTTTCCTCCTCCACCTACATTTACCCAAGACAGACAGACAGTCAGACAGATAGTCGGGAACGGGATCTTATATGACTACTTATATAATTTAAATGAGATGCTCTCCACCATGGGCTGGGCCGGGTCAGACAGACAGATAGATAGATAGACAGACAGACAGACAGACAGACAGACAGACAGATAGACAGACAGACAGTCGGGAACGGGAACTTATATGACTACTTATATGAATTAAATGAGATGCTCCCCACCAGGAGTTGGGCGATGCCGGGCCGGGTCAGACAGACAGACAGATAGATAGTCGGAACGGGAACTTATATGACTACTTATATGAATTAAATGAGATGCTCCCCATCAGGGTCTGGGCGAAGACGGGCCGGGTCAGACAGACAGACGGACAGACAGACAGACAGACAGACAGACAGATAGATAGATAGATAGATAGATAGATAGATAGATAGATAGATAGATAGATAGATAGATAGATAGACAAAAAGACAGGGAGGGAGGGAGGGTTAGACGGAGGGATGGGTCTATTAGACAAACAGACAGACAGACAGACACAGACAGACAGACAGACAGACAGACAGACAGACAGACAGACAGACAGACAGGGAGGGAGGGAGGGAGGGAGGGAGGGATAGACGGAGGGAGAAACAGAGGGATGGGTCTATTAGACAGACAGACAGACAGACAGACAGACAGAGATAGATAGATAGACAAACAGACAGACAGACAGACACCGACAGACAGACAGACAGACAGACAGACAGACACAGACAGACAGACAGGGATGGAGGGAGGGATGGAGAGACGGAGGGAGAGACGGAGGGACGGGTAGGCAGACAGACAGACAGGGAGGGAGGGAGGGATAGACGGAGGGAGAGACAGAGGGATGGGTCTATTAGACAGACAGACAGACAGACAGACAGACAGAGATAGATAGATAGACAAACAGACAGACAGACAGACAGACAGACAGACAGACAGACAGACAGACAGACAGATAGTCGGTAACGGGAAGGAGAACTTATATGACTACTTATATGAATTAAATGAGATGCTCCCCACCAGGAACTGGGCGAAGTTGGGCCGGGTCAGCTTGTATATATATATATATTATTAATGTCAGGTCTTAGTCAGATATGACTGAGCTACCGCATGACAGTGGACGGTACTACCTGCTTTCTGTTAGCGCCAAATGTTGGGCGGCGCTTACCAAACCCGAGACCCCACATTGTGTCAACGGTTTCGGACGGAAGAGCACAATTGGGAGGGCACAAGCCTTATCCTGGTGCGAAGAATGCAATCTAAAGACGAAGTGTCATGGCAGGGCAGACCAGGCCCTAAGCCTTGGATGGCAGCTGGTCTAGGATCGAAGCTCCGAGAGGCGGGCAGTTAGAGCATTGCTTTTCTGATTCGGCAGCGTCTACAGGTTGCCTTGTTTCAGATGTATAGGTGTTTCCTTTCCTCTGGAGTGAACTAGGCAACTGTAAATGTTCGTCCACAGTGGATGCTTGTGAACACAAGGTCATCTCCACCATCATGCACCATCCTACGTCTCACATATTCAGCGTGTGACTTATCTGCAATAATTTTCTCCTTTATCTTTATGCCATTTATGATATTTGCCCTCCATGCATCACGTTCAGCGGTGACATGCTCTCATTGTGTATTATCAATGCCTGTATCAATCATGTCCCGCTTACACACGTCTTTGTATCGTAATAGAGACCGACCCTGAGATCTCTCACCCATTTGTAATTCACCAAAAAGATGTCCTTTGGTATTCTACCATCATCCATTCTCCTAACATGTCCTATCCATCTAAGTCTACGAAGACTGAGCATGGAATAAACCGTAAAACAACCTGATCTTTCCAATACTTCAGTATTTGTGACTTTGTCTTGCCACTTAATACCAAGTATTCTTCGCAGACACCGCATTTGAAAGCTGTTTAAATGTTTCTCTTGTGTGAGTAAGTGTTCCAGGCTTGACTGCAATAAAGAAGAGTGCTAAGGACAGATGCTTGATAGAGAAGGACTTTTATTTTGGCAGTAAGCTTTCTGTTCTCCCAGACTCTTTTTCTTAACCTGTTCATTGTTTTTGCTGCCTTACCAATCCTGATGTTGATTTCCAGATCTAGGGATAATTTTCTATTTACCTCTGATTCTAGATAAGTAAAATGGTCTACTATCTCCAGTTCGCCGTCGTCAATAAAGATTGATGGTACTCCATGTGCACCTTGCGACATAATCTGTCTTCTCTTTGCTAATTGTTAAACCAAATTCAGAACAAGCATTGGAGAAAGCAGATAGTAGACGTTGTAATTCGTCCTCAGAGTAAGTCGTAACTGCAGCATCATCTGAAAAAAGCAACTCTCTGATCAGTACAATACTAATTTTGGCATTTAATCTCTGAGCATTGTAGACGTCGCCATCTGAGCGTGAGTGAATGTATATACCATCATCCGATCGCTTTTGTTCTTATACAAGGTTATGATGATTGAATATGTGAAATCATGCGGGGCTTGTTCTTCTCGCCAGCATAGCTCTATTAGCTGGTGGATCTGTAGTGTGAGGGTGTCATGCCCACTCCTGATAACCTATATTGGAATCCCATCCTTAGTGAAGCCATGGGAGCAGGTGGTGGATTGGACTTGGGAGCAGCCGACAGATAGTTGTTGGTTATGGTTTCAAGTCAGTGACGGTGGGCAGAGGATCTCTCAGTAGAGACAATGGCTACGGTCATCCGATCAGTATGGTCACTGCCAGGAAGGAAGAATGATAGACTTCCCTCCTTATTGAATCCCGGGCAGAGGAGGCTCGTCAGCCTTGGTTGGTATCTCTTCTAAGAGAGGGAACTCTAAATCTCAAACCTCCGCTGCCTTGCGGGTATACCCATATGGGAAAGGCTTCGGGAGTAAACCCTGAGGACAAATCCGGAGATGGAGTCCCTAAGGCAGTTCCATGTTGTAAACAACATAGTTCTGGCAACTCCTGCGACGGCACCGATGCCAAGTTGCATTGGCTACTGCCTTTCCCTTGGTCAACATCGGCGACGTGGAGAGGGGGAACCTGCTACTGGGCAACAGCTGGTTCTCCGATTTCCATTGCCCAGGCTTGTGCCCTGAAGAGATCACTTCAGCACCGCGTAAAGCGGTGACACAACACGGGAAGTAGCTTTTGCCGGTTATAAGTCTTAATGCTCGATTGGCGTAGAGCAAGGCGCCAGGGGCTACTTCCGACGGTGGGAGAGATCATCGTATCTCACTAGACAGCTACCGCCCGCCTAAGCTGGGCAGCCCCCAGTCAATAAGGTGTTGTCTCGCCACGGTTCATCTGCTCCTGAGGGTGTGTGGAGCTTAGGGGGAAATCCTGACACATGGACCGCAATCTATACACCTAACAGCAAGAAAAAAACAAAACAACCGGCCCTAAGGCTGGGAATATGGAACGTAAGAACCATGACCCCTGGCATCTCAGACGATCTAAATGAGATTGTGGATGCCCGCAAAACTGCAATGATAAACAACGAACTGCTAAGACTGGGGATAGACATTGTCGCCCTGCAAGAGACCAGACTCCAAGAATCTGGAAGCATCAAGGAGAGGGACTTCACTTTCTACTGGCATGGCAAGCCGTGCGGAGAGACCAGGGAGCATGGAGTTGGCTTCGCTATCAGAAACAAGCTGCTCAATTCCATCATACCACCAAGTGATGGCACTGAAAGAATATTGAAGCTCCAACTCCAGACAGAGGCAAGCCCAGTTAGTATTATAAGCGTTTACGCCCCAACACTAACTGCAGCATCAGAATCTAAAGACAAGTTCTATGACGACCTTAGCAAAGAAGTCAGTGAAACACCAGAGAAACAACATCTTTTTATCCTGGGGGATTTCAATGCCAGGGTTGGCTCCGACCACGAATCTTGGCCTTCATGTCTAGGACAGTTTGGCGTTGGGAAGATCAATGACAATGGACAACGTCTCTTGGAATTCTGCAGCCACCATAATCTGTTGCGTGACCAACACCTCTTTGACACGAAACCTCAACACAAGGTGTCATGGAGGCACCCCAGATCACAGAACTGGCACCAACTCGACCTGGTGCTCACTAAACGCAGCAACCTCCGCAATGTACGGATGACTCGCAGCTATCATGGTGCTGACTGCGACACCGACCATTCACTCGTCTCCAGCAAGGTGAAGATAAAGCCCAAGAGAATCTACAGAAGCCGAACAGAAGGAAGACCACGCATTGACACCAGTGGCACCCAAAATAAAGAGAAGGTCAACAAATTCATGCAGGCTCTAGCGGATACTCTGCCCGGCCCCACAGACGGAGATTCCACCGAGAGATGGAGTCATTTTCGCGACACCATCTACAATACAGCACTATCAACATTTGGCAAGAAGCAAACTAAGTCAACCGACTGGTTTGAAGCACACTCTGAAGAGATGCTCCCAGTCCTGGAGATAAAGAGACATACATTCTCGATGTATAAAACATCACCTTCAGAGAAAACACTGCAGGCATTGCGAACGGCCAGAAATAGAGTACAACAGATGGCAAGAAGATGTGCGAACAGGTACTGGCTACAGCTCTCTGCTCAAATTCAAACTTGTGCAGACACTGGAAATATAAGAGGAATGTATGAGGGCATCAAGCAAGCTGTCGGTCCATCAAAAAATAAGATGGCCCCTTTACGATCAACTGAGGGGTAATCATAAAAGATCGAGCGAAACAAATGGATCGCTGGGTAGAACACTACCCAGAGCTATACTCAGTGGATAACACTGTCAGCGAAGAAGCTCTGGAAGCCATCGATCAACAGTCCGCCATGCATGCCTTGGATAACGAACCTTGCCTCACAGAAATCAGCGAAGCACTAGACTCTCTCAAATCCGGCAAGGCACCTGGAAAAGATAGTATTCCACCTTGAAATTTTAAAATGTAGCAAAGAAACAATCATCCCAGAACTGTATGCAATATTACAGCTCTGCTGGAGAGAAAATCAATACCACAAGATATGAAAGACGCAAACATCGTTACCCTTTATAAAAACAAAGGCGACAGAAGCGACTGCAACAACTATCGCGGCATTTCCCTTCTCAGCATTACAGGCAAGAATTTTGCCAGAGTAATCCTTAAAAGATTACACATTCTTGCTGAAAGAATCTACCCCGAATCGCAGTGCGGATTTAGACCCAACAGGTCCACCATCGATATGATTTTCTCACTCCGGCAGCTCCAAGAGAAGTGCAGAGAACAGAGACAGCCATTATATATAGCCTTCATCGACCTCACAAAGGCATTTGACCTCGTGAGCAGAAGCGGCCTTTTTAAGGTCCTTGAAAAGGTTGGATGTCCACCCACCCTTCTTAGTCTCGTGAAATCATTCCACGAAAACATGCAGGGGACCATTTTATTTGACGGCTCAACATCCCAGTCATTCAGCATCAGCAGCGGAGTAAAGCAGGGATGCGTGCTTGCTCCTACACTCTTTGGTATCTTCTTTGCTGTTCTCTTAAGGCAAGCATTTGGGACTGCCACTGAAGGCATATACCTCCACACAAGATCTGATGGCAAACTTTTTAACCCATCAAGACTCAAGGCAAAGACCAAAATAAGACCAAGATGCGTAAGAGAACTACTTTTTGCAGATGATGCAGCACTGACTACTCATACAGCAGAAGATCTCCAAAGGCTCATAGATCGTTTTGCAGCTGCCTGCAAAGACTTTGGGCTCACCATTAGCCTAAATAAAACACAGGTGATGGAACAAGATGCTGATGCGCCTCCGTCAATCAAAATCTCTAATTATGAATTGAAAGTCGTCAACGATTTTGTGTATCTGGGATCGACAATATCAGATAATCTTTCATTAGAGACAGAAATCGACATACGCATTGGAAAGGCAGCCACAACATTTTCCAGGCTAGCTAAAGAGTTTGGGAGAATAATAGACTAACAGAGCGTACAAAAGCTCAAGTATATAAAGCTTGTGTTGTTAGCACACTACTCTACGGGTCTGAATCCTGGACCCTGTACTCAAGACAGGAAAGGAAGTTGAATTCCTTCCACATAAGATGTCTGAGACGTATCCTGGGCATAACATGGAAAGACCACATAACAAACAAACAGGTGCTTGAAAGAGCAGATATTACCACAGTGCACAACCTCCTCAAGCAGAGACGCCTCCGGTGGTTGGGCCACGTATCTCGAATGGAGGATGAACGTATTCCCAAAGATCTCCTTTACGGAGAACTAGCCACAGGAAAGAGGCCAACCGGAAGACCCAAATGCGATATAGGGATGTGTGTAAACAAGATATGAAAACCATTGGAATAGATCCAGACACGTGGGAGAGAGTTGCAACAGACAGATGCCCTGGAGAAGAGATGTACGAAACGGACTGGTGCTCTTTGAGCGCAATCAGATCCAAAAAAACTGAGGAGAGACGGCACAGGCTCAAAGAGCAGTCACTTACTGCGGGACTTGCCTCGTCTCACAGATGCGGAAACTGTGACAGAGATTGTCATTCTCGAATTGGACTATACAGTCACCAGCGGTGCTGCCAGGCACCTCCCAAGCGGCACAACTCTATAGTCCTTCAGGACTGAAAGAGGCCTACTACTACTATATATATATATATATATATATATATATATATATATATATATATATATATATATATATATATATATATATATATATATATATATATATATATATAGTTTATTATAATAGACAGACAATCTACCTTGGGCGACGTTGTAAATTGCGCTTGTACAGAGAGTAGAGCATCGAGAGTTCCGTTACAAACACTGAGAAATATGTCCACATGGAGGTCTTCCATTACCGTTCAGGGCTCACATGTCCTGAAGAAGTGACCATCCTCTGCCATTAAAGTTCTGTAGTCACAAGGAATGCAGGCGTCAGGTTCTCTCGGAGTTTGGAGTTTTTCTTTCTTCTCTTGAGCATTGCATCTCAACAGTGCCACAAGGTGACAAGGAACGAACGAACCAACGAACGAACAAACTTTATTTTCAAAGGGTTTAGAATTGGGCACGCAGGCCCGTCTAATATTCTGCCCTTCTATCACTCTCTTTCATACATTATTTCATTCACACATCATTCAAGGCTAACAAAGAACAGCAACAATATAAAAGATATGCATTATAAAGGCATGGGCAAAATGCGAACATCAAAACTACACGACACAGTAATATTAGATAATGGTCTGACACTTGTTATTAGCCATGTGGAATATACTGGCCTACAAAAAGGGGACTGGCTGTTATACTAGGGTTTTGTTATTATTATTATTATCTCTATTATTAAGGGGGAAGGTAATCCGTACTGAGATAGTGTTCGAATAATTTGCGATTATATGAATAGGGTTTGGTGATGTCTTTGATTTCTTGTGGAAGATTGTTCCACAGCTGAGCTGCAGAGTACGTTAAGCTTGTTTTGTATAAGTCAATCCTAGGCTTCGGAATGTGTAATATATTTAAACGTTTACTGTGTCTAGCATTATATTTAAACAATGGCCAAAGGTAATTTGGGGCATTCCGATGCAGATAGTTAGATAGATAGATAGATAGATAGATAGATAGATAGATAGATAGATAGATAGATAGATAGATAGATAGATAGATAGATAGATAGATAGATAGATAGATAGATTAGATAGATAGATAGATAGATAGATAGATAGATAGATAGATAGATAGATAGATAGATAGATAGATTAGACAGACAGACAGACAGACAGACAGACAGACAGACAGACAGACAGACAGACAGACAGACAGACAGGACAGACAGACAGACAGACAGACAGACAGACAGACAGGACAGACAGACAGACAGACAGACAGACAGACAGACAGACAGACAGACAGACAGACAGACAGACAGACAGACAGACAGACAGACAGATAGATAGATAGATAGATAGATAGATAGATAGATAGATAGATAGATAGATAGATAGATAGATAGATAGATAGATAGATATAGATAGATAGATAGATAGATAGATAGATAGATAGATAGATAGATAGATAGATAGATAGATAGATTAGATAGATATATAGATAGATAGATAGAACGACATGACAAGGGAAACAAGTACGCAAGCGTTATCCATTCTCTTAATGTGCGGTAGTCATCCTTATCACGTCATATTTTTTCGAAATCTGTTTTATTTTGTTGTAGAGTAGCTAGCATGGAACGTGCACCAAAGTGGCATCACCATGCAGAGCTCTGCTTCCCCGTTCCAAGCTGAGAATTCGGCGGGGTGTGCAAGACGGGTACTGGAACTGTACATTTCCGGATAGTCATAAAATGATTCAACCATGTCATAGTTCAACACAGCGCAAACAGTTTCGTGATAATAAAACCAGGTCAAATTTACATCGACTAATGATGATGAGATTAGACTTAGGTCTGTTTTGTTTTCCTCTTGGTGTTTACATATTTCATTGCCAACATACTCTAACCCAATGCCCATAAGGATACGTTGACAGTTAGCTGCAATTCCTTTACAGGACGTTGCAGTCAACTGTAGCATTTTGTGGTTGTTTGTGATTCCTGGCCAAGTTTACGTTCAATAGTTTGCCATTGCTGTTTGAATTACCGTCACTCATACCATTGTATGGAAACAACACAATGCGGTCTGCTACCAAATCGCCAGCAGTTGTGTTTCGAACGCGGTATGCAGGATTATGAATTGCATTCGTAACCCCTTCGCGACGGAGACGGGGCCACAGAGCACATCGGGATATAGTTGGTTACAATCACAGAGAAAATCGGGATATAGTTGGTTACAATCACAGAGCACATAGGGATATAGTTAGTTACAATCACAGAGCACATCGGGATATAGTTAGTTACAATCACAGAGCACATCGGGATATAGTTGGTTACAAAATCGGGATATAGTTGGTTACAATCACAGAGCACATCGGGATATAGTTGGTAACAATCACAGAGCACATCTGGATATAGTTGGTAACAATCACAGAGCACATCGGGATATAGTTGGTTACACTCACAGAGCACATCGGGATATAGTTAGTTACACTCACAGAGCACATCGGGATATAGTTAGTTACACTCACAGAGCACATCGGGATATAGTTAGTTACAATCACAGAGCACATCGGGATATAGTTGGTAACAATCACAGAGCACATCTGGATATAGTTGGTAACAATCACAGAGCACATCGGGATATAGTTGGTTACACTCACAGAGCACATCGGGATATAGTTGGTTACACTCACAGAGCACATCGGGATATAGTTAGTTACACTCACAGAGCACATCGGGATATAGATAGTTACAATCACAGAGCACATCGGGATATAGTTGGTTACAATGACAGAGCACATGGGGATATAGTTAGTTACAATCACATAACACATCGGGATATATTTGGTTACAATCACAGAGCACATCGGGATATAGTGGGTTATACTCACAGAGCACATCGGGATATATTTGGTTACACTCACAGAGCACATTGGTATATAGTTGGTTACAATCACAGAGCACATCGGGATATAGTTGGTTACAATCATAGAGCACATCGGGATATAGTTGGTTACAATCATAGAGCACATCGGGATATAGTGGGTTATACTCACAGAGCACATGATGATATAGTTGGTTACACTCACAGAGCACATTGGGATATAGTTGGTTACACTCACAGAGCACATCGGGATATAGTTGGTTACAATCACAGAGCACATCGGGATATAGTTGGTTACAATCATAGAGCACATCGGGATATAGTTGGTTACAATCATAGAGCACATCGGGATATAGTTGGTTAAACTCACAGAGCACATCGTCATATAGTTGGTTACACTCACAGAGCACATCGGGATATAGTTGGTTACAATCTTAGAGCACATCGGGATATAGTTGGTTACAGCCACAGAGCACATCGGGATATAGTTGGTTACACTCACAGAGCACATCGGGATATAGTTGGTTACAATCACAGAGCACATCGGGATATAGTTGGTTACACTCACAGAGCACATCGGGATATAGTTGGTTACACTCACAGAGCACATCGGGATATAGTTGGTTACACTCACAGAGCACATCGGGATATAGTTAGTTACAATGACAGAGCACATGGGGATATAGTTAGTTACAATCACATAGCACATCGGGATATATTTGGTTACAATCACAGAGCACATCTGGATATAGTGGGTTACACTCACAGAGCACATCGGGATATAGTTGGTTACACTCACAGAGCACATCGGGATATAGTTGGTTACACTCACAGAGCACATCGGGATATAGTTGGTTACAATCACAGAGCACATCGGGATATAGTTGGTTACACTCACAGAGCACATCGGGATATAGTTGGTTACACTCACAGAGCACATCGGGATATAGTTGGTTACACTCACAGAGCCCATATGGTTATAGTTGGTTACACTCACAGAGCACATCGGGATATAGTTGGTTACACTCACAGAGCACATCGGGATATAGTTGGTTACACTCACAGAGCACATCGGGATATTGTTGGTTATAATCACAGATTTATTTTCTATCTACACTATACAAGTTATTAACAATCACAATAATATTTTTAATCGGCTGTTAATTAATAGAATGTTTACTATTGCCGCTAGTCTGTCCAGGTCTAAGCAATCACGCTGTCTTATTTCGACACGTTCCTGTATTGACATCGCGAAACTCCGTGAAATGTCCACGCATGTATCAAGGTTAGGATATTCCTCAAGTGACGTAATTGTTGATCGGAATTTTCTGATACTCTGACAGTTTTATTAATAATTGTTAAGTTTCGGTCTATCAAACGAAGAAGTGCATATTTAACTGTTTCAGTCCTTTCACAGTTACTTTGTTCTCGTGACAGCCTTTAATCAACATGTTCTTTCATGTTGTATACAGTGTTACACACGCCTTGCTAGGTCAGGGTTTTATTTGTCAATGTTGGTTAACGACTGTAAGATTATTTATTCTGGGGAAGAAGAACGGCAAAGAGGAGTAGCCGTTATATTTGATCGGCAGACATTAAATTATGTTAGAGGATATTAGGTCGTGTCAGACAGAGTTCTATTAGTAAAGATAAACGGAAGACCTTTTAAAATAAATGTCATTCAAGTATATGCTCCAACAGGTGAATGCAATGAAGAAAGTACAGAGGCATTTTATAATGACATGGAGTCGTCCTTGAAGAACTGTAAAGAATCAGAAATAAATACTATAATGGGTGATTTCAATGCAAAAGTAGGAAATCAAGGCGATGGCTGCAGTGTAGGCAACCATGGTTTGGGAGAGCGAAACGTAAGAGGATACAGACTTATACAATGTTCAAAATAACAAGAAATGGTTGTAGGAAACACCTGGTTTGAAGAGCATCCTAGAAGATTATGGACATGGAGGAGTCCTGATGGCAGGATTAAAAACCAGATATATTACATACTGATTAGCAGAAAGTTTCGAAATGCGTTAACAGTCGTAAAACCAGTCCCCAATGCAGACTGTTACAGTGATCACAGATTAATTACAGGCACATTGAGAAGTAAAGTTAAAGAACGTCAAGTATACAACAGGAAAATTGAAAACTTATAAAGAAATACAAGATAATTTTAACATAGAAATAACATGTGTCTGAACTAAAGTTCCCATTTCAAGATGTTTATGACCAATGGGGAATGTTGAAGAATTAAATCAGTTGTGCTGCAGAATAAATTATTCCAGAATTAAAGAAAGTGAGTCGTTAGACATGGATGACTGAATAAATTTTATAACTAATGGAAACAAGAAGACAGAACAAAAATTATCCTGTCAAATATGAAGAAATTCACAGAAAAGTCCGAATACTGTGTAAGGAGGCAAAAGAAGCATGGCTCGAGAAAAACGGCATAGAAATTGAAAAACAACACGACAATAAAAATACCAAACGAATGCACTAAAGAATTCAGGAGATTACTAATCAAAGAACACGTACATCAGCAGCCTGCCTAAAGACAAAAGATGGAAGAGTCATAATAGAAAAAGATCAGATTTTACATGTATGGTCAGATTATGTGAATAAACCTTTATGACGATAACAGAGAAGAACACTATAGTATTCAAAATAATAATGAAAGACCATAAATTTTAAAGACAGGGTTTCAGAATGTTCTTAACCATATGAAATCTGGCAAGACCCCAGTTCAGACAGCATCACAACAGAAATGATTTATGCTTTAGAAGAATATGGAATATATAAAGTTACCAGATTGCTGAATTCAATATATGATCTGTAAATATACCTCATGAATTATGTACCGCTGTATTCATTGCAATCCCAAAGAAATAGGAGCCTCGGAATGTGATCAATATCGAACAATTAGTATAATTAGCAGGCTTGGCCATGGGAATCCCATGGGGAAAAAGGAGGATTTTTGAATAGTGTAGGGATGGGATGGGACGGGATGGGACAGGCATAAATTACCATTGGATGGGACAGAAAAACATGTCCCATGGACAAGCCTGCCAGGCTTGGCCATTGTAATGTTATTCCCATGGGAATCCCATGGGAAAGTCCCATGGGACGGGATGGGATGGGGCATGCATAAATTACCACGCAATGTAAATTATGTCCCATGGACAACCCTGAATAATTAGTCATATCACGAAGATTTTGCAAAGAATTACCATGCAAAGAGTTATTAAGAAAATACAACCTGAAATAGGAGAAGAACAATGTGGGTTTGTAGAAGGCAAGGGTATAGTAAATGTTGTGTATATACTGAGAACAGTAATTAAACGTTCTAAAGAAGTAAACGAAGATCTACATCTTTGCTTTATTGACTACACAAAGGTTTCTATAAAGTGAGACATGTCGACATGATAATCATGCTTGAATATCTACAATTTGATGGAAAAAAACCTTAGACTTGTTAAAAATGTATATTGGAAACAACAAACTAGCATAAGAATTGATAATGAAGTAGGTCAATATCAGCCTATTTAGAAAGGTGTGTGACAGGTATGTGTAATGTCTCCAGATCTGTTTTCCCTGTACAGTGAAACTTTTTCAGAAATATAGAAGTTGTGGAAGGAATCAATATTGGGAGACGATATATCAATAACATTAGATATGCTGATATTACAGTCTTCATTGCAGACAATGAAAAAGACCTGCAACATTCAGTAGATGCGGTTGCTGCACACAATGAACAACTGGAGATAGAATTGAATAGTAAGAAGACACAGATTATGGTCGTCACTGGGAAGAAGGAAATACCACAATGTAATATACACGTAAATGGGAATATTCTTAAACAAGTGAATCGGAACAGTTATCTCGGAACAGTCATAATATTTGATGGGAGATGCCTTGAATAAATTAGAACAAGAATTGCCAAGGCGAAGGTTGCCTTTTGCAAGATAAAAAACATACTTACCAATAAAAGATATCAATTGAAACGAGAAAAATAGTGTTGAAGTGCTACATAGAACCTATACCTTTGTATGGATGTGAAGCGTGGACAATGAGCAGACAAGCTAAAAAACATCTGATGACTGTGGAAATATGGATTCTGAGGAAAATCCAAAGAATACCAAGGACGGAGAGAAAAAAAAAACAATGAGCAAGTCCTTCAAGAAACAAATGAAGATCGTAAACTGGTTAGAGACCAACGAACGAACAGACTTTATTATTTTAGCCGTAGACAGTCAAAATTTGTTGGGCATGTTATGAATATGAAAAGAAATCAATTGGAGAACTTGGTGACAACTGGCAAGATCGAAGGGAAGAGACCAAAGGGAAGACCGAGAAGTAAATACTTGGATGGCTTGGCACCGTGGCATGGTTGAGACAGAAACACGGATCTGATTCATCACTCTGGTAATCGAGTGAGATGGCAAAACATGACCGCCCACGATTTTCGGTATGGCACATGATGAATGGATGGATAAAGGGGATTTCTTCATGTGTGTTATCACGTATTTTGTAGAATTCCCTTTATCTGTAGGTCTTGCTGCATTCTATGTTCTTATCATTTGAGACGATCTCTGTTTCTTAAAGTTGACAATGATTTTACTTCGGCTTTGTTTTGGATAAATTTATATCTATTAATAATCACAGGCCTTTCCATTGTAATACAATCTCGTACAATCTCGTAATACAATCCCGTTGGCCGTACAATCATGTCTAGGTTTCAAGGCTCTTTACCACCGCAAGTCCCCAAGTACCGCGACGTGCTTCAGGGTTGTTGTATTCTCAGTTGGAGTTAACTTCATAGATATTGCTCAACGGCATGCTTATACTTTTCTTCTGGCTCGTTGCCTTCATCTTGACAAGGTATTCTATTATGACGTTCTTCAGTCAGGATCCAAACCGTTGCATTAGAACATGCCTCCTCTAATTGTCCAGCCTAGTTTACAATTGGACGTTGAATATATTAGGTATTGATGCAACGAGGGTTAAGTCATAGGATTATATTATCAGTTACATCATGACACATCTACAAACGTCAATCACAACAGAAGACCGATGTAGCTCATTTCTATAATCTCACTATTGCGTATACAATAAATTCACATCATCATACGCGCGATCACGTCTACACAACAATATCATATAATCAAAACAATGTTTTCCCGTAGTGAAGTTGAATAACGAAGACACAAACCATGTATAGTACGATTTATTGCCTGGCACATTTCGCTGCATCTCGTCAGGCAACCGACCGGCAAATTGGTTTGTGCAGGTGGATCATTATCGCTTCTGCAAACTTCAACAAGTTTATAGGATTTATAAAGCGCCACTGCCAACAGCCTAAACCAAAATCAGACGTACCTACGGTCACTAAGCTCAAGGTGTTTATACAGCTTACCTTTCGAGGGGATGACGTAATGCAACGCCTACAGGACCGGCATGTTACAGCAGTTGGCCGAACAATCTGTGCTGCAATTCCAGTTATTAGGTACAAAACCACACCTATTCCCAGCCCAGCAATAAAAGAATCTACCCCTCTGTACGCCACATCTAATTGTATTTACCAATTCACATGCACGTGCGTGTCTACCTAAATTGGCAAAACAGAGAGGCAGTTACACACCAGGATTTTTGATCACGTACCAAACAGGGTTGACAAGAAACTACACACAAGCGATGGGATCATGAGAAGTGTGACACACCACAATTATAAACTTCCGGCGTCGTCCATTGCACGTCATGTCTTGGAAACCGGTCATGTCATTGAATGGGACAACGCTTTTCGCGTGGTGTTTCATACAAAAAATAGTCGTTTGTTAAAATTTGCAGAAGCGATAATGATCCACCTGCACAAGCCAATTTTGTGCAAACAGAAAGACGTGATAGTCAGTTTAAAATAACCATGGTAAACAACTGATATTATTGTGTGAATATGTGTATATTTCAGTTTGAACGATGATTCTAATTATTTTACTCTATGTTGTGTGACATCTGCAGTAAGTACCTGACGAGATGCAGCGAAATGTGCCAGGCAATAAATCGTACTATATATGTTTCGTTTCTTCGTTATTCAAATATCATATAAGTTATGTTAGTTTGCATGTCCTTTAGAGGATGTCACCGTCAACACCAGCATGTTTTACTGTTTTGATCTTTTGCAAGTTCACATTCAGTAGTTTGCCATTGCTTTGTGAACGACCGGCACACATACCATTTCATAAAAATCCAACGTAAGGCAGTCTGCAGCCAAATCGCCCACATCTGTATTTCCAACGTGGGTATGTGGGATTACGAAATGCGTCAGGAACACCTTGGCCACGGAGTCAGCGCAATATCATTGTCGCTTGTCGTCCCGGGAGGAAAGTGGAATCAACAAGCACACCTTTAAGATCCTTATACTTGGGAATTATTGACAGACTTTTGTCTACACTCCTCCGTTCTGTCTTCTACTCACTCTCTCTCTCTCTCTCTCTCTCTCTCTCTCTCTCTCTCTCTCTCTCTCTCTCTCTCTCTCTCTCTCTCTCTCTCTTATTCCTTCATAACATACCCTGACAACAGCTTCCTCCAACAATTAATAAAATATTTATTGCTGAAAACTATGTCAGTTGTATGTATTGAATGTGTATATGTAGTTTGTAGTGTCTTCTATTGTGAGTGCGAGATAGGACTCTGAATGTCTATGCTCCGTATCACATCTCTCATCTGCATACGGCCATGCAACAAGACATCACACATATATGGACAGCTCTCACCCTGGATGCTCCGTTCCGCCTGAGTCTGGACGTAATCCAATCTTTAGAAAATGTTCAATGCGATTACGATAAGTTTCTGAAGTAGACAGATTTCCATTGTTGGACGTTAATAAAATCCATCACTGAAAACACATCACCACTGTCTAACACTGTCTAGATCTACTATAAATGTTCTACACATTGTCTCCAGTTAGTAAAGTTTTATATTAGTCCACAGTGCAAATGTATGCAGTTTTATGTCGCTCTGCCTTCAGCAGTTTAATGTCTTTTCCATTTACTTTCTTTACTTGGATATTCTTTTGTTTATACAGAGTTCCTTTATGGGCGATTGGGTATCTCTTCTCACGATTAGAACATGTCTATGTTCTTAGTGGTTCTAGTGAGGTACTTTATCTCCGCACAAGTGAAGTTAATTTCTTTAATCTTCTCTGAACCTGTCAGGAGTTTTCGTGGAACCTGTGGGTGATATATAACCATGTGATATTAGTCTGCTTCAGACTAATTCTTATGTGAGAGCCTTTCTCCAGCCGTACTCAGACGCTTCCGAAAGATACTCTGACATAAGACAGATGAGTTCACTAAAGTCTAAACGATTAGCTAAAAGAAGGAAATGGTAACAGCCAAGCACAGACACCTAGTTCCCTATGCTAGACTATTAAGCTAAGGCTAGATTACCTTATATAATCTATGTTAGTCCATGAATCGAAATACACAAGCACATAAGCACCAATATCCCATCGCCTTTAAACAATAAGGGACTTATATTTCTTTTCTAATTAAGGACGCATAGATCCATTCTCCGTCCAGTTTGGTAGCACACTAACCACAAAAACAAGTTTACAACTATTTATACTCAGTTTCCAATTCTCCGTTCTCTTTTGATGTCACTACATCAACAATCTAATTTGCCGTTTCCTTCACATCAAAAGTCTGTGAAATCACGTATTCGTTCCTGGCCGCTCCGTTCCCGTTTTTCTCCGCTACTCCCCGCTTTCCCAAACTCTCGTACATCAATCAGTTTTAACGCTTTGATCCACGTCTTCGTGTTTTCCTCAACCTCCCGTCTCCGTGTTGTTTGTCCGATAAGATCGGCAGTCAATGACCCCTGATAACAACTGTATCTGTCGTCTATACCATTCGGTCAATAACCTTCACTTTGTCCTCACATCAGACTGAAGTACTCGATTGTTTATACATTGCAATTAATTTTATATTTAAGTTTATCAGGGAATCACTAAACTCACAGTGTCCCGTGACAATCATACACACTTCTAAACTATCTACAACTAAAGGCTGCCCTCTTCATAGCCCTTGCCTTCTCAAAACGTGGCGTGTTCACCACGAACAACAGCCACAGTTCGAATGATGCACAGTCAGTAACCTTGGCGGAGACCCTGTCCCCTGCTCAGTGACTTCTCGGCGTTCTCCACCCTGCATGATCAGCGCTTTGCAAGCACTTAGGCGTGACCATACTTTACTATGTCATGACTATTACATTGATTAATTGCATAGACAAAGCGTTGTGGACACATTCACCTATCTTGGCAGCACTGTGTCACAAGATGCCACAACTGATGACGAAGTGAATGCAAGAATCTCCAAGGCCAGCGTGGCCTTTGGCAGACTGTAAAAAGATAAGTGAGACTGAAATGGAATAAGTCTGCAAACAAAGCTGAAAGTCTACAAAGTAGTCGTATTATCCACACTGCTATATGCTTGTGAAACCTGGATTGTTTACCAGCGACAAGCCTGGAAATTAAACCACTTGCATACAATATACCTTGATTGATTGATTGATTGATTGATTGATTTAGGAATCGACATCACAGCATTCGGGGCATTCCCATAAGCGCTCCGTCCCCATCCTCAGCTGCGAGCGAAGAGTTCCAACACCAATAGTACCAGTAGCAATCTGATTATATGTCCGTCTCGCCTTTCCACTGAGCATTGAGCGTCGACCAGATCCCCTCGTCACTCCTCGCTGTCTCATTCTTGCCAGACCATGGTAATCCATTTTATTGAAGATTAAATGGCAAAACAAGAACTCAGACACTGAAGTCTTAGAAAGAGCGTCCATGACCAGTAACACACTCTACTAATTAAGAATCAGATTCGCTGGGCTGGTCACTTAACTCGCATGCCAGATCATAGGCTTCCTATACAATTTTTTTACGGCGAGCTGCGTTGTGGTATATACACCCAATGTGGTCAGAGGAAACGCTTTAGACACTCTGAAGATCTTACTATATGCTTTATGAATTCATCACGACACTTGGGAGACTGCTGCCAAAGACCGAAATTCGTGGCATACTATTTTTTCGTAAAAATCGTGGCACTATGACTACACCCTGGAATTAGTTTGGATATATATATATATATATATATATATATATATATATATATATATATATATATATATATATATATATATATATATATATGACGACAATTGTTGTGGGCTAGTTTGCAGTTTTGTTTCCTAATGACCAATGAAAATGTTACTAGAAGTTGATGATACAATCCTACCTATGATTACATCACCTTTGTTTATAAATATCTTTGATCAAATTTGGCCATCTGTAATTGCATTTATCTTTATCAAAATTATCGTAATTAAAAATACCCAGGACATGTGTGAACAGCCCTAATAATTTATGTTATATATGGGGATAGGTGACATTCCGATCACACAAACGAAATATGATTAAAGTGATTAAGAAGGCGGACAGTTTTGGCTGCAGAGATCAAGATAAGATCTGGGCGCCACACATATGCTGCAATATATGTGCAGCACATCTTAAACTGTGCTTGAATGGCAAAAGACAAGCTATGCCGTTTAAACTCCAAATGATTTGGAGAGATCCCACTGATCATCTCAACAACTGTTCTTTCCCATGGTCCCTCTAATTGGGGAAGGCATGTCAAATAAGAAACATTTACTCTGGAATATCCAAACATCCCCACTGCAATATGCCCAGCACCACTTGGCGATGACCTACGAGTTCCCAAAGTGCCAGAATCATTTTCAGTAGCTTCTACTGATGAAGAAGAGGGCATTGGTGGTCCCGAGCTATCACCCTCAAGCGACCCAGGTTTTGAGCAATCTACGTCCACTAAACAACACTTAACTAAACGTGAACTGAATGATCTTGTAAGAGATCTAAATTTACCGAAGAACAAGGCGGAGCTTTTGGATTCCAGATTGCAACACTAGAATCTCCTGGCAGACGATATGAAAATCTATGTTTATCGGAACCGCCAGAATCCGTTTATTACTTTCTTTTATCAAAGAGAGTGCCCTTTCTGGGTGCCATAACATTTCTGGTTTAATGGCAGCCGTAAAAAAAAATAATCAATTACAAACTGGAAGAGTTGAGGATTTTCATTGATTCACCCAAGGCGAGTCTTAGCGCTGTTGTGTTAAATAATGGTAATGTGTAAACAGAACAATAAGTACCGAGATTTATGGGGAAACAAGGAAGCTCACGTCATTTTGCAAGGCTCATGAGGATGATTCTTTATAGAAATATTTTAAATTTCTTATTTCAATATTCAACGCGTCATGTTGTAGTAGGTAACAGGGTTGATTAATTAGAGCAAAGTTTCTATTGAACTCGATTTATTTTGCTAATACATTTTTCATCCTGTAATTTGATATGATATTGTTCTTCAACGGATAAACCCTTCTTTGTCACCTGATGTAAACTGATATGTTCTTCTCCATCGTGTGATTTGATCTGACTAAGATTATGCTGCTATGTAACCTTTCACAGGCTGGGTAATTCATGTGAGCTGATAAATGTTTGTTTACTGTCTATGCAGACAACTGCCGCCATACTTTAGCAGACGTGATGAGTCTTCAAGTGAAATCATCCCGGGAGCCTTTCAAAATTACATTGAAGTGAACGAATGAACAGTTGTAAATATTCTAGCAAACACAGCAGGGTTATGTTACCGGCAGCATCTCAGATATTACAGTTACAAATAACAAAACCCTGTGAAGAAGGTGGAATTTTAATGTGAATTTAATAATGCGTAGAAAAAACTACAATACATAAATAACATGAATCATCTGGAGGAAAAACAATACATATTATGTATGCCAGTTTATAGTCCTGCGGGTTGACCAGACATAGTATAAATATAAAGTTGTTCAAAACCTGCAATCCATGTGTGAAGAACGTCAACGCCTTCTGAACTAATATTTCCAGGACATGAATTTGTCTACAGGTAGAGCTACCAGAGTTGGGGTAAGTTGAGTCAAGAACCGACATTACAGGACTCGAAATATTCCAATACGTGCTCCGTCGTCATCTTCAAGAGCCAACGAAGAACCTCATAAGCAATGGTACTAATTGCAATCTGACTATGTCCGTCAGGTCTTTCCTCGGAGTAGAGATTGCCTGCCTGATCCTCTGGTCACTGCCTGCTGCACCAGTCTCTCTAGTCTACGATGATTTAACCGGGCGACTGCCAATAATGTCTACACACTACTCTGGCATCATGTACCTAATACACCTCCAGGCGTGGACAAAGGCCATTTAGTTTACATGACTTTTATTGTTGACATTTCAGATTTCCTAAGTCAAGCCGATTCTGCAGCTGGACATATAAATAAATATGAAAAATATGTTGTAAAAAGCAAATGAAAAATAAAAAAAGACGTAAACACATTGTGAATTAGATCATTACCAAACAAGGTCAGGGTTCAGCACATGACGTATGTTGGGCACATATACAGACATGATGGTCCATTTCTTGTTGTTGTTGTTGTTGTTGTTGTTGTTGTTGTAGGGCGTTCGTTCCAGTCGTTCTCTCTTATCGACATTGGCGAATCGTGACGACCCTACACCCTGGAAGGCAACAGTCCACTGATTCCCATCATGTGCTTGAGGTTTCCAAATGCGAGTGCAAGGCGTGTGGTCTAATGTCACCCATCATCTTTTCCCTACAATGTGACTTTCATACATGTGTCATGAGTTTCATTAACGTCTTATGACTTTCATAAAGGTGTCATTACTTTTATAAAGCTTCATAACTTTTATAAAGGTCTCATGACTTCCATAAGCTTGTCATGACTTTCATAAAACAGTCATGACATTCTCAAGCATGCTATGACTTTCATAAACGTGTCATGACTTTCATAAGCTTAATCTTCTAATGTGCCCAACATGTTCATTGTGCTCTTCTTTATAACTTCAATCGAAACGGATGTTTATTTTCAAGAATCTGTAAATCTTCTGTATTTGTTTGGTTTTGTTTCAATAAAATAAACATTTTTAATATTTTCAACGCCCTAAATCAATTTTCATTACGACATTTTATAGACGGCAATGTTGTTAATTAAATACAGGAAATACGCTGGTGGACTCGACATCGGTTTTCTTTTCTTTTTTATTTCATTTGCTAGCACGTTCTCATTCTGTAATGTAAGCTGATTTTGTACTTCAACTGATAAGCTCTTCTCCATCGTGTGAAATATTCTGGATAAGATTTTGTTGATGTGCCATCTTTTACATACTGGGTAATTCACGTGACCCGACAAATGTCTGTTTACTGTCGGCGTAGACAGTTGCCTCCACTTGTTTAGCAGACGTGATGCATCTTTTATGGTATTCATTACTGAGAGCCTTTCAAACACACATTTACGAGGGGAAGTCAATAAAGATGCAACAAAAGGCTGTAGAAAAGTAACTAAATATGATAACAACTTGAAACCAGTTAATTTTTATACATACATTGTCCCTTTATTTCTCAACATAATTTCCACCAACATTGATGCACTTATCCCATGGTTTTATCAGTCCTGCCTAAACCCGCTGCATAGAGCTGCCTGCTCTGTGTTTTAAACCACGTTTTCACTTCACATTCAACTGCGGTAGTCATTCGCGAAATGTCTCCCGCCAAGGTGGGTTTTCAGTGTTTATGCTAACAAATGTTTCTCCCGTGAAGCGGTGCATAGCTGGGTAGAAAAGGGTACGCGGGTGAGTCAATAAGTAAGTCACACAGTTCTGTGGGATGGCAGGTAAATGAAAACAAGACACGTTGCTCTATGCAGAGGGTTTGTTAGGACTGATAAAACGATTGGATAAGTGCATCAATGTTGATGGAAATTATGTTGACAAATAAAGGGACAATGTATGTATAAAAATAAACTGGTTTCAAGTTATCATATTTAGTTATTTTTCTACAGCCATGTGTGGCTTACTTATTAACTTACCCTCGTGAGCCCGTTAATGAAAAGCAGTAAATATTATAACAAACACATGCAGGATTATATTCCAAACACCACGTTATAAAATAATATTTAACACAAAAAATGTAAATATTATAGCAATAAAACTGCAGGATTATATTCACATTACTGGGTTATAAATTAAAATTTAACACAAAAATGTACGTATTGTTAATTTTAAATAAGCAGGATTATATCCCAACATCTAGTTATAACACAAAATTTAACACAAAACTGTAAATATTATAGAAAAATTAAGTAATATTACAGTCCCAACACCACGTTATAAAATAAAATATAACACAACACATAGCTGTAAAGAACGTAGAAACCTAAACGGGAATGTCATAATTAGTTGGAAAACACATCAATTTACAAAAAAAAAAAAAAATACAGCAACTGAACTGACAAAAGACAATATATGTTCAAATCATTACCTAAAGGGTTGAATCAGAACACTGTAAAATAAGCCTTTCAAAACTGGCAATTGACATGTGAAGAACGTCAGTGTCATTCTGAACTAGCAGTCCCTGAAAACCAGGATTGCCAGTTAAAACGCAAACGATGCCTCAAATTTCCATTGGCATCTGGTAATAAGTTGTTAAGGAAACAAGCCAGGTTTACAACTATGCGGAAGATCGGTTAGAAGTCTCGTACATAGTCATGGGGTCACCGTTGCCAAGTGGTTAAGACGCCTGTATCGTCCTCCGAAGGTCGTGGACTCGGAAAGTCCTGAGTATCGACACATGATCTACGGTACGGAGTTCGTGCTCAGCACATCGCATTCAGCAGGACAAGAGTTGAAAGAGACAGGGTTCTTCTTCTTCTTCTTCAGCATTCCGAACCATTGAGGTATTTTGCTGCAGACACAATCCGTCTCCATTCGTCTCTCTGGTTGATCTTCTCTTACCAGTCGTTGATTCCAAGTGCTTGTAGGTCTGTATATATATTATCTCTCCACCGTCTTCTTGGTCTACCTCTGGGTCTACTGTCATTTATTTCCTGAGTGTAAGCGAGTTTTGTGTCCCTATTATCTTCCATTCTTTATATACGCCCCAGCCATTGAAGTCTATTAGCCTTCTTGGGACCAGTGATTAACGGGGACTTAAACAGATCATAAATGTCTTTGTTGCTACTTCTTTTCCACTTTCCACTTTGTGTATCCCTAATGGGCCCAAAGATGCGTCTTAAGATTTTGTTCTCAAAGGTTTGTAACAAGGCTTCGTCTCCTTTAGTTGTACTCCAGGTTTCAGAAACATACAGCACAACTGGTCTGATCAGTGTTTTGTATATTGTGATTTTGGTGTTACGAGATAGCGCATTTGATTTTAGTAGATGTTGTGGTGCATAGTATATCTTATTTCCAGAATTGATTCTAGTTTGTATTTCTTCCCTTATGATGTTGGAGCAGTTGAAGATTGTACCCAAGTATTTGCATGTTTCGGTTCTTTTAATGGTTTGAAAGAGACAGGATTAGATAGGAAAAACCCCGTGCAGCAAAGTCGAATCTCTCAGCTTTAAAACCACTTTATAGACATGATGATGATATATGATGATATGATTAGAAACAACCAGAGAAAATGGGTCAAGTTAATAAAAAAAAAATTAATACACAAAAGAAATGAGTTCCATAATAGGATATAACAAAACAGAGACAAGAAACCTGCTGTGGCTATGTGAAGTGCTACTACCATCATATTTTGTAGGCCTTTGTGCGAGGAGGAACAAGTAGCCAGTAGCTTCCTCCTTTAGCCAACGACGAGAGATATCATCAAAACTTTATGCGGCCTCGCTCAAGATACCGATTAAAATGGTGCTAGAAGAAACTGCGAATTGTTGGACTTGTTATTATTTTAGTGACAGCCATTACTGCAGATGTCATGATGCTAGTTTATTTTCATATCGTACTGTTGTCTATAGGGAGTCACTATAGAGTAGCTGTTAGAAAACTTTTGCCATCTCACTGGATTACCAGAGTGATGAATCAGATCCGTGTTCCTGTCTCAACCATGCCACGGTGCCAAGCCATCCAAGTATTTACTTCCCTGTCTTCCCTTTGGTCTCTTCCCTTAGATCTTGCCAGTTGTCACCAAGTTCTCCAATTCATTTCTCTTCATATTCATAACATGCCCAACAAATTTTGACTGTCTACACCTAATGTCTCTAACCAGTTTACGATCTTCATTTGTTTCGTAAAGGACTTTTTCATTGTGTTTTTCTGCCCGTCCTTGGTATTCTGTGCATTTTCCTCAGAATCCATATTTCCACAGCCATCAGATGTTATTCAGCTTGTCTGCTCATTGTCTACGCTTCACATCCATACAAAAGTACAGGTTCTATGTAGCACTTCAACACTCTTCTTCTCGTTTCAATTGATATCTTTTATTGGTAAGTATTTTTTTGCAAACGGGTACCTTCGCCATGGCAATTCTTGTTCTAATTTCTTAAAGGCATCTCCCATCAGATGTTATGACTGTTCCGATTCACTTGTTTAAGAATATGCCCATTTACTTGTATATTACATTGTGGTATTTCCTTCTTCCCAGTGACGACCATAATCTGTGTCTTCTTACTATTCAATTCTAACTCTAGTTAGAGGACCAGAAGATTTTGAGTCAGAATCCCAACAAATGCGGGAGACTGTTTTAAATTCACCTTTGTTCCAAAAACGAGCCAACCAAAACAGGTACCAGAAAATGTTCTTGGAAGTAAATACTGTAGGCGTGATATTTGACCTCATCACTCATAAAGCTCCGATTAGTTTATAAAATATGGGGCCAGCACCATATATCGATACATAATGCGCAAGGAAGGGCTTATGACACTCAGCCATAACCATTACATCTAATACAGAGCGGTTACCCGCCACTTTTAACATCATATCGCTAACGGTCACTTTTATATATACGCATCATATTTTAAATGGTATATAAGGATACAAACTCTAGCACTTCTGACGATGGGATCTTCAAATCCGGATCGAAAACGCCATTATATACTATTGTGATCATAAACATAACACTAACATGTAACTCTTACCAGTAACACTAACTAGCGCACATAAAAATATGTATGATGATGATGTTCCTACAACGCTTATGACACTAAGCCATACCCACTACAACCAATACGAACTGCCATCTTTATTTTTTTAATTTTTAAAATACTTTTTCATATATTTGAAAAAAAATGTACTTAGTTATATCTCTTAGAGAGGAAAACAGGATGCAGTAACATGAAGACCGGAACTTGTAACAGGAAGATCGGGACCAGTAAAATACTTTAGAGCGGGAAATATGAATTTTGTGGATCCAGGTTTTGATGTATTGTTATGAAGTCACATTACCGCATATGTGAAAATAAATGAAGATGAGACCCTCATTTACGTCGCAAAACCCTCGTTTACTACTCATGTAATATGACCTTTTGAATAACAAAATTAGCAGACGGATATTTAATATAACATACTTGAATAACAAAATCACATGATGGATATGTAATACACAATACTTGACTAACAAAATCACCAGACGGACATGTAATATACCTCACTTTACACTAAAATCATATGACTGATGTCAGCGTCTCACATCGCACACAGGCACTCTCGCTCCTTCATACGCACTCAAAGAAACATCAGTTGTGCATATGCTAGGTCGATTATTTATTTCAGGCGAACCTGATATAATCACAAGGTATACATAAGCGGTGACTTCACATAAATATACAAATGCCGCCTTTCATACTCTGATAGCATACAATCAATCTCACAATCCTATACTCGCTATCCTCAAACTAGCACTCTCGCAAAACTAAGCATTTGCTCTCGAAAAACACAAGCGTTCTTCTCTAAAACTGTCCTGAGGTCCGTCTGGCGTTTTCACCTGGTCGGCTGGGCTTGTCGTACGGGACCCAGTGCCGTCCGTGAACCCCGTGCTGTCCTAACAGTCTCGTTGTATTGCAGTCTGTCCGTGCTAGGATAGGTTATTCCATGTACTGACGTCTAGTCCGTTCAGGGCAGTGTCCCGTGTACTGGCGTCCCCTGCTATCACCCGGTCTGGTCCTACCGTTGCCCTGTCTAAGACACGATGGTGTCCCCTCCTAAGTCATGTCTCCACTGCATCTACTGTCCTGTAGATGTCCTGTCTTAGGACCATCCTGTGTCCTGGCTTATGTCCTGTATCTAGCCTATCGGCTATCCTGTAGATGTCCTTATCTATGTCCTATCTGTCGTTCTAACTCTATTCTGTCCCTTGTGCTCTCTGTGTCCTCTATTCACCCTCTCAACACTCTGACAATGGACATGTAATAAGCAATACTTGAATAACAAAATCACCAGACGGACATTTAATATACCGCACCACACTAACAAAACACCAGAGTCCTATGTGTGATATATTACATCTCACTAGCAAAATCACCAGACGGACATGTAAAATATCACACCTCACTAACAAAATCACCATACGGACATGTAAAATATCACACCTCACTAACAAAATCACCAGACTGACATGTAAAATATCACACCTCACAACAAAATCACCAGACGGACATGTAAAATAGCACACCTCATTAACAAAATCATAAGACAGACATATAATATATCACACCGCACCAACAAAATCACTAGACGGACAAGTAATATACCAAATATCACACCTCACTAACAAAATCACCAGACGGACATGTAAAATATCACACCTTACTAACAAAATCACCAGACAGGCATGTGATATATCACATCGCACCAACAAAATCACTAGACGGACAAGTAATATACCTCATCTCACAACAAAATCATGTGACGGACATGTAATAAGCCATACTTGAATAACAAAATCATCAGACGGACATGCAATATACAACACCGCACTAACGAAACACCAGTCGGACATGTAATACACTACACTGCACTAACAATTAATCGCAGACACATGACAGACACTGTTACTGCAGTGTAAAGTAGTGGGTCTTCACTATTTCTAAGTACTGCACAACGAGATGAGCCGGCCATCTCCTTTTATCATCCCAAACGTTTTAAACATGTTCAGAAAATTATCCGACATCCATGATATTCCAGGAATACCCGATAGCCCAGTGACCAACATGCTTGCCTTCCTGTCTGGTGGTCATGCGTTAAAATCCCCATCAAGGTGCGGATGATTTTTAACTGACGTGGGCTCCTATGTCGACTCAGCCTAAAGTGGATACCATGAAATGTCATGGGAAGTAAATACGGCCGGCATGATACTGAGCACATCTATGTAGTGTGTCGACTGATGTGTAAACATTTGAGGCTGGAGCCATAAACTTAACGCACACGAAGGGGTCTCAAGAGGTTTCCCCTGTACTTGCATGACATCATTCTGATCATCTTCTGGGCTCACTTTACCTCGAAGTGTCAATATGTCTTTCCTTTGCAGTGCATATGTCTAGGGGTAGAAGTTGGCATCTTTCGGCTACCATTCTCTGGAAAGATCTGAGTTTATAGTTAATATAAAAACATACAATAAAGTTTATAGCGTTGGCCATAACAATTAATAATGAGAGAGTCATTAACGTGTACACAGCAGTAAGCTCATATGCAAGTCTTGGTTTTGTGTAAAAAAATGTGACTACACTTTGAAATATGGAAAATACAAAGAGGCTAATTATTGTAAACCACCGTATTTTATGAACATGTCGCCCGATTCTGCAACAAAGGTGAAACGTGTTATCATATGTATGGTCAAAGTTTAAATTACTTTTTTCCTGTGGAAATATAACTGATGTAAGTGTCAGGATACTCCCCATCAATAAAGTAACAAATATCATTTGTGAAAACCAGTAACAAATAGTAACCAAACGTTCATTGGATGTGGGCAACTCACAATCGTTTTTATCAGATTGTGGGATATTTTTATGAGCATCTCCTGAAATACAAGACAAATCAATGTTAATGTTATGCACACATACGGTTCATTGAATGCACAATTATATTCATCATCTTGTGCCTCGCCAGGTGACGTTGGCCTTTACGTCTCTTCACAGATCTTTGTCCTTGGTGTTCTGAATCAATTCTATTCATGACCTCCCTCATATTCTACTGTCATTAGCCTCTTCCAGGCAATCATTGATAGTTATTGTTGCAATCAAAGGTATTCCCAACATTCGTCTCAGATACTACATCCCGCTGCCCCCAAACTCTTCCTAATTTGATCTTACAAATTCCAGATATACTGCCATATCGGAGAACAGAATCAAAATAACATACTCCCATTCGACATGCACTTAAATTGATTTATGACATAAGACACCTGCTATCTTTTGAAATACAGTTTTTGCTCAGGCCTGTTTTGTTCTTAATCTGTGCTGCGTATATTCCATCTAGTATTATGTTTACCATCATATACTTAATCACTTTTCCTTCTATTACAATATCAATGACTACTCTCGTCCTGGCGATGTGATTATCTATACCGATGGCTCGTTGTTAAGAGGCAAAAATGTACCTGGGGATTCATAGCAAAAGTAAATGGCCGATGTTTATAAAAGGAGGGCCTGGCATATGACACCACAACCTCAAATCTGAGAATGGAGATGGAGGTGTTTACTGCAGCTTTCCGCTGGTTGGAGAACAAACAGTATATGCATGTTGTGACTGTGACTGATTCACAAAGCTTGCTGACAAGGGAGAAGAATGGCATGCTTTGTGCTGAATGACATGCATCGATTCAGAGATCACGGGTTGTGAGTATTCACTGGATCTTTTCTCCAGGATGATCTTGTGTGGTTGGAAATGAACAAGCAGATAGACTGGCTGGTTCTGCGTCATTGAGAAGTAATTTGATGCATGATAAGGCAGATGTGGTGAAGTGCCTCTGGGAGAATGAAAAATGCAGACGAAAAGATAGACTATCATGGTCTAGAGAGAATGCAGCAGCAAGGGGTGGTCAGAGGATCTGGTCGACAGACGTCACTCAGTGGTAACGCAAGACGAACGCATAATCAGAATGCAACGGGCACCATTAGTATTGGAACTCTTCGCTGGCTGTTGAATATGTGGACTGAGCGCTTATGGGAATGCCCCAAGTGCAGTGATATCTGTTCTTAAAATCACAATTTCATGTTATCTTTTTCCTTTATATAACAATTGTTTATGTTGTCCTTATTTTCAAGGAAATTCCCTTTTTTCACTGTCTATTGCTACAGTGCCCAAACGTTGTTGCAGATCCCTTACAGTGTCAGATACCAATAGTGTGTCCTATGTGTAAGACAGATTGTTTATATTGTAACCCCCACTCAAACTCTTGGTCCATCTTTGATCTTTCTCATGTTTATTTCGCTATAGAAAGAGAGGTGAAACGGTGACTTATTCCATGCATTTTTCTTTTTCATAATTGCCCACATTATTCCTGTTGTCCATATTTGGTTCCAATAAATTATGTGTTTTTATTTAAGTTATAGATCTTTCCGGTCAGTTTTAATATTCTCCAACATTTGTATCATTTCATCGTTTTTCACTTTATCATCTATGAACCACAAACTAAACTAGGCTAAACTAAACTAAACTAAACCATAAGTAAAGGTCTAGATCTTTCTGTGTTCCAGCCTACCTCTCCACTAGTGCGGAATATGCATATTACATTATTTGTTCATTTCCCTTTCAAAACTCCATACTATTCTTAATTCATGTTCATGCTTATGTTCCTTGTTGCTCTTTACAAGTTTGCTGACATGGTTTATGAGGTTCACTGTACAGTATTTTTCACTTTCAATTGCTCCGGGTCCCTAGGATATAGACCATAATGCCAGCATATCACTAGGTAAGCGTCCACTGTTGTGAGTATCATTCAATAATTAGATACAATTTCTATTTCAGATTCTTCTACAGTGATTTCATCTGGTCCAGCCATTTCTTTTCCTTTCTTCATATGTTTGATGGCATTAGTGACTTCTTTCTTTAGAATACATTGCCTTTCAAAGATACTTTCTTGTGCCAGTGTTGTTCTTTCTCTGTCAAATAACTCTTACATGTATTTATTCCGTCTCTGTATCATAGCCACAACACCTTCTTCCATTAATACCTTTCATGTCTTTGATTTCAAACATCAAGTGTTTAAACTGATTTTCCTGCCTTTAAATCATTAATCTTTCTGTTAATATTTTGTGTAGCTTCAGTACAAATTTAATTCAATTTTCTTGCACTTTTCATTTAACCACTTTATTTTGCCTGTATATATTTATCTTTTCTTTCTTATCATATTCATCATTTTCTTTTCATGCTGTTTTCATTCGCTCATCTACTTCAAGGTTTCTTCAGTGACCCAGTTATTGTTAGCTTTAGTCTTATTTCAGGTGGCATCCTTTTGCTTGTTTTAATATATTGAATTGTGTGCTGTGTTGAGTACATTATCATCACATTTGTGTCAAACCATCTTCTTCTTCTCTAGCGGGGATCTCATCATCACCATCAACGTTCATCCTTGTCAACATCATCGCACCTCTTTAGCTGCTAGAGGAAGGTATTTGACGGCCGAGAAGCTCCGACTGGTCTAATCAGCAGTTGAAAACCATTCTAAGGTACACGCGAAACCAATATAGTTCTCGTAGGCAACGAAGGACACACATATAACCATAAATCACTAACCAATTGATACTGTGAGATGTGTTGGAGCAGTTGAGACCATTCGATCCTCGTCATCACAAACGGCGTCGTGAAACATGCCACAGTCTGAAAAACGACGATTACAGATGCGACATGGTGTACAGGGAACCTCTATCTGCAGAGTTTCTTGTGTGGGGTCTCTGAAGTAATCAGCCTTACAGCCAAACAAAGTTGGAGCGGTTCTACTGCACGGTCTAGTGATGACCGCTTGGGTGGGATTATTCTCAGATAGTTCTTCACATTTTAAACACTCCTTATATGTGTGGCTGTGGTCAGACATGAAAGTCCCGGCTGGACAAGGAAAGCACTCCTCACTGGATGTCCTAAAGAGCTGTCCAGCTCCGCACACAATTGGTCTCTCCTTGCACACAAACACACCATCAGGGGTCATAACTGCATCGTGATTAGGTGGGCAGCAGACTGTATTGTAGTACCCCTCACATGGTCGGGCGGGAAACGGACATTCAGTACACTTCTCACACCTGTCCTCCTGTCGGATATTCCTGGCCCTACGTCTGTAGAATCCGCCTGTACAGAGTATTACAGCATCGTGAGTGATGTTGCAAGCACTGACCAACACTTCTACATCAGGCTTTTCTATCCTCGTACACGGCTTACATACCCTGAAGAAGTGATGCTCCTCGGCAATGAAAGTTCCACGCCAACAAGGAATACAGACGTCATGACCTTCTCTGGGGGTGTGGAGTCTTTCTCCGGTTGAGCAGTATGTCTCGTATGTTCCACCACGGGAGAAGTGAAACAGGAATAGAAAGACAAGAACGAAAGTGTTCTCCATTCTCTAAATGTACAGTAGTTCTGAAAATAGAAAACATCTTGATAAAATTAACACAACCAGTAGGATAAGAGCCGGTCTCTCTGGCTGTGGGGTTACAACACTTTTTCTCTGTAATCCCGTTTATCACGCAGAGTCTCGTAGCGGAGCGAGAGCTGAGGCGGTTCGACCCCCGCTCGTGACTTGCGGGATACTGAGCCGGCCGCTCAGAAAGCAATGGCAAACTACTGAGCGTAATCTTGCCAAGAGATCAACATACAGCTGAAAGATGCTGGTGTTGACGGCTAAGTCCTGTAAAGGATATGCTAAAAAAAAATTAAAAAAAGTAGGATAAGAAAAACGTAAACACATTGCTCATTTTACCTTCGTGACTGCGTTTTAGCAGATAGGCATGACCCACGCAACCTTGATTTAGTTCATGACCATGTCCTGTAGTGACCTGTACCAAGCCTGTCAATACAAATGTTTGTATATCTGTCCCAAATGCAATAAAAAGTGTGGTATGTGTGCCCTCTCCAGGGGCCACAACTAATCTGAATGCAACAAAACAGTCCACACCTCGGTCTCTTGCCATGTTTGGAATACGAAAATAATCTGGACCTTGTGGCTGGACTTTCGGGGCCTGTTGTACTGACAAGGGAAACAATCCAATGACGTTATTGTCCAGAATTGAACACAGGACAATTGCTACGGTAGTTGCCCTGCACTAACCACCACACTACAATCACTGAGATTATTATCTGTATTGGCCTGGAGGAAAAGGTTCACTCCGGAAATGAACACAAACCTGACACGAGACATGTCACGGTTTAGTGTGACGGGGCATGACTATTCACGTTTATCGGCAACGCACATTATAATGATAGTTGTGGACATAGAAAATATCTATTTACAATCTGGCTCCTATCTGTGAACTTTTAGATATGGTCTCAATTATCGAAACCTCTAAGAATACCGAGAAACAAAACTCTGAGGATAGAATTCAACTACTAAGAAGAAAATCAGTCTATATTTCCAGTAACTATGCGCCAATTATTGAAACATTGTACTAATAAATTATGTTAGCAAATAGCAAAATCCTCTTGCGAATTATCATGAATAGCATCGAATGCAAATCAGAATACTGAGTATGCTAATTACAGGCAAGTTTCAAACAATGCATAGGAACCAGAGGCCATATCTTCAACATGAGAATCATCGGTGAGAAATGCAGCGAGTACAGTGTAGATTTTAATACTTGCTACATAGACTACGGTAAGATCTTCAACTGTGATGTACAGCAGAAATTGTGGAACATCATAAGTGATACAAGGTTTCCAGCACATTTGATCCTAAACATCGTATTCCCTTGGGGAATGTAAACACAGACACCATAAATAAAATATAGAAAGATTTCTTGTCTGGTATATTTCACTTTTATATGAATGTGAAGCTTGGACAAGGAGCAGTCAAGCTGAAAAACATCTGATGGCTGTAAAAATGTGGTTTCTGAGGAAAATGCAATGAATACCATGGACAGCCAGAAAGACCAATGAACAGGTCCTTCAAGAAACAAACGAAGATCGTAAACTGATTAGAGACATTAGACGCAGACAGTCAAAGTTTTTTGGGTTGGGCATGTTATGAGAAGAAATGGATTGGAGAACTTGGTGACAACTGGCAAGATCGAAGGGAACAGACCAAGAGGAAGACCTAGAAGCAAATACCTGGATGGCTTGGCCACATGGCATGGACGAGACAGGAACACGGAGCTGATCCACGACTCTGGTGATTAAGTGAGATGGCAAAACATGTCCGCCCACGCTTACAGGCATGGCACATGATGGATGGATGGATATTTCACTTCATCTCGTTAGCTGCATACTGCAGAGTTATATGTTATGATATGTGAAATAAAATGAATGATACTTTGAATGAAATACAATATACACATTCGCACAATTTCAGCGACAATGTATAAGGGTAGTTCATTTGAAACCGTTCCAATTTCTTTATTACAAAAGCATGAAAGAAACATTAACAGATGTGGTAGAATTAAACAAAGCATTTATTTTGTATGAATTACGCACCATGGGTTGGTCAGAAGAAGTCGCTGTAGGCATTCAGGCAAGCATCCCATTGCTTAGGTAGGCTGCGTATGCCGTTCGCAAAAAAGGATTGTGGTTGCTCACTGAACCAAGTGTTTACCACATTCATTACCTCGGCATCTGTGTGAAATCGTTGCCACTAGAGAGCATTTTTTAGAGGTCCGAACAAATGAAAATCACATGGTGACAAATGAGGACTATAGGCTGGATGTTGCAGAATGTCCCACTTCTTCGAAGCTAATGCTTCCTACACAATCTTTGCAACATGCTGACGAGCATTATCGTGCAACAAAATCACACCACGAGAATGCATGCTGGGTAGTTTATTTGTGATGGCTTTTTGTAGCTTGTCTAGTGTTTCCAAGTAGAGGGTAGAGTTGATGTTGACACCAGGTTTTTTAAAGTCGGCCAACAATAGCCCTTCATAGTCACAAAATGCGCTCAGCATAACCTTACCAGCGGAAACCTGTAACTTGATTTGTTTGGCTTTCGGTGATCCAGCATGCTTCCATTGCGTGCTCTCTCTTTTGGTGCTCGGCTGAAAGTCGTAACACCATGATTCATTGCGGAAGAGAAATGCATCACCCTCCACTCTGTAACGCAGCAAGTCGTTCAAACACGTTCCCATGCGTTCCTCTTTTTGGTCGTCGATCAACATCCGTGGCACCACTGTGAACATACCTTCCGATATTGCAGTTTCTTACGAATGACCTTTTGAATTGTCCCAACTGACACATCAAATTCTTTCGCTAGCGAACATATGCTTCGACAACTGTTCATCTGTACTGCTGCACCAATGTCGGCGATGGATTTTTATGTTGCCACAATATGCCCTTGACCCGGCCATCGAAAATCTGTCGTGAACTAACATTAGTGCCCAGTCTGTCACTGTTGTCTTCGACACACATTTGTTACCGTACTCTGCCTGCATTCTTCGATGAATGTCCACTGGTCGACATCCTTCTAATGAAAGAAACTGAATCACAGCTTTTTGAGTTTCTTTGAGCGGATTTTGAATTAACCCAGCCATTTACTCAACGGTCAGAAACAGAACCCATGCATCATGGGAGGATAAGCACGTGCTCTTTTATTCATTAGTCAGTACGTATCACATGACTATGACATGATCATGTTCAACGTACGCAATTACGCGTGGTGCGGCACGAACGGATTTCAAATGAACGCTCCGAATACATCATATTTGAGCCCAAAGTATCAATAATTTTTTTTTAAATTTGCTATTAAATACAAAATTAACACCATGTATCTAATACGTCTCAAAGGGTGAGAAAGGGTGCTTTACTGTACTCGCGGATCCAGTTACTGTGTGATCCTTGTGGTCGCTGAAATAGAGTGAGAAATACAGTCGTGGCATTGACTGACATCCATAGAGGTCAGAGGACACACTAGACAACATAAAAACTGATAGGTGGTCATTTTTCACGTCTCCAAATTTATTTCTCATTTATTGAAGGATAAATAGTGTCATCATCATCATCATCATCGTCATCATCATCATCATCATCATCATCATCATCATCATCATCATCATCATCATCATAATTATCATCACCAAATGCCCTGCCAGTTGACTCCTCACAGATCTCGGTCATTGGTTTTCTGGATCAACTTTGCTGATGATGTTCCTCCATGCCACCGTCGCAATCCATCCAGCATCATTTCTCTTGGTCTGCCTCTGTCTCTCTCTGCCCTTCGATCTTTTCAGTTGTCACGATGTTCTCCAATGCTTCGCTTCTCAGCACATGACCAAAGAAAGCTGTTTGCCTCTTTTTATTGTTGTTTATAATGTTCTAGTTTCATTATCCTCTTTTAGGCAATCGATGTTAGTTACTTTGACAGTCCAAAGAATTCGCAACATTAGTCTCATGAACCAATCTCTATTGCCTCCAATCTCGTCCTAATTTGTTTATTTACATTCCAGGATTCATATCCATACAACAAAACATATTCTATATATCACTTCAACACTCCCTTTCTTACATTCAATGATAGTAACTTATTACATACGATATTCTTCATTTTCTGAAATGCAACCTTTACTTGCCCTATTCTGGTATTAGTCTCTGTTGTGCATCTTCCATCTGATGTTATAAATATTGTAGAAATATAAATTTGAATAACGAAGACACAAACAATAGATTGCACGATTTATTGCCTGGCATATTTCGCTGCATCTCGTCAGGTACATACTGCAGAAATCACACAACTTACGTGAATTAACTAGATAAATCTTTAAAGTTGAAATATACACATATTCGCACAGAAATGTCATTTATCTACCACGGTAATTTTAAGCTGACTGACATGTCTTTCTGTTTGCACAATTCTGGCTTGCGTTAATTGATCATAATTGCTTCTGCAAATTTTAACAAGCGAGTATTTTGAGTGTTAAACAACACGCGAAAGGCAGTGTCTCTGTCAACCACATGGCCGCTCTCGACAATTTGCCATCCAATTGAAGACGCCGGGAGCTTCCAGTGTGTCGGCCCCATGAGGCTAGCATCTCCTGTATGTTGTATCTTGTTGACCCATTGAGGTATGTGTTCTGACACTCGTTTGTTAAGCTGTCTCTCTGTTCTACCAATGTAGAAGGCCTGGCATCTACATGTGAATTGGTAAATACAATTGTTTGTGGCGTACAGAGGAACAGGCTCTTTGACTGCTGGTGTAGGAATCGGTACGGTTTTATATCTAATGACTGGAGTTGCAGCACAGAATGTTCGGCCTACTGCTGTAGTAAGCCGGTCTTGTAGACGTTGCATTACGTCATCCCCTCGAAAGGTTAGCTGGATGAATACCTTGAGTTTAGGCACTGTAGTTAAGTCTGGTTTTGGTTTGGGCTGTTGGCAGTGGCGCTTTATAAATCCTGTAGAGTACCCATTCAGGTTTAAGACATTCTTCAGAGTTTCAAATTCCTCTGTCAGTGTGTCCTGGGTGCATATCTTTCTAGCACGGTCAAACAAGGTCCGTACTAAGCCCCGTTTGTACTGGACAGGTGTGAAGCTCTGAAAATTTAGATATTGGCCAGTCCATGTTCCTTTGCGATACACCGATCTTTGAATTGTGCCGTCTGCTCTACGTCTCATTAGAATGTCTAGGAACGGTAACGCTTCGTTGAATTCGTGTTCCATAGATAGAGAGATGTTTTTATACGTCTTTTTCATTGTGGCCTGGAACGATGTTGCTTGTAGCTCGTCTGTGGTGATAATTAGTATATCGTCCACATAACGACGGTAAAAGGCCAAGTTGTTGATGTCTGAGGATCTCTTTTCTTCTAAATGTGCCATGAAGATGTCCACTAGAATAGGACCAAGAGGACTCCCCATAGCCACTCCGTCAATTTGGCGGTATGACTTAGTTAGAAAATTGAATTGTATCTTGGCGGTACATAGTAGTAGTAGCCTCTCCAGAATAGGTGTTGGTATGCCTAATTTTGGTTGTTTGTCTTAAATGCGTTCCCTTATTATTTTCACTGTCTCCTCTAATGGAACGTTAGTGAATAGGGAGGCTATATCTATGAATGCCATGTGTTTGTTATTTATGTCCATAGTATCCAATAATTCCACCAGTTGGAATGTATCTCTGAGTATTTTTGGATCGAAGGACTGTCGTACTGGCTTTAACATTTCAGCTAGCCATCTCGCCATTCGGTGTTGTGCAGAGTTAACCATGGACAGGATAGGTCTTAGCGGGATGCCGGGCTTGTGAAGTTTGGTTAGACAGTACATCTGAGTGTGCGAGCCACGTGGTGTGAGCGTTTTTGCAGTGGCCTCACTGATGAGTCCCGCATTCACAAGTGACTGGATCTCTTTCCTCATTATTGCATCCAGGTCCTCCGACTTACATAATTATATAAATATAAAACCTAGTGCGGGAAACAGCAATTCTGATGTATTGTTATTAAAAAATAGACAGATGGATACAGACTGTTGAGATGAGTTGAGTCAAACACCGTCATCATAGCACACGTGACACTCCATCCTCATCTTCAAAAGCGAGTGAAGAGCCCCATTTATCTGTTTGAGTGTCTACATGCATATGTGTGTATGTGTCTCTTTGTATGTCTATATGAGTCTGTGTATATGTCTGTGTGTAAGTGTCTGTGTGTATGTGTGCATGTCTGTCTATGAGTCTGTGTGTATACGCTTGTGTGTATGTGTCTCTGTGTATGTGCGTATGTGTATGTGTCTCTGTGTAAGTGTGTATATGTATGTGTGTATGTGTGCGTATGTGTGTATGAGTCAGTGTGTATGTGTCTCTTTGTATATGTCTCAGTGTATGTGTCTCTGTGTATGTGTATCTCTGTATTTGTGTATGTGTGCGTATGCGTGTATAAGTCAGTGTGTATGTTTGCGTATGTGTGTATGAGTCAGTGTGCATGAGTCAGTGTGTATGGCACAGCTCGGAATTCCAAAGTAAGTAGGAACATATTTTCCAATTTTCATTTTCTCTTCATTGCTTTCATTTTTTTTCATCTATTATTCTTCTCGTCCTGTCGTCACGTTTTGATGTAGTCACAGGAGATCTCCGTGACTATATGTTGTGTTATGTGAATGTGTTTGTTTGCTGATGAAGGCTAATCGCTGCAACGTTCTGTATGTGTCGTAATTCTGTTATGTAAAGCTGCTCTACTTTGTGTCAATATGTATATTTTTTTTTCCTGTTTACATTTTCACGTCTTTACCGCAGTTCCACCAATTTCTTTTTCACCAAAAATGAAAGAATTATCAACGCAGCCAGAAACCCACCAAGACCATCTCAAGACTGTTACCACTTTATGGACAGACCAGAACAAATCGTTATCTTACACCTCAGAACAGGTCACAATAGATTACGCAACCACAAGTATAGGAAATACAAGATTGGCTAACCAACCATGTTCACATGTGGATTGACGCCGTAGATAGCAGATCACATACTGCAAGACTGCCCAAAATACGGCATATCCAGGTAAAATATATGGCCTGGAAAAACCCAATGTAAGATAAACTCTATGAATCCCCAAGTGAACTAAAATAAAGACAGTTAAATTCATGCAACTCTCATAACTCGTTCACAGATACGAATGGTCCCGTTCAACCGTCGACTGTATCAGCTTGGTTGTATTTAGGTTCTTTATTGTGTGGCTTGTTTTGATTCATTCGTAGACCGGGCTGCTTGTTTTCAGCTTCCTGGCTTCTGGTTGGCTGATTTTGTTCGTTCCTGTCTTGATAAAGTGTTTCATGTCTGGGCAGAGTTGCGCACTTGTTGAGGCCTGGAGTTATTGTGTACCCACCCCTTCATATGGTGCTGTTTCCTTCAGGGAGCTCTACCAATCGTCGTTCCACCTGTAGTTCCTTCTCCTTCCCCGTCTTGGGTTGTCTTCGAACCTTCCAGTTCGTCTGTCGTCTCGATGGTTCGATCTTGGTGGGGAGCGATTCGCAATCGCCCTACAGAATTGGTCTTGGTCTGGGAGGCCGGTCTCATCCAGTTCGATTTCAATTTCTTCTTATGGTGCTTCGTCTTCTGTTTGGGTCTTTGCATTTTCTGGTTCTTTCTGTGACTTGAGTAGTTCTATCTGGTCTCTTTCTTCCTGGATTTGTTTCAGCGTTTCTTCTGTTTTTGCTCTTTCTTCTTGAATTTTCGATAGAGTTTCGTCAGTTTCAGCTTTTATGGTGGCCATTCGAGCGACATCCTGCTCTATCTTCTGCTGGACTTGCTTCACTTCGTCCAGGATGCGCTGAACTGCCGTTATCTGGGTTTCTTGCGTCTTGTCTTTATCTTCCTTCATGGTTTTGAACTGTGTTCTCAGGTCCTTCAGTTGGCCTTCCAGTTGTGCTTTGTCGCTTTTGGATAGTCGGTTGGTCGCCTCGTACTGCCTTCTGGCCTCCTTATATGGTAGATTAGACTTGATGGCGATTTTCATAGCTTCTTTGCTGTCTTGGTGGCAGGGGCAGCCGAGGTACCTGGCGCCGTGGTTGCCGAGGCAATTGGCGCACTTTCTGTTGGTGTTAAGCCTCCTGAAGTCCGAGTCGTTCTTCGCATGCTAGCACTAACTATATTAATGGGGTCCAGAGCAGTACCTACACACCTCAAAATTACTCTTACAGGTGTCACGGGTGTGCCAAAACTTCTGGCAATTGGAACACTGCAGCACTCTCGATATGTAGTGCTCTGGTACTTGGTCTTTCTTGTCCCATACAATGTATTGAGGGATCAGTCGGTCTCCTCTGATGCTACGACGACAACTGTAGAGGGTATGTTGTTCTTTCCGATGATCCGCTCAGTACTGATGATCTTGATCTTGCGGTTCTCCCTTGTCAGCATCTCCCTGATCTGGTCGTTGGTGAGATAGGTCTTGACTCGTTTGATGACCCATCTTTTGATCGAGTGGTGCCGGGCGGCTTCCATTACTATGCCGTGGTGAAGCTGGATGACGGCTTTCTCTTCTTGTGACATTTTATGTAGAAGTGCTGTCTTTTATTTTTTGTTGATGGTGACCACTATTCCATCAGGTGTCTTGTGCAGCTGGCCGATGCTGTTTCTTCCCAGCTCGTTCTCCAACAGACTGATTATCTTGTCCGTTGGTAGCGCCGTCAGTTTAGCTTCTCCCACGCTTGTCTGCTTCAGTAGTATTTTGCCGGCGAAGTCTACAGTAGTAGTTCCAACACTACTGCAGTTATAGAGAAATATCAAGCGAACGAAAAGGACGAAATAAAACAGACAGTTGATGATATAGTGGGAAAGAAAGGAAGCAGATGATGAGGATGAGGAAAAATATGAGGAGGTGCAGATCGAGATCAAGGAAGAGGAGGAATCGGAGAAGAATAGAATGCCACAATAAAAGAAGGAGTAAAAGATGTAAAACATGTATTTAACAATGTTGTGCCTGTTAAATCACTAATTTGTCTGTGAATATTTTTAGCTTGAATAGAATTTAATTGAAGTTTGATTCACTGTCCTTATAAACATTTTCTCTTTTGCCTGTAGCATTTATCGTTTATTTCTTTATTTAACATGTCGTGTTGTTTTCGTTTGTTCATCGACTTTAAGATATCTTCAGTAACTCATAGCTTTTCTCTGATTTCCGGCAACACCTCTTTGTTGTTGCATGGATTCAATTGTGTATTGTGTTGAGTAGATTATCATCACACTTTTGTCAGTCCATCTTCTGCTAGATCGGAGAGCTCATCACCATCACAAACGTTCATCTTGGTCAACATCATCACACCCCTTAGTAGCCAGAGGAAGATCTTTGGCCCAATCTGTAGCTGAAAGCCATTCTAAGACAGAATGTGATTCTCTTAGACAACGGGGACATACGACATTTAACCAAAAGACACTAATCTATTGATACTGAGAGGGTTGTTGCAGCAGTTGAGATCATTGGATCCTCATCATCACAAACGGCGTCGTGAAACATGCAGCAGTTAACAATACGACTATTACAGATGCGACATGGTGTACAGGGAACCTCTAGTGCCGAATTTTTTTTGTGGGTTCTCTGAAGTAACCAGCCTTACAGTCAAACAAATTTGGAGCGGTTCTGCTGAACGGTCTAATGATGTCTGCCTGGGTGAGATTATTCTCAGAAAGTTTTCCACATGTTAAACAATCCTTATATGTGTGGGTATGGTCATAACTGCATCGTGATTAGGTGAGCAGTAGAAGGTATTGTAGTATCTCTCACAAGGTCGGGCGGGAAAAGGACATTCAGTGCACTTCTCACACTTGTCCGTCTGTTGGATATTCCTGGCTCTACGTCTGTAGAATCCGACTGTACAGAGTATTACAACATCATGAGTTCTGTTGCAAGCACTGACCAACGCATCTATATGATCATTTCTATCCATGTACATGGCATATATTCCCTGAAAGAGTTGTACTCCTCGATAATGAAAGTTTTATGGAGAACAAGGAATACAAACGTCATGACCTTCTCTGGGAGTGTGCAGTCTTTCTCCGCTTGAGCAGTGTGTCTCGTAAGTTCTACAAGGGGCGAAGTGAAACAAAAATAGGAAAGTAAGGACGAAGGTTTTCTCCATTCTCTAAGTTTACCACAAACGATCTTTCCACCTCAGGTGTTTCTGAAAATAGAATACAAAACATCTTAGTAAAAGTATTACAATCAGTCAGGTAAGAATGACATGAGTACATTGCAAATAACGCCTGTATGATTCCTCATGACCTTGCTTTAATACCTGACGATGTCCTGTAGTAACCAGTGCCCAGCCTTTCAATATAGTTAAAAAGTGAGTTGCATATCCTTTGCAGGACGTAGCAGTAAACTCCAGCATGTTTTTAGCTATTCGTGATTCCTAGGCAAGTTTACTGCATCCGTAACCTCTTCGCTACGGAACAGGATTCAATACAGTATGTGTGTATATCTGTCCCAATGAAAACGCGGGGTATGTGTGCCCTTTACAGCGGCCACAACAAATGCCCATGCAACAAAACAACCACACCTCGGTCTCTGGGCATGTTTGGAATACTGCAGTAGTATGGACCTTGTGGCTGGACTGTCGTGGTCAAGGAAAACATTCCAGTCGTACAATTTTCTAGAGTTGGGCGCAGGACAACCGCAACAGTAGTTACCCTGCACTAACCACCACACTACCACAACTGAGATAATTATCAGGACGACCTGGAAAATAGGTTTAGTCGAGAAATGAATCTGTCCTGATCAGTGACGTCATCGTTTAATGTGACGGAGCATAATTGTTTATGATTATCCTAAATTTACAAAACCATTAAACAACCCGAGCAATAAAACCTTGTGGACACAATTCAACGAAGAAGGGTGAGAAAGAATAAGTCTAATCTTCAAGCTAACGTTAAAAAAAAATGTCTAATGACAAAACTACATATCAACCAAATATCACAACCAACAATGACAATTGTAAAGAACCTCTGTGACTATATGATGTCTAGGACACCAGATACACACACTGGTTCAACTCGCTCTCTCAGAATGTCAGATGACATACAAAGAAATGACAAAACTCAGGGTAGGTGATGAAACATTGATTCCTCCACCACAACACCAAGTTGTGCAGAGATGTCCTCATATACTCCCAGGCCTGGCATCCACTCTTATAGCGAGTGTATCGTGGATTAGTCGACCTCCCAACCTGGGCAGAGTATAGATTAATTCTCCTATCACCGATGAGCAAACTAAAATGTCGTTTCTGTCTACTTAAGGGGGATAATAGTCTCATCCAGTCGGACACACAAGCGCCTATAAATAATCCTGCTCTATTTCTAACAGCCTACGTCGTTGATCTTTATTATATTTCTGTCACATACCATATTGTATGGTGAATGTGTAAGTAAATGTTGTATAAATGTAAGGCAAACAACTGTCTAAGTCAGGAATTAAAAGGAAATATATAAGAGGTAATAGACAACTATACTGTTAAAAAAAGAAAAATAAGAAACACATATCTACTAAAGGCATACATATATCCATAATTTTGATATTCAATAACTGTTTAATTTAATGAGTTAATTGTTCAAAGTGCACACAAGAACACCCAGGGTTCCAAACAATAAATTGACAATTGTTTTACATTAGGGTCACGATAGTTATTTGGCGTACGGGCTTTCCTTTAGTATGGTGTGGGGCCTCCTCTTACATCGATCAGCGACTGGCATCTCCTGGGCATGGATGCGATCTGACGTCTGATGTGGGTCTGTGGGATGGTTGCCGACTCTTCCTGGAGTGCCTGGAACAAATCACGACGATTGGCTGGAGCAACGTCTCGGTGACAATCACGTCTATGCAGCTCTTCCAACAGGTGCTCAATCGGACTCATGTCTGGAGACAAGAATGACCAGGGAAGGATGAGAATGTTTTTGGCAGTCACGAACTGCATGGTAAGTTGTGCACAATAGGGTATGGGATTTGGCCTATTTAAGCACAGGCCGTAGGGCAGCCAAAAGTAGAAGGACATGGGGTTTCGAAGAATGTCATTGATGTAGCAATGTTCATTGAAGACTCCTTAAACTCACAACACCCCCCCCCCCTCCAACACACACGCGCGCTTACACACACACACACACACATACACACACACATATACCTGTTTTGCGTTATTCGTTTCACTCCCCCCACCCCCCGTTCATTTCGTGAGTTACGCTGTTATCGTCATACTTCTATGAAACCACATCCCCACATTCCCCTATAAAACCACATCCCCACATTCCCCTATAAAACCACATCCCCACATTCCCTTATAAAACCACATCCCCACATTCCCCTATAAAACTACATCCCCACATTCCCCTATAAGACCACACCCCCACATTCACCTATAAAACCACATCCCCACATTCCCCTATAAAACCACATCCCCACATTCCCCTATAAAACCACATCCCCACATTCCCCTATAAAACCACATCCCCACATTCTCCTATAAAACCACATCCCCACATTCCCATATAAAACCACATCCCCACATTCCCCTATAAAACCACATCCCCACATTCTCCTATAAAACCACATCCCCACATTCTCCTATAAAACCAAATCCCCACATTCTCATATAAAACCACATCCCCACATTCTCATATAAAACCACATCCCCACATTCTCCTATAAGACCACATCCCCACATTCCCATATAAAACCACATCCCCACATTCCCCTATAAAACCACATCCCCACAAGCCCCTATAAAACCACATCTCCACATTCCCCTATAAAACCACATCCCCACATTCCATTATAAAACCACATCCCCACATTCTCCTATAAAACCACATCCCAACATTCTCCTATAAAACCACATCCCCACATTCCCCTATAAAACCACATCCCAACATTCCCATATAAAACCACATCCCCACATTCCATTATAAAACCACATCCCCACATTCCCATATAAAACCACATCCCCACATTCCCATATAAAACCACATCCCCACATTACATTATAAAACCACATCCCCACATTCCCATATAAAACCACATCCCCACATTCCCATATAAAACCACATCCCCACATTCCATTATAAAACCACATCCCCACATTCCCCTATAAAACCACATCCCCACATTCCCCTATAAAACCACATCCCCACATTCCCATATAAAACCACATCCCCACATTCCCCTATAAAACCACATCCCCACATTCCCCTATAAAACCACATCCCCACATTCTCCTATAAAACCACATCCCCACATTCCCCTATAAAACCATATCCCCACATTCCCCTATAAAACCACATCCCCACATTCCCCTATAGAACCACATCCCCACATTCCCCTATAGAACCACATCCCCACATTCCCCTATAGAACCACATCCCCACATTCCCCTATAAAACCACATCCCCACATACCGCTATAAAACCACATCCCCACATTCCCCTATAAAACCACATCCCCACATACCCCTATAAAACCACATCCCCACATTCCCCTATAGAACCACATCCCCACATTCCCCTATAGAACCACATCCCCACATTCCCCTATAGAACCACATCTCCACATTCCCCTATAAAACCACATCTCCACATTCCCCTATAAAACCATATCCCCACATTCCCCTATAAAACCATATCCCCACATTCCCCTATAGAACCACATCACCACATTCCCCTATAGAACCACATTCCCCTATAAAACCACATCCCCCACATTCCCCTATAATACCACATCTCCACATTCCCCTATAAAACCAAATTCCCATCTCAGCAGATGGGCGCTAGAACATATCTTGGGAAGTAAAGTCGGTCGTACTGATACTGACGTCATCACTCACGAGTGTCGATTGGTCAATACAAAAATGGGTCTAGCCATGTTTGCCCCGTGCAAACATCGGCCCATTAACACATCTAAAGATGTCAGTACACCAGACAACGAACGTCCAGCCACAAGGTCCATACTATTGTCGTATTCCAAACGTGGTCAGAGACCGAGGCGTGGCTGTTTTGTTGCACGGAAATTAGTTGTGGCACTGGAGAGGGCACACATTCTGCAACTTTGACCAGACAGCGAGACCATTATACGTGGTCAAGCTAGACTGGAGCGTCATGCGGGGAACCATGGAAGAATAGTCATCAACACAGAACGTGAGTTGTCAATCGCTAACGACAAGGGAGACAGTGAGGGGAGGATCTGAGCACGCGTAGTCTAATAGCTCGAGATAATTATTATGATTATTATTGTTGTTGTCGCTTTAATTGTGATTATTATTATTATTATTATTATTATTATTATTATTATTATTATTATTATTACGAGAGGATGTCAATAAATAAATAACAAATCGCTGTAGAAAAATACCTAATTATGATAACAACTTTAAACAGTTAATTTTTATACATACATTGTCCCTTTATTTCTCAACATAATTTCCACGAACATTGATGCAC